>JAEAOA010001156.1:380000-980000 GCA_016746295.1 Potamilus streckersoni
GGAAGTACTGTGAAATAATAGCTCTCATTCAAACTGAACATTAATTATTTTATATTGTGTTTGTTTATAATTTAATCGTGGTTTAGGTGATTTGTATTTTCCATTATCTATTTGTGTGCTTGCGTGGAAGCACATAGTTGTGGAGACAAAAGTTGTGTAGTTGAACAAAAAAAAAATAACATGGACAGTAATTTTTGTTTTATATAATCGTATAAGCTAATTTTCTTTTCGTTAAAGTTTATGTTTGATTTTAAATGTTAGTGAACTTTGTAGCAGTCTAGCGTCTTAGTTTGGGTCAAGCGATTCGACCTTCGTATATATACGTGCCAACATGTGGTTGCAAGGGCATTATTTACAGCTATTACATCGACAGTGTCTACCATTTCAGAATAGAATTACAGATCTATATGAATTAAAATGTGACTGCTCTCCTAAGTGATTTGACAGCTCATTCATTAATGTCAGCTTTTAATTTTGAGCTTTTAATTTTCATGATCTTTAAAATATTTGAATATCTAAATTTATTTTTATTGTGTTTAAAATTAATTAACATCATCCAAAAATCTAGGAGCACGCTTGCTCAGAAGTCAACGCAGAAGTAACCGAAGTCGGCGCACCTTTAAGATTTGTCTTTTTGCCATAAGTAAACATTATGATGGCTGCTTGTGAAGTCATACACAAATCTTAGAGCACGCTCTTATTTATTTTCAAGTTAAATGGTATTCGTGCCACTATAGAAAAACAAGATTGAGAGACAGAAACTGAAGTTGGAGAGGATAAATGTATGTAAGATTGTCAGTTTGTTCAGTCGACTTAACGTCTGACCAAGACAGTTACCTTGAAGATTTCGTATAGAGACTTTTACATGTGAATTGAGTTGTAGTTGATAGTATATATCAATTTCTAGCAGTTTAACAAATTTTTCAGTTTAAGACAGTACTGTTTATATCGTTAGCCATGGCTCAGACATGTTAACCAATCAACACCTTGGTAGACCGATAGAATATTTCAGCGTTTCAAATATGTTAATTTCATTAGATGCAGTTGTAAGTCACGGCATCCAGTCAAAGTCAAGTTGTTCATATTGAACACTCCTTTTCCATGATTGAGACAATGGAAGCAAACAAATGTAATTGACTCATAAATATGCGATTTTTGAAGTAAATTGCCTCCATATTTATCGGTCGATTTAGAATGCACCGTTTTTACTCGGCAATTGGTTAGTTGTCACTAGTACAAAACAATGAAGTATCGGATGAATTCGACAAGGCGTAGATAGGTTTTAACCCACAGCAATAAAGCTGATAAATCAGCCCCACGCCGATAATGATATTTATTGGTGGTTATGGGGCTGATATAGCCCATTCATTAAAACCTGCAAAAATCTGCAGACAATCTCGTCTACAGACATCGATGTACATTTTATACCCTATATCTCTAGCTCGTGTTGAAATACCAATGGCTGTAGGTTCTTTTGGCGATATGTACTTAATAATTCCGGATCAAATCATATGCTTGGCGACTTGTAAATTCACGTGGAATAGTACAAAGCTTTGTTCCGTGGCCTTTAAATTTCGCGCTGTATATGGCTATTACCAAATACCAATAAGTGTCTAAACTGTGCACAGATTTGCAGATAGAACATTTAAACAAGCAGGTGGCATATGACCTACATATCGTCTATCAGTATCAACATAGATTGGGGGTTGGTGTAGTGATTTATCGGACTACCATAGCTAGTGCTTGAAACCTTTCGGAGTTGGCGTGCATTTTTTTAGTAGTGAACTAGTCATAGTGTTGGACTCGACCGATAGGAACATCGCTCGTTCATTTCATTAGGGTCATGAAATAAGCCTTGGATGTAATTCGTCGCCATTGAGAACTATATTCTGAACTACTTTCGTTCACATGGAATTTCTCTGTGCCATAGTTACTAGATAAAACTAACTTGGCTTTTATTTTTTTAAACACCAGAACCGGTGAAGTTTGACATGGAAAAACATGGCGGGCAAGAAGGAGATGCAGTCACAATAGGAGTGTCTTCGGCGTTTTCTGTTGTAACATATGTATTGCATTTTGCCTGAGACGAATCACCAATCAAGTCCCCATCAAACTGATGTGTGTTCTTACAATTATTTCAGGTTTTGTTTCATGATGTCACGGGAATAGTCAAACGATCTTCCGATCGGACTCTGCTTCCATTGTGTTAATCAGTGTCAAAATCCGTTGAAGATAAGAGCAAAGTGTTATCATCGGCATGGATATATAAAATCGTAAAAGATATCATTGACAAAAAGTTTAAAAAGTCTAAGATCGACCTCCTGAGGATACCATTTTTGAATTTCAGTACAACTACTCAGGACACCTTGCAACTTAATTTTCTACTTCCGATTTGTCAGATAGGATTCCTACAGAGTAATAGTTATATACTTGGCCCATTACGTACTCTGTCTATTGGTGAAAGATCTCAATAATAGTAATTTGAATGTAATACCCTTTTCAACTGTCATTTAATTTCTTTTTTTTAAAAATCTTTGTATGTTTATGTTCAGTGCATTCGTGTATAATTACTAGTATTCAGTCAAAGTACAAATCATACAGGTCATGTAGACGTTAATTACCGATGATTTAAGTAATGAGAGTGATTTTCAAGAACTTGATTACACATACATTTCAATGACGATTAGAACATTTCAGAATAAAAATGAATATTCAATATAATCTGTGCAAAAGCACCTAAATGACCACGTTCACTTTAATTAAAGATTCTTTAGTGCAAAATGATAGAATAAATAATAAAGAGCACGGAGTAATATCATCATATGAAAAATTTAAATAAATTCTCTTTCTAAACTTGGCACAAAATTACTAAATAATTCAAATATTTTACTTACGAAGTTAAGTAAAAGTCAATAAATAATTTATTTCCCGAGAAAATAAAGTGAAAATTTAAATAGATTCTACATTATAGTGAAGGAAAACCTAAAAAGTCCCAAAGGTTCTGTCACGATTCCAAAATATAGAGTATTCTGAAGGAATTCCAGTAGTTTTCCAAATTAATTGTAACCTTGAGGGTGCCGATGTACCAATAGCCTGGAATATTATTAATGTGCTAACAGTCTTGATGCATCACAATAATATTGTCTAAAATGTCTCTAAATTAATTCACTGTAATCCCAAAATAATTATTTAGTCCGAAAGTATTGTAAGAAATTTGGAATATGCGCATTTGGGAATAGCGCTAAATCTAGTGGCGTACATTTGTGGTTATGACTGCAGTGGCAGTATTTACGGTAGAAAACTGGCAAATTACACAAAGAAATAAACAAGAAGGGACTTGACAGATACAGTTTATGTCGCCATGATGGCAAATATGATGCAGTTGTAATGGCGTAATGTATCTTGAAACCATGGATTGACTGACCTAAGGTGGCGTAGTTAAAATAGATCCCTGTGTTAGGGGAAAGTTGTAGAGTTTTTACGGCGTGAACTGCTGACGGTACGGAAAATTGATGAAGAGAACCTATGAAGATGTGCGGTTGATAGATATTTGGCAAGTTGGGAGATCTGTTGTCTTGCATTGATTATAGTAAAATTTATGTATAGAATTGACATGTCAGGCTTTCTAATTTACAAGTAAAGTTGTATAGAAGTCTTTGGAAATTTGGGGGTAAACTTACGACTTTTAGCAGGAATCGCGCCAAGGTTTGATACCACTCGGTCAAGCAACGACCCCTGGCTTGTAACAGTATTATAGAGAACTTTGTAAGTCCAGTGAATTATTTAAATAAATAATTCCTCTGAAATATTCAAAGCTCAGAAACAAGGTTAGATCTAGAAGTCAAATCCAAGTAAACACGTTTATACTACATGACATTTAGAAAAGTAAGGCCCATACTACTATTCTAAATTATGGAAAAAATAAACATAACAAAAAAGTTGTTTTTAACGTTTTCGTGGCAAACTAGAACATGTGTCCACGTTTCAAAATTCCAAGACCCTCACCAGCCAAATATTTAAGGAAATTGGCATTTATTGTCGTATTTTTTATTTCCGCTTTACTTATCTTTTACCAGGAGACGATCATAGCAAACGCAGCACAACGTAATAATTTCTTTGTTACATAATGAATATTGTAAACCAAAATGTTTCCTTGACCATTTAATATCGCTGAAACCAGTTATCATTCAACTTACTTTACAACTTGTTTGAATTCTGAATGTGAATTAAGTTTGTGATCCTTTCAGAAATAGCAAACAATATCGGTTAATTTGTCAAATCCCCGATTCGTTATGGTACATAACTTATTTGATTTTAAGTAGCTATTAAATGTAGCCTGCTGTAAGGCAGATGCTATGTTAACCTGGTCTGTGTTTACCACTGACCATCTAAAGAGATTTGTTGTTTTTGTTTTCAGACATCTTGTATGTTAATAATATTTTCCTTTTCAGTTTAGTCAGGCGCAAATGATATTTTAACTTCAGTATATATATATATATATATATATATATATATATATATATATATATATATATATATATATATATATATATATATATATATATATATATATATATATATATTATTTTATGTTGAACAACATTAACAGTGCAACCTTCTGTTCGGTATAGTTCGACCCATTACGTACGCAGCCTGTCCATCTACAATTTATGTAATTGTTATGTGGATGTAATGTCCTCTGTGAATGGCCACCTCATCCTTTTTTAATAACAATTATCGTTGTATGTATCACTAAGTGAATGTTTGTGTGATTTTAGTATCCAGTTAATGTATAACTCATGCGAGTCATATAGCTATTTTCAGCACCAACATTTCAGTAACTGATGTAATTTTCTAGAATTTGATTACACATATCTTTATATGGTGAGTAATGAAACCTTTCTTTCGTCATTACAGTTTTCGCTAATCCAAAAATAATGTTTTATCCCTACCCACTGGCAGTGCTTTCTCCCACATGCGCATTGAAATTTGTGTAAAATAGTTGCAAACTGTTTTTTTTTCCCCTCGGGCGGATCTGAATAGTTCAGTTAAAAGAACTCTAATTATTGTCTTTACAAGATATAAAATTTATTTAATTTTAAGGATTGACCAGATTAATATTGTTCTCAAATCATACAGTTTAAACAGAATTAAACAAAATAAGCGTATAAAGAAATGGTCAATCCATAATGATTCACTCATGCACTAAAAAAAAAAATCACAAATGCATTGCTGTTTGATGGACCGATCATAGTGAGAATTGATTCAAATTAAGTTTGTATCGACCGAATCTATAATGGGCAGACTTCGTTATGGGCCGACTTTGGAATGGGCCGACAGTTTCAGTCATGATTTCTAAAACTAAAGTTGTATGGACCGAACAGTAATGGGCCGACGATATAATTAGCCATTCCGGAATGGGCTGAGAGCTCCACTCACCTCTCTGTAAATTACTAGATGAAATCATTCGAAAATTATTAAACTATTACGGCTATGCAATTC
Source organism: Potamilus streckersoni (assembly GCA_016746295.1). Classification (NCBI taxonomy): domain Eukaryota; kingdom Metazoa; phylum Mollusca; class Bivalvia; order Unionida; family Unionidae; genus Potamilus; species Potamilus streckersoni. The sequence goes on from JAEAOA010001156.1 coordinate 385,503, forward strand.
AAAATATTTTTTTTTACAAGCTATACGTTCTCTATAAAAATGAATGCTAATTATCCACACCCCATCATATAGCACAACTTTAAATGACGTCAGTTCCAAAGTAATACAGAAAACTAATTGTAATTCAAACATGTCTTAAATGACGAACAACCCCATTTCCAAAATCACGCCGCAGAATGGTCGCTTAATATTTACATTTTTATGAAAAACTAAAAATTTTGTTGTGTAATATTGGATTTACAATTCTTTTCTGGATTACAATTGAACTACCGTCCGTACAGTTATGCAACAATGGTGGATGAATGGAGGCAAGTAATGATTTGTAAAAAAAAAATCATTCTGAAAGGCATCGAAAAATTTTTTTTTATATTGCACCCCATCGCAGTTACATTGCGTTACCAACCTTCTCTATTTTATATATGCATTTAAAAATTCTAACCCCATTTTGTTAGATAAGTAACAAAAAAAAAGTGAAGACAAGAGGCTTTGTACAATTTAAAATTTAAAATACAAAGTGCAAAATGAGAAAAAGAACTTATGCTATAGTAAATTAAATCCAAAATTAATCCATGAATTAAATACACGAGTCCTAGTAAAAAAAAGCACTGAATAAACTCAGTTCAAGTCCCGAAGAGATCTAAAATTGAAGGCGATGACGCGTATAACCTGCGAAGTGCTGATGTGTCAACAGTCGCTTGTCGAATCACAGAAATAGTATTCCAGGCTTGACATCAATATAAATTGCAGTGAATATCTTTATCCATGAATTTGGTCACAGCACATTTGTATCTCGAGAGAAAATAATCACTTGAATCCAATAATTTGAAGAAAATAAAATTCAGCCCAAACTGGTAACAACATAATACAACTTAAGTGCTAGATATTAAATCACGACTGATAAAATCCTCACTGACAAGGTAATATAGTTCTTTGCTTGACTTCATGTCACAATTAGCATTTTCTAAAAACAACCATTACCTAATTGAAAATAAATTTTTAAAATGATCTAATGAGCCTTGTTTATTTACAACACAACAGCTACAAAATTCACTTATGACTCTACAAAACCCTTACCCTAATCAACGTATTTATTCTTTCTTGTTTACCTGAATAATAATAATAAACATAATAATAAGCTTATACACATAGAGAATAATGAATCTATTATTAGTTATTTACATAAATGAAATAATAAAAGGAACAAAGACAATCTGGTCAAGCAGAAATGAATTCAATTTTTGACGAGGTCAAGTCCAGCATGCAATGTTACATTACAATAGCACGTAATGAAAAAATTAAACTAACACACAATTATAATAAATCAAATATACACAACACCCCTCAGATATTCTGCGATTTTCTTTCAACGGTGATACAATTTGAAAAGCCTGTGTTTAAAGTCGGCACAATATTTTGCTCTAAAATGGCAAATTCAGTAAAGTGGGCATAAGATTGCAAAAGTGCCTTAATTGATCGAACTGGTTTTGCAAATTGATGGTCAGATGATCATACTGGTATCGTTTTGGACTTAAATTCGTTAAGAGGGCACTAATAAAAGTAAATGTTAAACCAACAGTGACAATACAATATGATGTTTACTTATAGCATCATTAATCAAACAGTATTTGTAAATTGATGGTCATATGATATATAAAGGATACTCTAGTACTGAATTTATGAAATGAGATGATTAATGTCCAGCTTTTGCAATCCTTGGCGAGCAAAGCTGGACAATATCCAACGAGTATCATAAATTTAATATTAACTCATTACCCATTTTAGTTTCTGTTTATCGCATTGTTTGTTTGTTTTTTGTGTAAAGGAATTAGAAAGAAAAATAAATAATTTCATTCATTCTGACTCAGACAATTTATTCATAGTATTAGTATTGTTAACCCTAATACCCTTAATTGTATTTGTTGTTGTTTTGGGGTTAATTGCCATTTTTCAGCGTCTGACATATAACGAGTACAAGTGGGGGAAAATATTGGCCATTTTTAAAAAGACATGACCTTTTGTCTCAATTATTTTTGATCAGTCGATTCGAAAAATGGCCGCCAAAAATATTCATACCATTAATAAAAAGATATTGTTCCATAAGGCGAGGTAAATAAAATTTTCCACAACCCAGCCAATCAGTAAAGAGAATATTCTGCTAGAAATTCATGGGCTTATTTGCACCAGTCAGAACCACATAAAGTGATATTTGTTAACGTGTGTAAATAAAAAGAATATTAAACTCCACCCGCTATACGTAAAGTGTATAGACTGATAAATACCAATAGTATACGAACCTATATCTTATGCTAAAAATCTTAACCATCTACTTCAAATTATCTACTTTTCTGATATTTTCTCTAATATCCGGTATCTAAAGAATACATACTTTGTATATTACACGTATCAAAGCTATATTTGGGTGGAATTTATGTATTTCGTGTTACCTTGGGTGGGGTGGATGGGGAATAAACATGGATGCAAGAGATCTCAACCAGTACGGTCGGGTACCACATACAATTTAATGCCGATAATTGACGTCAAGTTGGTTACTTTTTCCTTATTCCCGATTGAATAAGGAATAAGTAACTGGTTGAATAATAATTAATTTATTCCCGATTCAGCTAATGCTACTTACAATTGGCTATTCATTCTTTATTCACAGTTCAATAAGTAATTGGTTATAGCTTGCTTATTGAAGATTAAAAGCTCTTCCTGGCATGCATTGGTGTTGTTTTAACCCAGTTAGAGAAATATGAGTGTTCTTTGGTGCCAGTTATATGAAGCAGACTAGAGACAAATTCCGGACTCTGTAGGAAGGTGTTAGCATATTGGTGAGCAAACATAATTAGTAATTTGAGATACGATTAATTAGTTGTTTTATACGTTTAGGTTGCGTCCTGCTGTGCATGGTGCGAATTAATTGTTTTCGGATTCGTTAAGCTTCCTAATGACTCTAGTAAGCGTGAAACCACACAAAACATACAAGTGTGAAAATTGTAAATTTCATTTTCGTGTTCATATGTGTTTAGAGAAGAATTATTTCAAGTATATACTGCTTTATGAAGCCTTCAGTTGACATCGACTGTTGTCTTGATGACCTTGGAGCTGGGTAAACTAGAATACGGACAGTTGTATGAGACACGCTCATGTGGTTTGTACCATACTTTAACCATGGAGGGATGGTGGGGACCCATGGGGCAAAGCCCCATAAGCACGCATTTCAAGCATATGCTGCTTAGTGTTCACTTGTTTTAGCCATACCCCATGGATCCAACCCTTTTGGATTTACAAGCAGTTGTACCTTTCGTAAATAATTCTATCACATTTCTACTTTGACATGTTTCTATCAGATGTCAGATGTTGTTCAGGGACATGATCGTCATAGATAAAAACATCGAATCTCATCAAAAGGATACTTTTTGAGCAGGTCGAAAAGCATAGAATGCTAAACAAGTAACGTATATGAGCTCAATAAAATCATTGTTACTCTCAAGAACTCGTAATTCTCTCTCTCTCTCTCTTTCTCTCTCTCTCTCTCTCTCTCTCTCTCTCTCTCTCTCTCTCTCTCTCTCTCTCAATGGGTAGGTCACGGATTCGAACCCTGGACAAATCATATCAAAGACTTATAAAATTGGAACTAGCAGCTACTTCGCTTGGCTCTCAGCATTAAGAGGGTAGTGTTAGTATTGGCTGACCTGGTGTCAGGATAATGTGAATGAGTGGGACATGGTTCAACATATCTACGGTATGTTGCCCCATTCTTGGATACACTATAATTTGGCACACTGTAGACATCGTAGAGATATGACTTAGTGTTGTTGTTTTTTTAAATCTACGTTGCCCCCTCTCATTTTCAAAATCGGCTGCCCACGAACAACCATTTATTTTCAAACTTGTTCTATTCCTAATCACTCACTGTCGTGCTGAAAACCGTTTTTTTTACACCCATCCAGGATCCATTACTGATGTCTTGACCAGTAGAAGTGTGTCTCTGAATTACTTATTCAAGTATCCATCATTGATCTCGTCGTGATAATCATGGATGTTTGACTCCAATACTAACATCACTTTTGAATAATATGCCTAATCCAGCATCTACAGTTATCAGATAAGTCCTCTTTCCAGAATGAACAAAGCTGCATGTCTTTCTTGGAGGTTCAAGGACAGCGACTGAATTAAGAGTATCAATCCACTCTCCCTTGGCTACATGGTTAGTTTTGAACGCCGTCTCTTAATAAACTGTGTTTTCCCTGTTCCCAAAATAATTCAAGATGGCAAAAACAACCACACCTCATAACATTATATTCTCGTTCAACAAAACACCTGTCATTCCTGCAGAACCTGAATATAAGAAAATCAAACTTCAAATTAGGTACACATTAGAATTAAATTTATAAAATATTTCGCTCAGGACAAACAGGAATCTTCCAGAAAATGTTTGATTAAAACCCCAAGCTCAATGATATCAGTAACAATATTCTCAAGATGGTGGTCATACTGAATGTCCGACCGACAACACTTTCATTTAATGCCAACATCATAAAAATTCTTTTGATGAAAACCCATTGTTGATGCGCACTTTCCATCTAGGCAGAGTAGCAACCAGATTTTCCCGATGACGACTGTAGTGGCTATACTGGATACCACAGCACAATATTTCTATAAGGGTTTGTCCATAAAGGACATCTGTAGAAAATACCTGTTTTGGTGGCGCTTTACAGGATCGTATTTATCATAGGGTTAGAATTTTAAAGAAAAAAAATTCCCCGGGTTTCCTCACTAGTTATACTGGCTATTCAAAAAAGACTTTGTATATCTTAGGTATTGTTCAAAGAATCTTTAATTCCCTTTATTTTGGTGTATGATTTATGGGTGTAACATGGGTTATAGAGTATACAGCTTGGCCTTACTCCAGATGTGCACCTTTCAAAAACGTGCTAGCTGTACTTGCTCATTTTCACTTCCCGAATTTCAGAGGTAAATTGTAAAAAAAAAAGGACCGATAACTTTTTTTCACATTTTATGTATTTGGTAATTCATTCATTGCACTTTTAGAAGCTGGTATTGTTTAGTTTGGAAAAATTCATTTTCCCTATTTTAATAGCTGCCAAGGAGCGTGTACTTTAGACAAATTCAGGTTGATATTTGGAGCACAAGGGAGCAATTATTTAGTTAGCATTGTGCTAAGATCATTTAAAATTTTCAAAAGTACGATTTACAGAGAAATGTCAGCCACATTGCATGAAAGTAGCATATAAGTATGCCAACATTTTCTCCACTGTGCATGTTTAAAATGCAAACAACTTCACCTTACATACATCACTCTGAAAAGTACATAATAACTGGTGAGTGCCACCTTTCCGACTGTCCTTCCCCTTTCATATTGTCCGCATGTGGCTTAATCCCATCCCCTCCATGCGAGTTCAATGAAGAGCCACCATCCCACAGGAAGGTACTGACAGTGGCGAGATTTGTAAGTGTTCTGCAGAGGTGAACGCTAATGACTTACTGAACATTATAATAAGTGACTTACTGAACATTATAATAAGTCTTCTAGTGAAAACTACATGTCAATATGCCTTTCTGTTCAGAAGGAGAAACAATAATACAAGTTTCAAGATGGTGACCACGGATTTCATCACCATGAAACTAATGTACAATGAACATTCCTAAAGGGATCACATCCCACCGATTTTCCCAAATAAACAATGAACGTTCCTGAAGGGATCACACCCCACCGATTTTCCCAAATAAACAATGAACGTTCCTGAAGGGATCACACCCCACTGATTTTCCCAAATAAACAATGAACGTTCCTGAAGGGATCACACCCCACTGATTTTCCCAAATAAACAATGAACGTTCCTGAAGGGATCACACCCCACTGATTTTCCCAAATAAACAATGAACGTTCCTGAAGAGATCACACCCCACTGACTTTCTGAAAGTAATTCAGGAGGTGGACACCACAGCTGGCCTTAATGGCATCAATGTAGATTGTAATTCTTGGATGTTAAACCTACATTGGAATGTCCACCATGTGAGGAAGATGAGACCTAAAATATAACATGCTTCCTAGCAGAAGTATTAACTTCCATGGACAGGATTCGGCACCAATCTTTCTATCCAAGGGGAAATCCGTATTTTCTGGTGTCCACCTTACTGGGAAAACAATGTTTACCAATTTTGTATCTAAAAATAAACTTCGAAGGGCTGGTTTTGTGGGATAATACTTGTACTACTACAAATTTGTTTTTATCGATTAACATGTTTGAAAAAATAGGTTTTCATAAGAACTCCCCTTCACAAGTAGCATGAAATAGACTGGAGGATGCGCGAGGGGGAAAATGCCATTAAAATCTTTTCTCATGGACTTTTTAAATATATGCAGATGTCATTTATCATCAGGAAATCTGTGTTCAGAAATAAAGTCTGTAGATTGGCTGAAGTAATTATTCACAGACAGTTGACTTAAGAAAACACCCACTAATTAAAGTACTATATAATACTCTAACTTGGCCTTTGGCCAGCGGAGTTGAAAACTTAGAAATGCTGGCCTGCTGGCTGTTTAGCAAGAAAGATGGAAGAAAAAACATTGTTAATTGATTATTCTCATATATTGTGACATTTTCAGTCTGAAAAAATAAAGCAAGAAATCTGTCCACAGAACATAAATGTTTGCACCCTATTGCTATTTATTCCTGGGTGAATTTCTTGCCTTGGATGTCGCAGACATGAAGGCTTGTTTCTCTTGCTTACAATTGCTATGATCCGATTGAATTGGCAAAGCACCAATAGGAAGCAGCAAATTTCTCTGATGCTTTTGTTTGGGTCTTTTGCCCTCTTCTGATCGTACGTAAACTGGAATATCCGTGTTTGGTTGTGATTGTACGATGTAAATATTATTCTCCCAGCGATCAGCAATTTAGTGTTTTCCATCAAATGACACAATCTTCACAACAACCTTATCACCAGGCGGAAGAGCTGCAGCTCTTGCTTTCATGTCATATACCCTCTTGTTTTTCTTGAGATTTTCCCGTAACCCATGGTTAGCCTGCACGATTCTTTAAATCGGTTCCTAAGAGATGTAACATAAATGGACAAATTGCCCAATTTACTACCATTGTCTAATTCTGCAAGGTCAATATAGGTAAATGTGGCTCTCTTCCAAACATCCAAACATCAGAAAGAATGGCGTCTGGCCTGTAGACTCATGGCACGTGTAATTATATGCATGAACCAATTGTCTTAAAAAGCTTTTACAATCCCTTTTCTGATCAGGGCTTCCAACAGTGTCCTATTCCATCACTCGCATATACCATTGCCCACTGGTTGATAGGTTGTCGTGCGAGACTTATTTATTCCAGTAATTTGAAATAATTCCATGATGACCCTACTTTAAAAGTTTGCACCCTGGTCTGAATGTAAATGCTGAGGCATACATACCATGATGATTAAACCACCTGTAATCTTGGCTGTCTTGTTGGAATGCATACCTGGTAAAATGATCTGTAATAACCTGTATATTTTGGTAGCCTCCTTTGGACAAGAGTCAGAAAATCGATGCAAACGACATCCAATGGCTGTGTGGTCACTATGTTGACGAGTTGTGCTTGAACATTTCTTTGCTGGATCTGCTTCAACACCTGCCTCTCATTCACTTGTTTGGGGATAACTTCAAGCCACACTTCCTTGTTAGGACCTTCTCCAGAATCTTTAAATGTTCTTCATAGGTTTAACGAAAATGACGATATCATCTAGATAGATCAAGTAGATCTCTGGTGCATAGCTGGTGCACTGCAAAGCCCTATGGGTAGTCTCTCAAACTCGTAAAAACCTAGTGGACCCACTGTAAAGGCTGTCCTCTCCTTATGAGATTCATCTAATTCAATCTGATGATACCCCAACTTTACATTCAGCAATGTAAAATATTTCGATCCAGCGAAACAGTCCAAAACATCTTTAACCCTGAGCAAGGCATAGGAATCCTTGACTGTCGTCTTATTCAACTGCCGAAAATCAACTCACAGGCGAAGTTTTCAACCCTTCCTCCTCACTAAAACAGCATTGCTGGCCCAAGGACTATGTGATTTATGAATCACTCCACTAGCAAGTTACTGATGAGGACTGCACCGGTGGCCTACTGGTTAGAGCGTCTAACTTGGATGCGGAAGGTTGCAGGATCAAAGCCCAGCAGTCATACCTCAGACTTTAAAAACTGGTACTAAAATAAATTGTTAAAGCCATGTTAAAAAAAAAATAAATCACATACACACACATGCACTCACTCACACAGCAACTGGTGAAGGTGATCTTTCACCTCACTGTACATGGAAGGGGGTATCAGACAGTATATTTGTTTAAAAGATGTTTAATTTATCAGATTTATGTGATGCTTTACTGCTGCAGTAAATCCCAAATCTGTTTCACTTCTGGAAAAGATGTCTTCAAATATCTTTATAAGCTCTATTCATCTTTGGAAAGTTTATCCAAAGTGCTGTCCATCTGAATGAGGTCATCTACTCATTTCCTTTCAACCATATCTGCTAGGATATCAGTCACACACACTGGTTGGAACTCATACAAAATAACTCTAAGGCGGAATACTAATTGTCCTGGCAGTCAAGTTTAACACTTGAATTTCTATCAGACAATTCCTTGTGTAATTAATGTCACCAGACATGGAGAAATATCTATATCTTCATTTACTGTGGACTTCACTGAATTCTGAAGCAGAGCACATGCTGAATGATAAGGTACCTCTTTATTAATGAAGGTTTGCAATATCACATTGCTATTGCTTTTGACCAAACTATCATGTGACTCTGCTCTTTAAAACACCTAGACAAAAGTTTCTCTTTGTTAACTCTCTCACAAGGTGAAACATCTGAATGTCAAATATCAGAGTTGGCAATCGAGCTGTCTGTAGAAATCTTGCTCTATGCTTATTTTTGCATTCCTCTTGAGCATTCATTATGTAGTTTGTCTCTAGCAAAACAGGAACACGATTACTGTAGTTGCTGTCTAGCACAAATAGCATTAGACAACATTGTCTTTCCATATTTGGCAGAATGTTACTTTCTATTTCAACCTCTATGTAGCCATTATATGGTAACTTCTTTCCATTTGCATTCAACATTCAAAACATCTGTAATGAGCTCAGAGTCATCTTCAAATTCTTGTTTTAAAAATGTCTGGCTAACTGTTGATGCGGTCGATCCGGTATCAACCAGTGAATTTACTCTAATACCATTGATGACTACATAAACCTCATTAGTTTATCATACTAGCTCTATCGTGTCACTTTATGCTTCTTGGTGCAAGCCCATGTAAAGCCTACAGCTTGCAACCAGCCATAGGACTCGTGAAGTTTAAATCCCGTTTTGAATGGTTTAGTTAAACACGACAAGCAGAAACAATATGTCTGATTTGTCCGCATGGTCAGCATATTCGGTCTGTCCTAAATTGATTCCTATAGTATTGTTGGTCCTAAATTGATTCCTATAGTATTGTCTGTCCTAAATTGATTCCTATAGTATTGTTGGTCCTAAATTGATTCCTATAGTATTGTCTGTCCTAAATTGATTCCTATAGTATTGTCTGTCCTAAATTGATTCCTATAGTATTGTTGGTCCTAAATTGATTCCTATAGTATTGTCTGTCCTAAATTGATTCCTATAGTATTGTCTGTCCTAAATTGATTCCTATAATATTGTTGGATACGTGAGATGCTGAATGCTCCTTAAGCATCTTCACTTCATGCGACAGCTGCTGGACAAATTCTTGTTTGTGATGTGGATGCCATATTAAATGGGCAATTCTCTTTGTGCATTTTAGCTCATCTTCCTATTTCCTGTGTTCAGATTCAATATGACGAAGAAATAGTCTTAATTCACAAATGTCTTGAGTGAGTCACAGACACATTCTTAAATGTCTGTATAAGTCCTGTCCACAACATTGCCCTTAGCATATCATTTGTCTCACTTGTCTTCACTAATCCTTGCTGATTGGCTATGTTCAACAAATCTTCCAGCCTACAAATCCATGCAGAAATATCTTTGTCCTCTTTTTGGCAAGCACTGTAGAAATCAGCTAACAAAGTCTCCTTCAAATCTACATTGTCATACACACTGTCCAGCTTAGATAATAACTCCTTAATGGACGCGGTTGGACCCATAGCAATCCGTTCACCTTCTCCTCTCAAGGAACGTTGGATGGCATGAGATACCTGGTCCTGTGGATACATGCTTTGTTCTAAGCATGTAGCTTCATATCTCCATAATTCATAGAATGTTTCACTTTTCCTGTCTCCTGAAAGTACCAATATCCTTAATTCATGTGGAAGTGTGAATGATATAGGACCACTGGCAACAGACACCACTGCATGTGATACTGTCAGCTCTTCCTTAACAGGAGATGCACCCACTGAAGCAGTAAAGTCTGCCATCCACTCAGCATTTACATAATCAGGGTAGCTTAATTGCTTAGAATGAACATTACTTGAACACGTAATCCTGGTTCAAGGTTACCTAATTGGCTTAGGTTGCCTAATTGGCCAAATATGTGTAAAACAAGAATAGCACAATAATTACAACTGATGACTTTATTTCACTCCTCAAATGAACAATAATTACAGAAAATACTAAAATACCCACATCTGCCTAATTAAAGTATGAATATATAAGACTAAAAAATACATTGTCCTGCTACATAGCTGTTTGGGATGTCTGGATCTATCTGGTCAGTTTGTTTGGCTGAGTAAATCTAGCAGTTTGGCAGCTGAAAAACTGATTGGCTGTCCATGTTTGGCCATTTGGAAGTTGGATGTGCTTGGTGGATCGCTGTAAAACCTGTGTGCTGCTGCTGCTGGTGATGACATTGGCTTGAAGTAGATGATGAATATCTCATGCTGATGGCCCAAAGCTGACTATCTCAAATGTGCATTGGATTTGCATTCAACATCATTTCTGAATTCAAAATCAAACAATGGTATTTCTAGTACTGCTTTTCCAGCTCCAATAATCTACTTAACACTTTAAAAATCACAATCAGCAGCAGCAGCAGCTAGTATTTCCCAATAAAATAATCAATATGAAATATGTTGGGAGGCTGCCATTATGGGCTTTCTAGATAACACATATTTTAAACATGCATTTCTAAACTTCCTTGATGAACACAAGGTTAAAATTATGACAATGCTTGTTTCAGGGCCCAATGTGCCAATTAAATTCAGTTTCGCAATCATTTAAATCATACACAGGTATATAAACAATTGCCTACCTAAATGAAAACATATCTCTCAAATGCTACAAAAAACTTCTACTGATGGTGCAACTTGTATTGCAACCATGACTTTAGTTAAATAAAAACTGTATCTATGTACTATGCAAGTATATTTTGATATGCACAAATTTAAAGTAACTTGCAGGAGTTCTTGAACATACCTGTTATTCAATTGTGTAAATTTGTACAAATTGTGCATGATTCGAGCAATCACACACCCTGGCATTTTGCTCTGGAACATCTCTATTTTGTGGCAGAAACTGCACCTCGCAGGAAGCCGGATCTGGTACATGTATGCTACCACCAAACAGTGAGGAGCAAAACAGCAATGATCATCATGGAGTGATGCAGCTTCCATAACAAGCATCACATTGCATCAAATCAAGATTTGACAAAATAGCAAGGGCATTAGTAATGGAATACTAGGCTGCCCTATTAAATCCCTTGACAGTGCAGTCTGTTGACTACCATGCATGCTTATTTCCCAATCAGCATTTTGAAATCAAAATTATTGAACAGTGGATTCATCATATGTACTACCACAATGTTTTTGTAAATACTTGGAATGTCAGTGCTGTATGTGTCCAATGATGTGAAGTACCATTGTGAATTATAAAGTACTACCACAATGTTTTTATAAACACTTGGAATGTCAGTGCTGTACGTGTCCAATGATGTGAAGTACCAGTGTGAATTATAAAGTACTACCACAATGTTTTTATAAACACTTGGAATGTCAGTACCATATGTGTCCAATGATGTGAAGTACCAAGTGTGAATTATAAAGTACTACCACAATGTTTTTGTAAATACTTGGAATGTCAGTGCTGTACATGTCCAATGATGTGAAGTACCAGTGTGAATTATAAAGTACAACCACAATGTTTTTATAAACACTTGGAATGTCAGTGCTGTACGTGTCCAATGATGTGAAGTACCAGTGTGAATTATAAAGTACTACCACAATGTTTTTATAAACACTTGGAATGTCAGTACCATATGTGTCCAATGATGTGAAGTACCAAGTGTGAATTATAAACTACTACCACAATGTTTTTATAAACACTTGGAATGTCAGTACCATATGTGTCCAATGATGTGAAGTACCAGTGTGAATTATAAAGTACTACCACAATGTTTTTATAAACACTTGGAATGTCAGTGCTGTACGTGTCCAATGATGTGAAGTACCAGTGTGAATTATAAAGTACTACCACAATGTTTTTATAAACACTTGGAATGTCAGTACCATATGTGTCGAATGATGTGAAGTACCAAGTGTGAATTATAAAGTACTACCACAATGTTTTTGTAAATACTTGGAATGTCAGTGCTGTACATATCCAATGATGTGAAGTACCAGTGTGAATTATAAAGTACAACCACAATGTTTTTATAAACACTTGGAATGTCAGTGCTGTACGTGTCCAATGATGTGAAGTACCAGTGTGAATTATAAAGTACTACCACAATGTTTTTATAAACACTTGGAATGTCAGTACCATATGTGTCCAATGATGTGAAGTACCAAGTGTGAATTATAAAGTACTACCACAATGTTTTTGTAAATACTTGGAATGTCAGTGCTGTACATGTCCAATGATGTGAAGTACCAGTGTGAATTATAAAGTACTACCACAATGTTTTTATAACACTTGGAATGTCAGTGCTGTACGTGTCCAATGATGTGAAGTACCAGTGTGAATTATAAAGTACTACCACAATGTTTTTATATACACTTGGAATGTCAGTACCATATGTGTCCAATGATGTGAAGTACCAGTGTGAATTATAAAGTACTACCACAATGTTGTTATAAACACTTGGAATGTTGGTGCTGTACGTGACCAATGATGTGAAGTTCCAGTGTGAATTATAAAGTACTACCACAATGTTTTTATAAATACTTGGAATGTTGGTGCTGTACGTGACCAATGATGTTAAGTACCTGCGTAAATTATAAAGTACTACCACAATGTTTTTAAAAATACTTGGAATGTCAGTGCTGTACATGTCCAATGATGTGAAGTACCAGTGTGAATTATAAAGTACTACCACAATGTTTTTATAATTACTTGGAATGTCAGTGCTTTACGTGACCAATGATGTGATGTACCAGTGTGAATTATAAAGTACTACCACAATGTTTTTATAAATACTTGGAATGTCAGTGCTGTATGTTTCCAATGATGTGAAGTACCAGTTTGAATTATAAAGTACTACCACAATGTTTTTATAAATACTTGGAATGTCAGTGCTGTATGTGTCCAATGATGTGAAGTACCAGTGTGAATTATAAAGTACTACCACAATGTTTTTATAAACACTTGGAATGTTGGTGCTGTACATGACCAATGATGTGAAGTACCTGTGTGAATTATAAAGTACTACCACAATGTTTTTATAAATACTTGGAATGTCAGTGCTGTACGTGACCAATGATGTGAAGTACCTCTGTGAATTATAAACTACTACCACAATGTTTTTATAAACACTTGGAATGTCAGTGCTGTACGTGTCCAATGATGTGAAGTACCAGTGTGAATTATAAAGTACTACCACAATGTTTTTGTAAACACTTGGAATGTCAGTGCTGTACATGACCAATAGTGTGAAGTACCAGTGTGAATTATAAAGTACTTCCACAATGTTTTTATAAACACTTGGAATGTCAGTACCATATGTGTCCAATGATGTGAAGTACCAGTGTGAATTATAAAGTACTACCACAATGTTTTTATAAATACGTGGAATGTCAGTACCATATGTGTCCAATGATGTGAAGTACCAGTGTGAATTATAAAGTACTACCACAATGTTTTTGTAAACACTTGGAATGTCAGTGCTGTATGTGTCCAATGATGTGAAGTACCAGTGTGAATTATAAAGTACTACCACAATGTTTTTGTAAACACTTGGAATGTCAGTGCTGTACATGACCAATAGCGTGAAGTACCAGTGTGAATTATAAAGTACTAATAAGTCAATTTCCCAAAAGGGCCTTTGAATTCCCTTGATCATGGAAGTTCTCACTGACTGTGGAAGAATACAGAAGATCTTGACTTTCTTACTCAATTTCAACATCTATTAGTACTTGCTTATAGATGGAGGTGGTGAGCAATCAGACAGTCAAGATTTTTTCATTTCCCATACTTAAAATGAATTCTATCCTTTCCATCATGGGATCAGAATGAATGACCAGATCAGTGTTTTTCCACGTTCTCTGGTGTTGGGTAGGTTGGCAAAACTTCCATATTGAAGCACAACAAGCCAAAAAGCATGGGACTAGTTGTAGCACGACCTTAAATGTACATTGGTATTTCTCTAGTGTATAATCAATAATATTGGGCCTGTCATCTTTGCTGGTGTTGCTGGGTTGTAAGACCTGAAGCTCAGCTTGATGGCTGCCTGAAAGGAAGGATTGGGAATCAGCGGAAAATGGCAAAATGGATGGGCCACTTTCAGTGGTTATTGCAGTACCAGTATGGTTCCATATACAATGAATGGAAGACAGGTATGTGGCATGTTCCATTGACAAAACTTTTCTGCTCACAAGACTGGGAAGACAGGCACATCAGGACAGTTAATAACTGGTAATGCAGTATGTGGCAACAATGGCTGTAAACACACAAACTAAGAAAACATTCCTCAAGACCTATGTGCTGGGGTGAAGACTAAACACACTGCACTTCACAAAATTTGTATTATTCTTCAACTTCAATTTCTTCTTCACTCTTTTGGAGTGATGTTCTTTCTTAGAACAGCCCTGACCTGCAAACAAAGCATGGTGTTATATAAGTACATTTCTGTACAGTTAAGGAAAAACTTGTGATTGTCCTTTCTGACCTCATATTTCTGACACTGACAACATTCTGTTGCCATTACTTCTGAAATGAATAAAACACTAAAAAATGAGAGAGAATAACCAGAAAATATAAATAACTCAATACCAACACCCTTAATGTCGAAAGAAATCAAAACTATGTAATTCAAAATCACAGCACAAATACCTGATGCTATCATGTGCGACCTATCAGGTCATAATGTATTTTCACATAAAATACCAATAAAGGTTGCCAATCCTTTGCAGACACATAATAAATCCTCAGAGCTTATATACTGAAAGCTTGTAAACCCTGTAGGATTGAAGGAGCCAATGTGCTACATCACTTAAAAGGCAGTGGTATAATTTTTTTCTATTGCAGCTTGAGGCTCTAGACAGGTTTACTACCTGTTCCACCTCAGTGTTATAGACAGATTGGCTTGCAGGTTTCTTGCAATTTTTATGTCCCATGTCATTCAATCTTTACCCTGTACACAATTTTTCATAATTTATTTTGTATCAATATATCTACAACATTTCATTAGGGATTGTCAATCCATATTGCTGTTGATACCTGTGATTTCCATGTCACAAAAGACAATAAAACTGTAAGGTTAAAATGAATATTTGTTTTAAAACAATGTGTCTGACAGCAAAAAATATAGAGTATGTGATAATCAGCAGAGTTGCAATTTAAAGTGCTTGGCAGCTGTTAATGTACCATATTTTCTATCTTGTATTCACCCCTATGGCAAGGAAAATTTAATTAATTTAAGTGACATATGTGAAAAAAAATTATGTAAATACACAATTTGTCATATATTTTATGATTTGATGATTTGTTAGTTTTGAATAAAAAGTAATTCAGAGAAAAAAAAAGATATTTATTATAATGAATGCCGGTAAATAATGTGTATACAACCAGAAAGGAGAAAACAAGATCCAGAACAGAAACTTACATGGTACTGCTCATTTCAGGTTAACCAGATATTTTCTAGAGTTACTTTAATAAATCCTAAAACATTTACTGTAAAAGCATAATTGATAGAGGAAAATATATAATAGTACAGTGCACAATATAAATGTGGCCAAACTGTTGAAGCTGCCATGACTGATTCATTTTATAGCACTATTAATGCATTATCTACTATTATTTTCATTTGTCCATCTTAAATAGTGTGTTTCCCAGGTTTAGAGAGAGGGTGACTCACTATCTCTCCTATTATTTTCATTTGTCCATCTTAAATGGTGTGTCCCCCAGATTTAGAGAGAGGGTGACTCACTATCTCTCCTATTATTTTCATTTGTCCATCTTAAATCGTGTGTCCCCCAGATTTAGAGAGAGGGTGACACACTATCTCTCCTATCCTTTTCATCCTATGTGTAGCACTGCCACCTATTGGAGCTAAATAAAGTTATTGGTTTGAAAGATTTCCTTTTCTTTGTTGCAAGGTTTGTGAACATAAAGATGAAATTTTCTCTCAAAGCAAGACTCAAGAGGCAGTAAAGCTTTTGTTCCTAGTGTTGATGTGATCTGAGAATGTGTTCAAGGTAGAAAATCTCAATCATGGATGAGAACAGAAAATGTACATGTTCAACAATTACTGTTAAGTTTCAAGGAAAATACAGAGGGTAGTTGCACATATATGAATACTAGTTAGCATATATATTTAACACCAATTAAGAGGCACAACTCAAGGGAAAAACTTGCAGTAGCATGACAAAAAGAACAATATGTGTCCTCTTTATGACATTAATGTTTGTAATGATTCAGCAGTGCATGATAAAAATCAACGAACAACAATTCCCTAGCCAAACAGGTCAAGTAAAAATCATTTGCTGGACATAGGAAAATCATGTAAGTTGGCATATTTTTTTACATTTAAATTTTGAGAAGACTTTCCTTGCATCCTCCTCCATGGTCTAAGATGCCACTAATGGAACTGCCTCCCCTTAAAGATGCACGATACACAATAATATTTGGATTTCAAGAATGGGAAGACAGGTTACAGCCATATTCAAAATATCAATCTTGTATCTCCACAACAGAAATATTCAAAACAAGAAATAATTAAAGCTCTTCATTTGGATCTCTTTATTCCAAACATATTTAAAAGAATAGTTCTTAATTTCAACAGGTCACTGAAGACAAAACTGACTTTTTCACTTTCTTTAAAACTGTCTTAAATCCACTGATTTGCATGAGGAACCCCATGAAATTATCTAACATATATTAGATTCCAAACTTCTTTTGTTTCAGTGTGGGAGGCAACATGTCATATAAGGTAACTGGTGTCCGTTCAGCAATCACTAGCCAATTATCTTCCAAGGCATCCATGTGATAGATGTACTGAAACAGAAAACAGACTTAAAACCAGCATATAATTTTCTAAGAAATTTACAAGAAATAATCTAAGTCACATTAAAGCTTAGATATCTTTATCTATATTTAAAAAATAACTATCTGTGGGGATTAAAGGATGCTTGTGATAGTAACAAGAATTTGAGGATGTTATTGGTGACAGTGAGATTTTGAGAATGTCACTGGTGACATCAGTGAGAATTTGAGGATGTTATTGATGATGATGATGCTGTTGAGGATTTTATTAGTGGCATTACAGCGGAGGAACTGAAGATGTGGTGGTATTACAGTTAACAATTTGAGTATGATGCTGGTGGCACTACAGTTGAACTATTTTGAGGATGCCATTGGAAGTAATGTTGTTGAAGATTTGAGACTGTTATTGGTGTCATCAATTTTGCAAATGTTACTGGTGGCATTACCACTGAGGGTGTTATTGGTGGTATTTTTGTTGCAAATCATGTTTTACAGGTGATGCTTAAACAGAATCAGTAAGAAAAAAGAATAATGAAATTGTCATTTAAGTCTTAACTGTAGTAACCCACTTATTTGATGGCTGCAAAAAATGAATACAGAATGAAATAATCTGACAATAATGAACTAAGATATTTTATGCTTTCTTTGACTCTGGCGATAAGCAGTTTAGCAAGCTACAGAAAGTCTAAATTAGAGAGAATGCTGCAAATAATATTAATTAGGCAGGTCTAGAATTTAATATGTATTTCTATTTCTAGCCAGAAGGACTATTAGATTTATACTGCTAAATCATTACTAGTCTTTCTTCACTAGATGACTAGTGACACCTGAAAGTCTTTTAACTATGAAAATTATGAAAACAGACTACTGCTAATTCCAAGATTTGATATTCAAACAAAACACACCTTGTACTTTGGACAAACATGGAATGCAGTTTCTGTTCTTTGTTTGTGTTCTTTTTCTCCACTCTGCCATGCTCTCTTATGAAACATTTTGGCATCCTTTTTAGGAAAGGGCTGAAAAATTGAGAATGACTATTTCTGAATATTACATTACTTCACAGATGGAAGGTATGGTGTAATGCTATTACTTTTGGCATGTTTGTCTAACTTAAGTTGTCATTCAAAAATTTGCTACAAATGTGGCAATATCAACAATATGAAAAGAATTGTATACATAAGTTTTAACTAATTATCTGTGAACTTTAATCAAGCACCTAAAAAGAAATATAAGTATATGGGTTGTAACCTGCACACACTCTTAAGTCATTTTTTGTAGATCTAAGGTATAGGAATAAATGTCTGTTGGATGAACAGATATTATGGATGATAGTCAAGCTCTAATGTATAACAAAATATCACAATTTTTAATAGCAACCTTTAATACCTGTGATTTGTCTAATATACAAAACATCTGTTCATCACTGAGGAGAATTTGCTGTGGATTGTGAGGGTTGTACATGATATGTGTGATTTTATTATGTCTTTTCATCCACTGATCAGGATACTTCTTGCTGTTTTGTTTACACCATTCTGTGTATTCCTGTCCTAGTACACTAAACTCATATATCTGAAATTGAAAAGAAACAAACAAAAAATAACAAGCTAGGACCAGCATTAAAGTATATAAATCAACAAAAAACTGATTATTCATAAAAATTGAACTAAAGTCTGTTTTGAACAAATGTATCACTACTCTCCCTTTGTGTACAACAATGTCACCTTGTTTACACCCAAAATGACCTTTCAATGTTTCAATGAGTCAAAGTTTCGCTTTCAAACAGGGACTTATTTGATTGATAAAACAGAAACGTTCATTGAGTATATGAGTTTGTTACATTGTGTTGATGATGTATTTTTGTTACAAGGTGTTGATGTATTTTGTTACATTGTGTTGATGTATTTTTGTTACATTGTGTTGATGTATTTTTGTTACATTGTGTTGATGATGTATTTTTGTTACAAGGTGTTGATGTATTTTTGTTACAAGGTGTTGATGTATTTTTGTTACATTGTGTTGATGATGTATTTTTGTTACATTGTGTTGATGTATTTTTGTTACAAGGTGTTGATGTATTTTTGTTACAAGGTGTTGATGTATTTTTGTTACATTGTGTTGATGATGTATTTTTGTTACATTGTGTTGATGATGTATTTTTGTTACCTTGTGTTGATGTATTTTTGTTACAATGTGTTGATGTATTTTTGTTACATTGTGTTGATGTCTTTTTGTGTTGATGTATTTTTGTTATTGTGTTGATGTATTTTTGTTACAATGTGCTGATGATGTATTTTTGTGTTGATGTATTTTTGTTACATTGTTTTGATGATGTATTTTTGTTACATTGTGTTGATGTATTTTTGTGTTGATGTATTTTTGTTACATTGTTTTGATGATGTATTTTTATTACATTGTGTTGATGATGTATTTTTGTTACAAGGTGTTGATGTATTTTTGTTACAATGTGTTGATGATGTATTTTTGTTACATTGTGTTGATGATGTATTTTTGTTCATGTATACTTTTGAAAAGTAAAGGTAACGCTAGGTGATAAAAAAGTGTAGTGCATTGATATTCATGGCTTGCAACAATACAAAAACATGAACAAATATAGCAACTAAAGAAAAACTTAGCTCATCTGATAAAATTATATCACACAATCTCTGATTTTGCTTTAAAAAAAAGAATGGAGATAGCTAAGGAAAAGGTTTTCAGTCACAAACATAAATCCCCTTATTAAAAGGTGTATACTTTCAACAACTGACCAGAAAAATATCACAGCAGCTTAAACCTTAAAATGAAGTTACAATGACCTGCTTTCAAAATTGTTGCATTACTGAAATGCCTATACACACCAAGTTTCATGAATGTAAATGAAATAATGTTAAAGATATCAAGGATGTAACATGTGATTATATGATGTGATTATGATTTTTTAATGTAGCTTTAATAATTTTTCAGTCATTTTCTACAATCTCTGCAGTGTGGCAGTTTAGTGATGTCAAGCAATGGGGCATCATTCCGCAGACATGTCGTATGATGTCCTACTCAGTCACATTATCCTGACACCAGGCCGACCAGTCCTAACACTAACCTCTTAATGCTGAGCATCAAGCGAGGCAGCTGTTAGTATCATTTTTATAAGTCTTTGGTATGACTCGACTGGAGAGGATGTAACAAATGGTTATCTTAAAAGAAAGTCACTGAAGCATGAAAATTAGATTATGACCAAATTTTGATTATCCTGAGTTATTATTCTTCTTAACAGCATTTGATACCAAGTTTCAGGAGTATAGGGTCCTTAATAGTGAGGTTGTAACACATGGATGGCTTAAAATACACAAGTTACTCAAACATAAAAATTAGGCCACACTGCCCTAGGTTTGATATGGCCAAGTTATTTATTAAGATGTATTCAAATACCAATTTTTATGAGTGCAAGTTCACTGTAGACATGATAATTAAAAGGGCAAATATGCTTCTAGTCCTTCCTGCAGATCTCGGATTAGAGCAAGGAAACTCTGAAGGATATAAAGGATCCTGCATTAAAACTTCTTCAATTTGAAATTTATGACACAAGTTAAATAATGTTTTATGCCATAATGTGATAGTACATTATAAAATTCACATCTTCCCTGATGAACACTGTAACCCTAATTATCACACACAAGTTCCTTAAGGGGCTTTTGCTCTACTAGCCAAAAAGAATTTCCTGGAATTCAAACTTGAACCATTTCTTCTTTATAAGTGCAAAGCAATGAAGCCATCTGTGATATTTTTTGAGCAAAAACAACATTTTCACATTAACCATAGTGATGACCATACTATATGTAAGATCAGCAGCATTTTCATTTATGACAAATTATACATCAAAAGAAGTCTTTTCGGGAAAACACCATGATGATCCTTTTAGGAAGATACTAATAGCAAAAATGTCAAGATGGTGGTCATCATTAGTAGCAGATTGGTGTCATTTTCATCATAGACTAATCAGTCTTCCAGTGAAAACCTCACATTAATGAAGCTTTCCATCTATGTGGAATAGTGATACAAAAATTTCAAGATAGCTGCCATTGTGGCTGTCAGATTTGCACTATTTTCAATCTGGACCAACAAGACATAACATGAAGACTTTTGGTGAAATTCCATGTCACCACTGAATCAAGAGGAATAGTGATAAAAACTTTACAGGAGATCACAGCTGCAAAAATGTTTAATTTGAGACCAGCAAGACTCATAAGAACTCTTGTACTGAAAACCCCATGTTGATCTGGCTTTCTGTTCAGGAGGAGTAACAACAGTAAATTTTCAAACTAACTGTCATAGTAACCATACTCTGACCTGCCAACCCTGACGAGTCCATCTCAGTAAGGCAGTTGATTTGTCTATGTAAGATTGGTCAGTTTTCAATAAGGTGTAACAAAATGTCAATAACTGCTATTGTAAAACTGGAAAACATAAATAAAAGTTTGATGCAGCGAAAAAAAAAATGTTTAACTGAAAAGTTTTAAAGTACATGTAGGCTTTATTTACAGCTGCAAAAACTTTTGTTCCAAATCCTATGCAACTCTATGGCTGTTGCTATCTCTCAACTTAACATAATTCTTGGAAAATCATTTCCATTTCACATGATGATGGCAATCATATCTCCTGCCATGAGGCATACTCAAATTGGCATGTGATGCCCAACAAACGTAATTGTGTCCTTTCCAGCTTTGATTCATAAGAATCTGAATAGTCCTTTTTATTCTTCTGCATTGACTAATAACACTCATTTTAGAAGCTTATAATACCTTTTGTCTTAAACATGCATCACTCTCTGGACGCCATATTAAATTTTTTTTTATAATCATCAGTTACATCATGCAGACACTTTACATAAACAAAAAGGTTCAGTATAAAGCATCTGGGGGTGCTGCTGCAAAGTTAATCTGGTTCCCTGATCAATTTTATTAATTCTAATATGATATCCAGATCCATATCAAACATGGATGAACCAATTATCTGGATTTTTCAACAATGATAATTTTCCTGTAGTTTTTGCTTGTATGCCATAAGTCTGTATTTTAAGGGTAATTTTCGTAAGACATGAAAAAATCGTAAGAGTTGGCAAGTCTGCATACTAGATGTCCGATCAACAATATTTTTATTTAGGACCAACAGGATATCATTTTAAGTCTTTTAGTGAAAAACCCATGTGAGCATCCTTTCTGGAGGTGTAATGATAAAATTTGTAATATTGTATGTGTGAGCAGCATTTTCATTTAGGAACATCATTAAGTTTAGAAGGAGAATAGATAGTAAACATATACCAACAGATGATGAACAAAAAATTCCATAAGCTTTTCTAGTCAATGACCAGTTCAGCTAATAAATGCAAAGATGAAGTTACTATATACAATTTATATATATATATATATATATATATATATATATATATATATATATATATATATATATATATATATATATATATATATAGGTATTATGATACACTGATACATACCATTTATATGACATAATGTTATGCCACTAGTAAACATCAATGTGATGACAAAACTTTGTGTATGTACATACCATTTATATGACATAATGTTATGCCACTAGGAAAAGTTCAATGTGATGACAAAACAGTAGTAGAGGGAAATGAGGGTTTCATCCCACTTTATTTTTTACCCTCCAAACAAGTATAAATTATAGTCCTAAATTATCCCCCACCCCTTTTTCCAAAATAGTGAAATGAGGGTTTTGGCCCCCCCCACACCTCCTCCCCCACCCCCGCCAAACCCCTCATTTCCCTATACTACTACTATGTAGACAGATATTTTGTAACCAGACAAAACAACAGGTGTTGGAATACCATAAGCTCTGTCAACAGAAGTGACGAATTTGTTAGAACAGCGTATGTGTGGAATATGATTATTCTAAAGACGGCAAATAGATTTTACCACAAATTTTTTATCAGATAACAAGATGAAAATTAAACTGTGCATTAGAGCCTTTCAGTTAACAAGGCGGAAATTAAACTAGCATTAGAATGAAAATGATATTATTTTAGTTATATTATATCTTAAGTTTAGATAAAATTTTATGTTACTCATATTTTTTGTGATATTTTTTTTCATACTTGCTAACCCTCATTGGTAGAATGTCTGTTAACATATTGTCAATAATACGAAATTCACGTAATAAATCATCCATATTATATTTAACTCCTCGTAGGTAAGACCGGATCTCATCAAGTAGTTTCTTGTAAGTTTTAATTGATGTTAAACAACCGTGCTTCTTTATCAAAAGTCTTGGTTCTACTTTTTTACACGCCGCTGTAAGTGAAACACCAATAGCGGATATGATTAACAAAAAAGGATTTAATGATACCCCCACTTGAAATTATACCAGAACTGGTCATTAACAAGGGTAGATAAGATATTACTCAAAGGATCTTGTTGTAGTATTTGTAACATTTTTTTCACACACCAAAGTTTTCTATGATAATATTTATAATATTGTATAATGCGTCTACATCTGTTTTGGAATATCTTTTGAAATATGATTGAAATCAACTATACTTCTTTTCATTATAATATTAGTTTACATAGTCCAATGTTTGGGTAATCAAAATAAAAGATTTTTGTTCAACTATAAATTCCAAACACCAGAGAAAATTTGCTAATTGTAAAGTTTTATCAACTGGTTCAAGTACAAATTCTTGTTCAGAATTTTGGTTTATTATTACAGATAATACTCCAGATGAGTCATTATTTAGAAGATGAGATGGATATTTGGGAGATATTCTAAACTTTGCACTGCTAAGCACTGACAATCTATACACACCGGTAACTTCTGCAATATATTTAATAGAATTATATTTTGGTGTCCACCTAGTAAAACCAGATGCAACAGTATACACAATATTTTTAATCTGTTTGTGAGGTATTTTAATCATATTTGTTTTCTCAACAATATTAGGAATTCCACTAATAATATCATTGAGTTTTGTGTTAATATCATTGAGATTTGTGTTAATATTAGTGAGTGTAATGCTAACATTTGATGGATTTCCAAAAAATTCATCTCTAATTTTGTTTATGTTTCTGCGAAAACTTAAAAATGTGTTCACGTGACTGGTAAAATCAGTTTTGAGCGCTGTGATTTCATTAGTAATTGAAGCGTCCCAATCATTGACGTATTTTTTAGTGACAGCATCCCCATCCTCAGTTGGGTTTCCAAGATCTGTAATCTTGTTTTGTGTCATAACAATATTCCCACTTGGATTTCGTACAAGTACATCTGACAGTTTTACGTTACTCGTCTTTAATCGTCCTTCTTTGTCCTGGAAAATGACGACTTCATCTGGATCTACGATGGTAAGATTTAGTAAATTATTGATTTCATTTTTGAGTCGATCAAGAGTTGCATATTTGGATAAGTCACCTGTGGATAAATCTCCTAATAATGTTCCAAATTTTGTATAATAACTCATTATTTACTGTCCTAGATAAAATTATCAACACTAGTTTAATATTATATAAAATGGCAAAATCATCGATATTAAACTTTGATACAGAGAGACTAGTGAAGCATAAACATAACAATGAACTTCCTGATTGTCATTATCTTATTGTTGGGCGAACTGGATCGGGGAAAACAAATTTACTTATGAACTTGCTTTTTGGTGATAATTTTAACTACGATAGAGTTTATATTTACACAATCAATCCACAGCAAGATAAGTATGAGTTATTAAGTGAGTATAATGAAAAAACTTCGTGATGATCTTAAAGCTGGCGAAGATTTTTTTATAATTAGGCAGCCAGAAGATCTTATTCCAGTCAATCAACTTGATGCAGATGAACATAAGATAGTAGTTTTTGATGATATTCCGCTAAATAGCATGGAGATGAACAAAATAAGATCATATTTCTCACTGTCACGTAACAAACAGTGTAATTCTGTTTATCTCGCTCAAGGATTTTATAATGTTGACAGGTTTATTAGGCGAAATACGGGTTGTTTTATTTTATTTCCAGGACTGGATAATGTTGACGTTAGAAATATTGCAAGCGAGCAATGAGGTGGCGTGACAAAAGATAAGTTTATTGAACTTTACCGTAATGCTACAAAAGATAAATTTAACTTTTTCTTGTTTGATAAACTTACAAATGATCCAACTAAAATGTTTCGCTGTTGTATTGACACTTACTTACAGTAAAGCGTTTCAATTTTATAAAATTTATAATTATAATAATGGACAAACGAGCAAGATACAGACAAAACATAGAAGACCTAAAAAAACTTGCTCAATCTCAGGCATCACTTAAGCAAAAAGTACAAGAAGCACGACGTGGGCAAGTAACTGCTACAGAAACAACAGCTACAATTTTCAAGACGTATACTGAAGCATTATTAGGTAAACAACCTGAAACTAAACCACTGTCAGAAGAAGAACTTAAACAACTACAGGAAAAAGGTTTGGATGGAATTGTTAGAGAACAACAGGAAGCAGCTGCTGCAAAACTTGTTACTAGATCTGATGAAGAAAAAAGAAAACTGATTGAGGCACTTACAGCAAATATAGCTGATCCTGCGGTTAGACAAGCTGAAACAGATCGATTGATAAACAATCCACTGGAACTTGAGCGAAGATTAGCAGAGTTAACAACGCAAGGAATAACAAATATTATAACAAGTTTATCAGGAGATATAAAAGATATCAAAGAGGAGCAACAAAGAGTTGGTGAGCTTACTGTAAAGTTTATGGAAGTTGGAGATCAAAGACTTTATTTTACAAAAAGAGCAAATGATGAGATAAAAGATAGTGAATATGATGATTTTTTAAACAAAGAAAATATAAGGGGTATTGATGATACAAACAAGTGGACTGATGTAGAATATCAAGAATTACTCGATAGATTAGATGTAATATTTAATGACGGAGTTACTGCTAAAGATGAAATAAACACGGTTACAGAGATTGATAATATGATTCCACTTTATGAAAGAATGAGAAACGGTGTCATTGCTCTCACGTTTAAAAAAGCAGCAGAAAAAAGTAGAGCAAAACCTTTTGGTAGTGGGTGGAGTTTTAGAAGGAAATTTTTTACTTTTGATAAATCTCGTATACAAAAAAGTAGAGTAAGAACAGAAACTGGTATAAAAGTATTTACTTCAACTACTGAAATGATAGGTAGATTAAAGTTATTAATATCATCAAAGGAAGCTGGGAATGTTAGTGTTGAACTTGATAATGAAATCATTGACATACTTGATCATCTAAGATCGAGTGAATTATTAACATCTGACGAATATGAAACTTTACACCGCGACTTAATTTTATAAAATGATATAATATAAAAGGAATGCAAACAACATTATTACTAAACTCTAGCGAGTCTACAGAAGATAGCGCAAATTTTCAGTAAATTATATTCCACCTATCCAACTAGATCCTACAAAACAATATGAAATTGGATTAATTTCTTGTACTTGCTGGAATGCTATACCTAACGTGAAAAATGATGTTAACGATGAAATGTATTTTACTATGATTACAACATCTCCAATATCTACAACAAAAAAAATAAAAATTCCGCAAGGAGCTTATAATATTGAAGATCTAAACAAGACGATCAAAGAGCTCATAACAAAAGCTGACGGTGTGGCTGATAATTTTGAATTAGCAGCAAATTATAACACATTGCGAACCAGGATAACTTTGAAAAATATAGCAATCAATCTTGAACCAAGAGAAAGAAGTATTGCACAACTGTTAGGATTTACTGAAAAACTTACACTGCACTTGATCAGCCTATTACATATGACAGTGAACTGCCAGCAAATATAACAGAAGTAAATACAATATTAGTAAATTGCTCTATTGCTTCTGGCTCTTATACATCAAAAGGTAGCAAAGGTCAAACGATTTACAGTTTCTCACCAGAAGTCCCGCCAGGTTCTCTCATGCAAATAACTCCACGACATATTATATATTATCCTTTAAACGTTGAAGATCAAATATCAAGTATAAGGATGCAGTTGACAGATCAATCAGGAAAACAGTTACATGTTAGTAATGAAGTTGTAACTTATTATTTACATCTACGCGAGCAAAAGTAAAAATTATGCAACATGAAATATAATGAAACAAAGGAAAAAAGTTTATCGAAGAAAAATAGGAGGATTTTTTGGAAATATATTCACTAAAGTTATTGAAAATATTCCAGGACTAGCACGTAAAGTTGCACCAATTGCTATTGACGCTGGTAAAGCTTTTGCAACTGGGGCTGCATCTGCCGCTGGGACTGCTGTGGGACAAAAAATAGCTGATAAAATAAAAGGTGATCCACCGGCTACATCTGAAATAAAACAAGTTATCTCAGAAATCGCTCCAACAAAAGAAACTCAAAAAGCTATGATAACAACAACAAAAAAATTATTATCACCAAAGGGCGAGCAGATCATACAAAAATTAATATCTAAAGTAACAATGCCGCAATAAAATTTTGTATAATCTAATAAAATAAAATGTCTGTTAAAAATTATCTCGAGTTAACAGAAACTTATGACATCGACAACGATGTGACAGAATTCGAGTTTGTTGAGTACCTTGATGAAAATTCTAACGAACCAAATAAAACTGGTATTAGAACCTTTAACACCAGAGACGAAGATGTATTTCTACTGCCACATAAGGCTATGTTAGAAGTTCGTGGTCAGATTATGACAGTAGCCAATCCACCTGCTGCATTTGCAGTTGGAACAGAAGTAGCTCTTATAAATAACGGGTGGTGTTTATTCAAAAGTGCTAGATATCAACTGGCCAATCAAACTATAGAAGATATTTCAAGTCATCTACAAGTTGCAAGTACAATTTTAAATATTATTTCGTTTTCCGACGATTACTCGAGATCAACTGCAACTAATATGATGTGGTTTAAAGATACTGGACGGGGTATAGCTGAATCAACAGAATTTTTAAAGAGAGGTGCTATAGTACATGGAGCTAATGCTGATGAAAATGCTGTAATTGTGAGAAATTTTCTCATTGCTAATGCTGCTGCACTAGATATTGTCGCACCTGCTGCAGATGCTAATGCAAACGCTACAAGAGTTTCTCTTACAGCAGCTTTTAATAATCTAAATATAACGCCACCAGGAGCAGCTGCAGACGGTACTGCAATGTTAAATTTACTTCTTAACACACTTGACGTGAGAAATCCACGTTATAACGAAGGCTTTGCTAGGCGAAGAAAACTTGCAGCAGGATCACGTCAAATTACAATGATGCTTCCGCTAAGCACAATTTTCGGCTTTTGTCGCGATTATGATAAAGTATTTCACGGAGTAAAACATACGCTTATTTTAGATCGAGCAGACCAAAACGATTGCTTGTTTAGATCTGGAGGGGTTGATGTACAGTTTATCATAAACAAACTCGCTTTGTGGATGCCACGTATAACACCATCAATCACTAAAATGTCAGAATTAAATAGTACGCTTGATAAGCATACGAACAGAATTTACTTTAAGCAGCATAAAATATATCAGACAGCGGTTCCAAATACTACTGACTACACATGGAGGGTCACAACAACATCAAGCGAACAACTGCCGAGAAATATCTTTGTCGTATTTCAACAGCACGCTCGACGAGGAACCAACAACAAAATAATGCAATATTTGACCACGCTGATGTCAGACGAATATACGCTAGATTAAATTCAAAGCAATATCCAAACGAGCTATCGAGTGCAATTTTGCTGATGAGTTAATAAAAATATTTCTCGACCGTACATGTACCTGCTTGACGCAATGCAAAAATATCAAGATGTTGAAGATGGAACTCAAATATCAGCAGAGGAATTTCGTACGCTTTATCCTATATTTCATTTTGATGTTAGTAAACATAACGAGCGAGCTGTAGACAGCACAGCGGATATTGAAATTACCTGGACACTTGGGGCGGTTCCAGTAGCGCCGTTGTACGTATACGCATTAGTTATTAGTGATAGATTTATCACGGTAGATTCTATTGGAGGTAAAATGACAGTTCAAGTTTAATCTACAGTTGTTTTATATAAAATGGCAAGGTATATTGTAAAAGAAAGTATACTTGACTGATGGTCAGTCAAAAAATTAGTAGCTGCTATTGCAAAGCGAGAACAGGTATCATTAAAAATCATCCTAATATTTCTGATGGTGTTTTAAACAAAATTAATGCTAACAAAAGATCAAGTAAAAAAGTAAGATCGTAAAAAAATTTTTTTATAAATTTGCGTGCTCCACAAATGACAGCGATGGCAAAAGAAGGTGGTTTTTCTTGGTCCGGCATTATCAGTATTAACTAGTACAATAATACTTAAACTTTTACCAGTCTTAGGCACATTAGGAATAGCAGCAGCGTCTGGAGCAATATCTGGCGCAACGAGAAAGCAGTCAAAGGTAATGGTATCATTCGTGGAAGTGGAATAAAAAAATTGTAAATTTTATGTAAATAATATATTATAATGCCACAAAAAAAAAAGAAAATCACCAACAACAAAAAAAGAAAACAACAAAAACAAAATCACCAACACCAAAGTGCAAATGCATATGCATCAATCAAACAAAACAAGGAGGAATTATTCCGTTTCGCTCCACTTTTGCGGACTAGCGGAAGTCTGCTGCCAAATCTTTTAGGAATCGGACGTGGTCTAACATTACCAGGAACTCGTCGACCCCGTTGAGTAATTTTGATATCATTGATAAGTTAAAAGCGGTTCCTGGATTTCACGGAGTTTATTCTAAAGATGAGCTCGCAGCAATAAAATCACCATCAGCTGTAAGTTCGTGTGTTATTAATATACAAGATTTCAATGACGGATCCGGAACACATTGGGTAGCAGTTTATAATAAAAATTATTTTGACTCGTTTGGACTTCCTCCAAGCGATGTAATAAAAAAGTATATGAACAAAAAATTTAAAAAGATATATTATTCATCAAATCAACTCCAACCTGTTGGAACGTCTGCTTGTGGATTATTGTATATGTTTATCCAACAGATGAGCAGAAATGTTAATTTTTTAAAATTTATTTTACAGTTTGACAAGCATCCTTCTCACGCTAATGATGAGATCGCAATTAATTTTATCTAAACTTATAAGTATAATAATGTCAACATACTGTCTCAAGTGTAGAACTAAAACAGAAAATATTAATGAAACAACAGAAAAAACAAAAACAACAGATAAATTAAAAAGTTTTTGTGTAGTCTGTGAAAAAGAAAAAATACATTTTTTAAAGAAAACGTCCCCACGATAGTATCTCCAGCGACATCCCCAGCGATAGTGTCTCCAGCGACGTCGCTAGGATCTGGCTACCCTAATATATTTTAGTCGACGATTAAAAATATAGAATGATATGCAACTGTGATTCTGACAGAGATTTGTGTCTTGAACAAAATAAAATTGTCGCATACTGTCAATGTTGTAACAACAAAGAAATAATAGGGTCAGGTATAGATATACATAAAATTATTGGAAAATTGCCAAAACCAAAAGGCGGTTGGACATTGCCAGGTCATCGGTATACTGGTCCGTGGAATCCGCTAGACCAACAACTAGATGAAAACGACAATCCGTTGCCAGGACAAGAGCCTTTTAATCAAGTGGATGCAATAGCAATGCGTCATGATATCTGTTATCGTGATCATGAAAACTCAAAATTAGATTGTGATAAAGTAATGTTAGACGAATTACGTGATATGAAGCCAACAAATCTACGAGAACGTTTTGATAGAAAATTTGTTCAGGGAATGATTGGAGCAAAATATAAACTCGGACTCAGAGAGTCTCGACTTGGAAAAAAAGTATACGATGATCTTGCAGTCGAGCTGCACAGACCTAAAAAAAAAAGTTTCCACGACGTAAAGTTGTCGCTAATGGTGTAGATGATATCTGGGCAATAGATTTGGTGGATGTATCTAATCTAGCTCAGTTTAATGTTGGCGCTGATGGCGCTCCAAAAAGGTATTTGTTTAATGTTATAGATGTTTTTAGCAAATATGCTTTCAGTATACCTGTTTCGGATAAGACAGGAACTTCAATGACTGATGCGCTAAGACAAATAATAACGAGTGTAAAAAGAAAACCAAATAAAATCTGGACTGATCATGGATCCGAGTTTTTTAACAAAAAGTTTGAACAGTTTCTAGAACAAAATAATATAAAAAAATACGTTACAGGAAACGAGGGCAAAAGCGTTGTTGTTGAGAGATTTAATCGCACGCTAAACGAAAAATTACACAAACATATGACAGCTAAAAAACACCAACAGGTACATCGATGACCTTTCTCAAATCGTAGGTGAATATAATAACACGAAACATCGAACCATCAAAATGACACCTAAAAAAGCTGTTAAAAATTCGATATTAGCAAATGAAAACATGTACCGCAGACATAAATTTAAGGTTGGTGATAAAGTTAGAATTTCTTTGATGAAAAAGGTATTTGCAAAAGGATTTACTCCAAACTGGAGCGAAGAAGTATTTGTAATTGATAAGGTACTTTTAACAGTACCTGTAACGTACTTTTTAAAAGATCTGGCAGGGGAACCGATCTAGTAGTTTTTTATGAACAAGAACTACAGAAAACTGAGCAGGATGTTTTTTGTTATCGAGAAAGTGATTAGAAAAAAAGGGGATAAAAGTTTAGTCAAATGGCGTGGGTATAGCGATAAATTTAACAGTTGGATCCCATCCAAGCAGATTATGATATAATGCTATTATAAATTAACTCATACTTTTGTTTGACAGATTTACATTTTACTGGTTTACATAATGATTCTGCTTACGATCGTTAGAGATCGTCATTAGATTAAAAATTTACCGAATATGAAATCGAATTTGATATTTTTCTGTCGCCTGGAATCTTGATATTTAAGAAAGGTTTGATTAGCTGCCAAAACAGTTGTTGTTCGGCAACGGTAAAATTAAATTTTATTATTTGTTAGCAATGTGATACTTGACATTATACCGTTTAGTTGTTGATCTGCTGTAATTTGATCTGTCAGCAACAGTGACTATTTCACCATCATCATCAGATTCATTGTATACAAAATATCATCTTCACTATAACCAATAGATTTGTCTATAAAATCTTTGGAAAATGTGACCTTATCGCTGGTGACTTTGTCGCTGGTGACTTTGTCGCTAGTATCTTCTTCGTAGAGTTCAGCAAGTCGTTTCATCAAGTCCATTATTATAATATATTTTTATCTAATTTATTATTATAAGATGACTGATGAGATAAAATATCACCAAAAAGTTAATATAGTAAATTACAACGAACTAGCCGAAGCGGTAAGAAAATGTTTGTTGGGTTATATAGTGTTTGATGTTATTGTAATGCAAAGTGATTCTCATAAAATGTTAATAACAGAAGCAGAAAAAAAATAAAATTAATGAAAGTGCAGAAACGACTCTAAACATTAATCACGATGATATCATAGCATTTGCTCATCATTGCTTGACTAAAACCGAATTACAAAATATTATTGATCATCATATCTAAAACCAATCCTAGCATCGTATTCGCTTGAAAAAGTTGATTTCAATACTCCATCAGCTATAAATTTTATTGTTCTGGAATTTATCTTATAATATTTCGCCGCAGCTGTAATCGATTTAAATTCAATCTCCTCATCCGTTTCGAGGTTTTTTTGAAATAACAGGTTTTATTGGGTGTCGAAAATTAATACCACCACCACGTCCTTTTCTTACATTTTCCTGTTGGGTAACTAGTTCTAGATTTTCCAATCGATTATCAGTCTTTACGTTATTGATGTGATTAATAACAAGACCATTGGGTATAGATCCGTTGAACACCTCGTAAACAAACCTATGACCATAGTAATTAACTTGATTCGGCGATGTTCCTCTAACAGTTACTTTGATATATCCCATATTGTTCATAGTACCAAGAACTTTTTTTAGTTTTTTCTGTTTCTAATAATACCGCGATCGTTAGCCTCGTATAAATCAAAGACAGGATGTGGCTGAAACTCATCTTGTAAGGATAAGTTTCAAATTGTCATCAGTGACTTTACCATTATAATGATATACACGCTGTCCCTCTGGAATATCATCGCAGAACAACGTGTAAATAAAATCTTTTCTAAACATTGCAAGCCTCTCAGCATTATCTCCCTTTACACTAATCGTAAAACCCGCTGACGTTAATTTGCCAACAGATATTCTAGTTTTGATGTTAATAACCGAACCTAATACATTTCCAGCGTATAAGTTATACTTTGGGTGAATTTGATATGCTTCTTGCTCACGTGCACTTGTCAGATTTACTGTCATTATATTATAGGTAATATTTTTTATCTTCAATTGATTTTTAGCGCATGCGCAATGTGAGGTAAAGTTATACTTTGGGTGAACTTGATATGTTTCTTGCTCACATGTGTTTGTTAGAGTTGCTGTCATTATATTATAGGAGATTTTTTTATCTTCAATTGATTTTTAGCGCATGCGCAGTGTGAAAAAATTATTAATTAGATATTACATTATAGTATAATAATGTTAAAATTGCGTGATATAGCTAAGAGAAGTCTTATGGGAGAACCTAATAAAATAGCGACTGCTTTTGCAGGTTTTGATAATAGTTATCAGTTTGATAATCAAATTGTTTTAGTAAATTTTACTACAACAAATCTTTACCACCTACTACAGACAACTGTAAAACGTGAGCTTGAAAAACACAAAAGTATTAGATTATTTGTGCAATATCATGTTATATTTTCAAAGTTAGTTATAACGGAAGAATCAACTAACAAGGAAATTGCAGAACCTTATATGAACGCAAAATCAAGACGTGTTTTGCTTGGGACTGATCTGTTATCACTATCTGATGAAATACACCAAGAAATCTGGAAAAAATAGAGGAATTCACTCAATTAGGTTCGGGTTGGAAGTTTGAAATGATCAAAGAAATATTGTTTCACACGATGAAATATAACGCATTACGAGGTAGTTCATACATCGACCTGCCACCAAAAATAAAAAGTAAAAGATGTTGTATAAACATCAAAAACGTAGATAACAAATGTTTCCAATGGGCTGTTCTTTCCGCACTATTTCCAGCAGAAAAACACGCTGATCGCGTTGAAAAATATATCAGTCACGTGTCTAGATTAAATTTTAAAGATATTAACTTTCCTGTGGCAGAAAATCAAATACCAAAATTTGAAAAGCAAAATAATGTTTCAATTAACGTTTTCGGACTAGATGAAAAAGCTTCACAATCGACTATAAATTTACTGTACTACAAAAATCATTACGTTTGGATTAAAAACTTTAACGGACTAGTTGGTAAACAGTACAATAAAAATAGGAACAAAAAGTTCTTTTGTTACCGCTGCTTGCATGGTTGTACTAACAATGAAACATTACAAAAGCATTTGCAGTACTGTAGTGATGTGCAAAGAATAACAATGCCATCTAAGAGAGATAGTGTGTTACAGTTTGTCCATCATAATCACAAACTAAAAATTCCTTTCGTTATATACGCTGATTTTGAGTGTTTACTTCAACCTGTACTTGGCGTAGAAAATAATCCTAATCAATCGAGTACAAGAAAAGTTCAAAATCATGTTCCGTGTGGAGTAGCGTACAAGGTAGTTTGTTGTACTGATTCGAGATTATCTAAACCGATCAAATTATATCGAGGTAAAAATCCAGCTGTTTGGCTTCTCAAGCAGTTGATTAACGAAGTTGATAATATTACTTATCGTTTGAAAAAAGTAACGCCAATGTTAAAATTAAAATTAACACCTCAACAAGAATCCGATCACGAGCAAGCAGAAATTTGTCATATTTGTGAAAAAGCTTTTGATGATGACAAAAAAGTACATGACAATTTGTCATTTGACTGGACAGTATCGTGGAGCGGCTCATAATCAGTGTAATTTAAAATTTCATGCTCCAGATTTTATTCCATTATTCTTCACAATTTTCGAGGATATGATAGCCATATTATAGTAGAAGCTTTTGGTGATTTGATATAAAATCTCATCTAAAACTCGATAACATCATCAAATGCATCCAAATAATTTTGAAATGTACATGTCAGTTTCGATAGGTAAAGTGCGTTGTATTGACACCCTGCAGTTTATGGCAGCCTCGTTAGATGAGTTAGTGAAAGGTTTTATTAAATTTTATAACATAATATACTGTTTTGTATATAAATTTAAATCTACTAGCTAAAAAAGGAGTTTTTCCCATACGAATACCTCGACGACTGAGTAAATTTGATGAAACATCTTTACCTGACAAAGACAAATTTTACTCAC
The DNA here is from genome assembly GCA_016746295.1 of Potamilus streckersoni. Classification (NCBI taxonomy): domain Eukaryota; kingdom Metazoa; phylum Mollusca; class Bivalvia; order Unionida; family Unionidae; genus Potamilus; species Potamilus streckersoni. The sequence continues at coordinate 421,285 of JAEAOA010001156.1, forward strand.
AACTTAAAAATGAAAATATAACTGATGATGAGTACGGTATGCACAAGATATCTGGAAAGAGTTTGATTGTGAGACTTTTTGTGATTATCATGATTTATACCTGAAAACTGACGTGTTTATTATTAGCAGATGTTTTTGAAAGTTTTCGTGAAGTGAGTTATAATAATTATGGACTAGATCCTTGCTGGTATTATTCTGCCCCTGGCTTGTCATGGGATGCTTTGCTAAAGTTTAGTAAGGTAAGGTTAGAATTACTGACTGATGTTGATATGTTCAATTTTATCGAAAAAGGTATCCGAGGTGGTATTAGCGTGATAACAAAAAAATATGCTGAAGCAAACAACAAATACCTGAAACAGTATAACCCTGACATTCCTTCGAAGTATATAGTTTATCTAGATTGTAATAACTTGTACGGGTATTCGATGGCAGAACCAATGCCTTTTAGCGGATTTCATTGGATCACGGTTGATCGATTTCTATCAGAGACAGAAAAAAAGATACCCGACGATGTTTCCTATTTCGTTGAAGTTGATCTTGATTATCCAAATTCGCTACACAAATTACATAACGATTACCCTTTCTGTGCGGAATCGATGGTTATAGATTATAGTTTGTTATCAAAAGAACAACAAGCGTTAGCATCACTAAGGCAACATTCCATGGTCAAGAAACTAGTACCAAATTTACTTGATAAGAAAAATTACGTTTTGCATTACAAAGTTTTAAAACAAGCAGTCGATGCTGGTCTTGTGCTGAGAAAAGTTCATCGTGTACTAAAATTTAATCAGTCGCCGTGGATGAGAGGTTATATTAACTCAAACACTTCAAGAAGAGCTGCAGCGAAAACAGTTTGAGAAAAACTTTTTTAAACTGATGAACAATTCCGTTTTTGGCAAGACGATGGAGAATATTAGGAAACGTGTAAATATTGAAATAGTTAATGATGTCAATCGCAGAAACAAACTTGTGTCAGACGATGATTTTGTGAGCATGAAAATATTTAATGAAAATCTTGTTGCGATACAAAGAAGAAAAACAAATCTAAAACTAAACAAGCCGATCTATGTTGGAGCTGCTGTGTTAGATTTATCAAAGTGGCTGATGTACGATTTTCACTATAATTTTGTTAAAAATCAGTGGTCGGCTAGTAGATTATTGTTTACTGATACTGATTCGCTCGTATATGAAATCGAATGCGAGGACATCTATCAGGATATGTACAATAATCGACATCTGTTTGATCTTTCTGATTATCCACGTGACAGTAAATTTCATGACGACACAAATAAAAAGGTTATTGGTAAGTTTAAAGATGAAATGAACTCGAGCGCTATCAAATATTTTATCGGATTACGCAGCAAAATGTATGCCGTATTGTTAGACAATAATAAAATAACGAAAAAAGCTAAAGGTCTGCCTCGTAATTTTGTTAAAAAGTTTATGAAATTTGATGACTACAAGTACACGCTTGATGGTGGTGTTAGTTTTATGAGAGCTATGGCAATTCGAACTAATCATCATAAACTCGAAACAGATGTCATTATCAAACGTGGATTGTGCAATTTTGATGACAAACGCTATTGTAAAAATGGGGTAGATACATTTGCCTTTGGGTATTTTCATTGTGACTAAAATTTTATATAAACTTATAAAATAATGTTTGAAAATTTGACAATGACAAATAGCTACAATAGTAACATCAAATATCTAATGATGGATGGTAAACAATTGACAGTTGAATTTAATAATGAAACATCAGGTATATGTTTTAATGGAACACGTGACAAGTTAAAACTTTCGCTCATCAGATCTGATAACAGCGTGTATTTCAATTATCTCGAACAATTGTATCAAAAGTTGCTAGCGGAATTTAAAAACTTTCACAGCCCCATTAGCCAACAAAACTATACTAAACTCACAATTGATCTCGATCGGTCAAAGGTATATTTTATCAACAAAAAATATCCTCTGAACAAACCAGAAATGAAAGATTTGTTTGAGTCCCATCGCTGTGTGAGCGGTAAAGTAAAATTTAGTATCTATAGTCGTGATAGTAAAGTATTTTTAATATCAACAGTTCAAACATTAATCATTGGTAATGAGATATAAAATAATATCATTTTCATTCTAATGCTAGTTTAATTTCCGCCTTGTGAACTGAAACGTTCTAATGCACAGTTTAATTTTCATCCTATTATCTGATAAAAAATTTGTGGTAAAATCTATTTGCCGTCTTTAGAATAATCATATTCCACACATACGCTGTTCTAACAAATTCATCACTTCTGTTGACAGAGCTTATGGCATTCCAACACCTGTTGTTTTGTCTGGTTACAAAATATCTGTCTACATAGTAGTAGTAAAGTGAAATGAGGGGGTTGGCGGGGGTGGGGGAGGAGGTGTGGGGAGTAGGTGGTGGGCCAAAACCCTCATTTCACTATTTTGGAAAAAGGGGTGGGGGATAATTTAGGACTATAATTTATACTTGTTTGGAGGGTAAAAAAATAAAGTGGGATGAAACCCTCATTTCCCTCTACTACTAAAACTTTGTGTACACACCATTTATATGACATAATGTTATGTCACTAGTAAACATCAATGTGATGACAAAACTTTGTGAGTACATACCATTTATATCACATAATGTTATGCCACTAGTAAATGTCAATGTGATGACAAAACTGTGTGTACATACCATTTATATGACATAATGTTATGCCACTAGGAAAAGTTCAATGTGATGACCTTTGTGTGTACATACCATTTATATGATATAATGTTATGCCACTAGTCAATGTCAATGTGATGACAAAACTTTGTGTACATATCTTTTATATGACAAAGTTATGCCACTAGTAAACATTAACGTGATGACAAAACTTTGTACATACCATTTATGACATAATGTTATGCCACTAGTAAACATCAATGTGATGACAAAACTTTGTGAGTACATACCATTTATATGACATAATGTTATGCCACTAGTAAATGTCAATGTGATGACAAACCTTTGTGTGTACATACCATTTATATGACATAATGTTATGCCACTAGGAAAAGTTCAATGTGATGACCTTTGTGTGTACATACCATTTATATGATATAATGTTATGCCACTAGTCAATGTCAATGTGATGACAAAACTTTGTGTACATACCTTTTATATGACAAAGTTATGCCACTAGTAAACATTAACGTGATGACAAAACTTTGTACATACCATTTATATGACATAATGTTATGCCACTAGTAAACGTCAATGTGATGAAAAAAACTTTGTACATACCATCTGATCTGCATAAGCAACAACTAGTTCAGTGCTGTCTGGACTAAAGCTTAGTGCAGTAGCTTGGCACTTATATTTGGGAAGATTGCAGATGTACTGAAATGACAAAAACAAATCTACTTATGGCATACATTCAAATAATTGTTTCACATATAGCTTTCCCTTGTTAATAGGCACTTTATCCTAATGCAGTTCTGAATATGATGTGGTACTATTATGGAATCCATTACCAAATAGTTAACTTGAATAAGTCTATCAGATGGATGACAATATAGGTTGAAAGAAAACAACTTGAAGCTTACAACTGAAAAGGTTGCTTCCTTTCTCTGGATAATTCATGATTATTATAATTTTCTCTAACTTGGTGCATACATTTCTTAGACATTTAAGAGCTCAAAAGTTTTCACAATATCACACTGCCTTCATCAGCAACCAGTTTATCATGTGACGTAATTTATGAGATGACGTGCAGATGGATGGTAATTCAAGCCCCTCACCCATTTTTTATTGGCATCAGCTGTCATATTTCAATTACCTCCTTCAAATTTATTTTACCATGTCTGGTCCTCCTGTAAACACTGTTTCAGTGCTCTGGTTTTTCTTTGTACAACTCCTTCCCACTTCTTTTCTATCGAACCATCATCAAGAGCCTGAAATCTATTTAAGTGGAAAATAGTGAACTCCTGTTTTTTCTCAAATGACATGAGCCTTGTGTTGTCATATCATGGGTGTTTCTGCAGTCTTTGCCATTACTAAGGCATGGTCTTATCCTCTACAAGATCTCACATCCATCAGAATCTTCCTCTGTCTGAGAGAAAGGTCATCAATGTAATTGTTTGCTACTGAAATCGAGGATTTCCTTGCACATTTGTGGATCCTATGATGGGGAGAAACTGTCCCACCATTCATAAGGTCATTCAGCCCATGGAAGTCAGGAGAAATCTTTGTTGTCATGCATCTCTCCTAGGTCTGCCATGATCAGTTCCTGTCTGAATGTTGTTTCTGTCCACTTTTATATTTATGTTGCTGATAATAAGTGCAACATCCTTATTTGGTATTCTGTCACATATGCTCTGCAATTACTCATAAAAATCCTCCTTGCCTTCCTGGCCAGCAAGGTTCATTAGATCACAGTACTGCACAATGGTACTCTTTTTGGAATTTTGAATGGAAGCAGACTGTCAAAATCTTTTCACTGACTGGTACCCACTCCATTGGTTCTTTTTAATTTTTTTGTGCAACATCAGTCCCAACATATTCTGTGGTCATTGTCCTTAAGGGGCAGACCAGAGAAGAGATGTCATAATGTCAAGGTGATTTGGCCTTATGTTGTCCAAGGAACTTCACTAGGATCATCAATATGTATCTGTCAAATTGGCAACTTTTGTTGGTGAACAGTGTACTCACATTCCATATCCCAATCCTTGTATAACAGTCTTGGTGGAAAGAAAATCTGTCGGCAAGTTAGCTTTATCTCAGGTTTGACTGGTCTGTTTCATACTCTCTTCCTTACGTTGTTTAGGCTGGTCCAAGGAATTTTGTTTACAGTAGTCCCCCTCTTGAACGCCTCCCCTCACCAGCGGCCACCCGCTCCTTACGGCCAGAATCTGAAGGCACCGATGAATTTGTGTTCAAAATTACCCCTCGCGAAAGGCCACCCGGCTAACGCGACCAGTGGCCAGCATATTTTTGCAAAAACATAAAATTTACCCCTCACAAGTCGCCGCATTTTATTTTGCAATATGTATCTAGAACATTTTTTTTCTAATTGTGTTAAGTAATCCGATTTGTTTCCCGACCTCAGGTTTTCGTTCTTCAAAAAAGTGTCCTACATGTACCACTAAGGTTAATATTATATCCTTTACACCTCCCGAGAAGCCACATTTATTCCATAAAGCCCAGAAAGACTCAAATTTTAATCCGTACATAAAAGTAATCCGTATATCTTTACGGCGTGTTATCATAAGAGGTCCGGTTTATCCACTGATAATTGTTAAGATTACACTTATTAATAGTAGTGGCAAAATTGATGTACAATACAAAAATCTGCCCCGAAAATAGTTTGATAGCCTTTATGGCTTTCCTCGGCAAGGTGTTGAGCTGGTTAACTTACATAATTGATAACTATTACCCTACAATTGTAAAGTTTATAAATCCTAACGGCCGCAAAGTGCTATTGTTCAGATCAAATCTGCGTACATATCCAAGCCATTTTTCGCACTTAGAGTAAAAAAAAATAATATAAAAGCAATAGGGTACCAGACTGCGACTAATGAATCACGTGACAATCACTGCCTTTAAAAATATACGGCATCTTGTTTAAATGGAGAAGAAAAAAATTGTTTTATCAGTCTGGTAGTTGCAACATTGATAATTACAACTGGACGTAATGTCAAGATCACACGGTCATGATGTGCTATTGTTTAGATCAAATCGGTGTACTTATCCAAGCCGTTTTTCGCACTTAGAGTAAAAAAAAAATATATAAAAACAATAGGGTACCAGACTGCGACTAATGAATCACGTGACAATCGCTGCCTTTAAAAAAATACGGCAGCTGTTTAAATGCAGAAAAAAATTGTTTTATTAGTCTTGTAGTTGCAACATTGATGATTATAACTGGACGTAATGTCAAGATCACATGGTCAGCATTGGCTAAAAAGAGAAACAGGGTACTAGACAAAGACCGAAAAATCATGTGATAACACAACTTATCGCTTCTTTACGAAGAAAGTATTTCGTCCTCTCCACAAATGTGTCGTCTGCATAATTAAATCACAAACAGTTAGCAACATCGAATAACTCATTACCAATTAATATGTCATCACGTAAACGAAGATGATTATTTCAGAAAACGTCGGTTATTATAGTCTACGATATCGGGTGAGGTGGGGAGGGGGACTGGCCAAACAAATTTAGGTAGAAAAGACTCGAATAAAACAATTTTATGTTGAAAAGACTCAAATAAATAACATCATAACCGATAAATTATTTAGCAGCAGTGGGAAAATGGAGCAAATGGAAAGAGAATTGCGTATGTACCAAGATTCAAATGACGTTTTTTAATGGTTCTGCAATGTGAATGACAACACCCGCTCGCATATCACGCTTATGTCAAGAATAAGAACTATTAATGCATATTCATTTGAAAAAAGTCAACTATTATAGCACAAGAACCATTCAATAGTTATTGTTGCTTGTAAACGAAGATATTAAATGCTTTGCAAAATGAAGCTTTCTTACTACGTACATATACTTCTCACAAAAAATTTAGTCCCCCTCTGGAAAGGCCACCCGCCTTATAAGGCCACTTTCCCGGTGCAGAAGGGGTGGCCGTATAAGAGGGGGACTACTGTATTTCTGTAGCTCTGATTTTAGTGGGATGCTAGTACCATGCACCACCTTCATGCCTTAGTGCTTCCTGTACAAATTGGTAAAGCCTTAGGGACATCAGTTAATGGAATTGTTTCAGTGATGGTGGCCATATTTGAAGCCTTTTTTACATAATTTGTACTTGCAAGACCTTCACAAAAGAATGTTCTATGTCACATCTGGGCAAATTCTGCAGTGCAGCTTCTAAGAAGTTATTTACAGGTTTTCTTGGGTTTTTTTTATATAAATATTGTCCATATTTGATGGCAGATGAGAGTAATTTATATAAACTTGACAGGTTTCAATCACATGATGTTTTGTATCAAATTTTATCAAATTCTGTGGAGAAGTTTTGAGAAATCAAAGCTTTTCTATATTTAATAGCAGTATCCATATTTTTTTAAAAGCTGATTGGCATTATTTGTGTCAATCCTGAAGTCCTTTTTTGACCTGATTCTTTCTGGATCATTTAGTTAAATTCTTTTAAGCTGGTTTTAGGAAGTTATTCACACGTTTTTATATTTATAGTAATGGTGGCCATTATTGATGGTGGATTCACTTCCATTTAAAAAATCTGAATGGTCTATATCCCAAAATACTTTTTCAATTACTATAAAATTCAGTCATAGATTTACAGATTGGCAATATAGAGTATTTTTCTCTACTTGTAATACATGTGGCCAATACAGCTTTCTATGCCTAGATGTTTTTTTGTCCAATATGGTCAAACTTTGTTTATCAACAGTGTTTAAGACATCACTTACTAGATTTTCTTATTTTTTAGCTTTGGCAGCCATATTTGATGACTGATCATTATTATAAACTTAAAATACCTATATCAGAACACTTTCAGTGGTCCAATTCTGCTTAAATTTTTATGTTAGAAGTTGTTCAAATATTTTGTTTGCAATGGCAGCCATATAAATTTTGATGGTGCACTGGCAACATTTTTACATTTCTGCAAGCCTCTAAACCTGAATGCTGGTCAAACTTCTGTCCAGTGGTCTTTTTGCAATAGTACATATGCTGAATGCAGGTCAAACTTCTGTCCAGTGGTCTTTTTGCAATAGTACAAATGCTGAATGCTGGTCAAACTTCTGTCCAGTAGTCTTTTTGCAATAGTACAAATGGTCCTGGTAGAAACTGGTTTATTGTTTTTAAAAACATGTTGAAATAGTAGTTGCTGATGGATGCACATTTGTTGCCAAGGTTTTTAAAAAGATTGATCACATTTATTCTGTTAACAGTAGATCAAAATTACCCTGCTAAAAGTAAAATATTGATTTTATTGCTACAAATGTGAACCAGTATCATGCATTCCTTAAAGTTTACTTTTTCTATTACAAACCTGTTTTGTTTCTAGATTGTAAAGATAGATGTTACATTGATGATCTGTGATGGCAGCTAAAACATCATCTGGACTCAGGCTTAATAGATGAAAGGAGTCTGAAATAAAAATAGATAATACAAACAAATATTGCTGTGCTCATCTAAGACAAATCTAAGACACAAATCATGCACTGACCTTAACACTGGCAAGATTCTGTCTGCCCCTCAGAATTATTGTCCACGAGTTTTTTTAAAAAATATGATCCATACACACATTCTGCAATTTTAGGTTCAGATGAAACACCTGGTTTCAAGGGTGCTTGAGCCAATAATGATCATGATTTTCCATGAAGTTGTCCATAAGCTTACTAAATTGTTATCTCACATGATGTTTCCCACATGCAGAGAGCAATCAGGATCAGATGGCCCTCTGATTCCATTGCTTTAGCATGTAGTTTGGGATCAAAGGGATGGAATATTTATGCATCTAGATTGTTCTAGTTCTTTAAAGAGCTTTGACTGTCCATGCCTTTAAACCTGGGGCTGGCTAGGCAAATGTTGGTAGCTTTGCATTCCACCACATTCATAAGCGGCTGACCCCAGCAGCTACAGATCTGTCGTAATTATACAGAAATGGGTGGGAAGACCATTTAGTTTGAAGATGATTCTGTCAGGACAATGATTCTGGTGAAGTACATTAAAGCTGATTCTATCAGGACAATGATTCTGGTGAAGTACATTAAAGCTGATTCTGTCAGGACAATGATCTTGGTGGGACATTGGGTATACTCAAGTATGTTGTGGGCTTGGAAGTTGATTAGTCAATAATGACATCATCTGAGAAAATCAAAAAACCAAAAGGCAATGATCTGTGCATTTGGTTTTCCCTGAACTACTGATGTAATTACTGAACTACTGATGTAATTACCTAAGTGAAGATGGAAGAATAAGACAGCATATTCTGCAATTGAAATATACCATGGTTTTTTTTATCTCCAGATGATTCATAGGCAATGAATACTCATGCATGGGTCATACATGCATTTTTAACTTCATACACAGAGGTCTCGCCAGGATTTTAAAACTAGGAGTCCAGGACTCCTAATTTGGCAAAAATAGGAGTCCTACCAGCAAAAGTTGAAGTCCCACCAGCAAAAGTTGCAGTTTGAACTAAGCCAGAAATCACATGCTTTCTTACACTTGGCTACAGTTGCATCCAAACTATCAGTTATAGCAACTTTAACAGTTTTGAATCTCATTGAAATCTTCATCATTTTTCCATTCAACTACAAAACACTTGTCTAAATTTGCAAATAGCATTTTGTCCAAGTCTCTTGATTTCGAGTTTGCGGGCAAAATTTATATGGCAACAACCAGAAATGAAATCAATAACAGTGATGGCCCTGGGCTTTGCTAATGTCACAAATTGCAATTATGTTTTACATATTGATGACAAAAATATACCTTCTGGCCATATTTTTGGCTACAACATTTTTGGCTGATAAAAACAGTACAGTCTTGTGTTTGGAGTGGGGAAATTCAAAGGCACCATGACAGGAAGCTGCAAACTTGAATATAAAAATGCACTGGAATCAATTGTTACATAAATAAATTCTTATTTCATATTGACAAACCACCCGAAATGTTAATTGTTATGTCATAATCCGCTTATGCATATAACTGGCTTTGATACTACAGTCGACCAAATGACAGTAATTTAAAAAAAAAAAACAAAAATCCCCAGAAAAAAGTTTTGCTGCAACTTCAATGACAACTGATTACTTCTGAAACACCGACATATACTAAGGAAATTTATTAAAAATTGTGTCAATGTTCTACAATTCATTTGATATTGCTCCAAATGGGTGTATGTTTTGTCCGTCAAAGGGAGCCTTTAGCGGCGCCTTCAATAACACATGCACCTTCATCAAAGCAAGCTGGCGACCTTTGATCAAAGAAAACAGCAACAAACTAAAACTAAAATAAAAGCATTGCTTTAGTTTTCATAGTGATTAGAACATATTTTTTTTTTTGCTGCAAATGTTTCCTCCTTGCAACAAAAATGTGTGTTTGGAGGACTCTTGTGTTGGCAATTTTATGCGTGCCAAATCGAAAATTTGCATCCAAATACACGTAATTAAGCGTTTCTGAGATGTCTGATACAACATTAGGTAAAATGATACACTGGTAGATTAAAGGATTTGTCCTTGTTTATCAGGAAACTGGTGTAGAGTTTTTTCTTGAAGCTATATGAACCAACCTGAGTATGTATTGGTAATGAACCAATATAGACCTGAGAACTGATATTGGTCCATTTTGGCATTATACTAGATAGGGGCCATGCGTTCTTCAATCCCAGTGTTATGATATCAGGAAGGAATTTATAATAATTGATCATCATCTTCTCATAAAAGTCATACTGGCTTGGTGTTGATCATAACCAATCCACATCTGATATCCAAGTACACCACTCCCTCGATAACTCGCGGACATTGGGGTCCAAAAACATCGACCGCGATATAAGCGAGGGTGCGAGTTATCGAGGGACCTATAACAAACAACAAATAAAACAATGGGATCGACACATAGAGAAAAGGGGGGTGGGGTGGCTTGGCATGTTGAATACTCAATTAATAATCGCGCTAAGATTAACAGTGGATAAATATCTTTTCATATTGGTGTACTTTGTTTAGTTTTTCCTCACAGAGTAACATTAATTTCAGGATAACTTACAGTATATTGAGGAAATCATCTAAACATTATTCCTCCTGGTTTCCGTTTGCTTAGCACATGTACTTCACACGTTGTGTATTACGTCACTTATTTTTGTGGTGAATGGTATACATTCTAATTTTATTGTTTGTTCCAAAGTAGACGTTTTTTTCAAATAATAAAAGATCGACACACTTCGAAAAAACAATGTCGATCGAACGATGTGTAGATTTTTATTGCGGTAGAAGTAAAATGGAAGAAAAAAAATCACAAGGTTTAACCATTACCAACATGAATTAAATGGGTCTAAAAATTTAAAATGACAAATTAGAACACGGTAACACTTGCGGTTTGTGACACGTTTGAGAAATATTACTTCACATTTTAAAAGAATGCAAATTTCACAATATAAATTCTATCTTTACTGGCAATACCGTATTTTCCGCCCTATAAGTCGCTCCTGCGTATAAGTCGCTCTTCCGCACTTACCATAATCACGTCTTTGATACTGCCGGCCGTTGCTTGTGACTTGGTAATTTCCAACTTCGTGTAAGAAATATTATACAATTGTTTAAGAGTTATATAAAAGTCAGTATCACAATAGAATTTGACTTTGCCTTGAGTCGTATTTGAATTGTTGAAAGTCCGTGACCTGCAGCACGCTGTTCCACAATCCATTTTCGTAGATTTTCCTCAAGAACTGGCCAACTTGCTTTGCCACTACGATTTCCCTTCTTGGGTTTTTTTGTTGACCTTAACTCATCTTCTATTTTTACGTCAAAAGTTACGCACAATCTTCTCGCTTACGTTGAATTTTCTTTCTGCTGCATGATTTTTGTTTTCTTTCGCAAATGCTACGACGTTTAACTTAAATTCTGCATCATATATTTTCTAGTTTTTGGTGCCATGATAAATGACACGAATTTAATTTAAAACAAAACTTATTGACTTACGCTAATACAACAATTTTAAATCATACAACGTTATTGTGAAACTATATTTTATTAATTCTCCATTGTATGAACGGTACGTATTTATATATCGGTCATTTCCACAACCCAAGCAAACTTCAAAGGCACTTTATACGCTACAGTGATTTTAATACATTAACGAAGATATTGCTAATTCACCTAACAATTGAAACTGTTCACCAGCCTTCCTTTGTATTAAATACCGGTACTTTGAAGTTCTCTCCAGGAAGCCAGTCTTGGCTTAATCCAGAGTTTAAAACTAGAGCAATTATCGGAGGAAATATTCCTATGTTTTTTTTTTTTTTTTTTTTGTTTTGTTTTTTTTATAACAAGCCATTGCGAAACCAACCGAAAAATGGTTGTGTTTTTATAAACTATTATTAAAGTAAATTATGAAGCGCTTTACCGGGACATAATTCGTTGTTTGAAATAACAAAAGAATCCCAGTTATGCAGTCTGTATTTATTTGAGTACATCAAAAGAATATGACGCAATAGCTGGGCGGCAAGTTCAAAGGACTTTGACTAGCAGCTTGGGTGGGAAAATGTGCTGAAATTTACAACGACAGAATTTAGAGACCGATAGATTCTAAGATGTACATGCCGAATAATAAAGGAAATACAATAACAATCGTTATTTCAATATTTTTTTTAATTTAGTAATAACAACAAATTTTAACACATATATAACTAAATATTATTTGACTATTAATTTTGATAATCTTATAGTCTAATACGTGTACCGTAAGTTTCCAGCAATTGGCTTGCCCGTATACCGGCACATGCATTTCGCTAAAGCACACCATCACTGCGCATCAGTCACAGTCGTTAAAAAAATTATTTATTGTATAGTCGTTCCTGCATATAAGTCGCACACGTCATTTTTAAGAGGAAAAAAAAACCGAAAAAAAGTAGCGACTTATACCCCAGAAAATACGGTAATCACCATTTTCGATGATAAAAACGAACTATATATCAAGGTTAAATTCACCAATTTACAATTTCTTATGACGACTTTTTTCATGTTTAACACATTTTAAAATATATTTTCCTTGGAAAAAAATCGGGACCCATGCCGGACACCGCGTTATAAGCGGGTTCGCGAGTTATCCGGGCGCGAGTTATCGAGGGAGTGGTGTACATGGAATGTAAATTCCATTTCCTTCAGTTTGGTGCTTTATGATGTCTAAACATGTATGTGGATAATGTAAAGGTCCCTACTTGCATCAGTTTAGGAAAACCTGGATCTGGTAAGTAACCATTTCTGCTCAATCACTAATGCCATTGATGGCTCTGATGGGCTGCCATACTCAAGTTGGAATTGGTTCCTAAAGGTATAGACACAAAGTTCAGCTCTGATTGTGGATGCAAAGGAAAAGCTAAATGGTCCACTTGAGTTTCTTATGAACTGGTGAACTTTTCACTTACAAAGTTTCAGCCTGTAGAAAGCAAATTTTGTAAGTAAATAATGTTTCTATGAGAATATGTACCTGATCATGTTAATGTTAGGAATATAAACTTGCCATCTCCTAAATCCAGCCATCCTAAAAGATAAAAATTGTCTTTTCTGTTTATAACATAAAGACAAGTCCAGTAGCTCTTGCCCATTATCTCCCCTTACCACCAGGAGTCACTAGTTTTAAGTTATGCATTATCAATAAGGTTGTCTGCATAGTGGAGAGGGTTTGAAAGTAATGGGATTAGGTAATTTCTGAAATTTTTTCTTTCTTCTACAAATATTCCTTGATTATATTAACATTAGAAGAACAGGTAATAGGAGGAGGGCATGGTAAGCATCCTTGAAAAGAAAAAGACTGGAGTCTCTTAATGAAAGATAACCTCTCTACTAACGTCAAATCAACACAGCCAGCAGTCATATGATCTATAACTAGCAAGCAAGAAGTTGATTATTGAATTCTTCTATGAAAAGTTTTACAGACAAATCCAGTGAAATGGCTATGTCCATGAGAAGATTTTATTGACTATTATCTGGGCAGTAGACTTACTAAATTCATATTATATCTCTGTGAAGCAGGATCCCAGAGATGAAAAGACAAGACTCTGCATGACAGTCAATGGTTTCATTTATGTCTAGTATTGAAACATTTCATTAAAACACAGGAATCACTCAAATGGCCATTGATTCCCAGGTATGCTCACTCCCTGACTTTTCGGCAAAGGAAAAAATGTGCCAATGAGGCCAACAAAGAAGACATGGCTATGATATTGCGTATTAGCTTTGATGTGCCAAGAAATATGTTTTTATCAGTCTTATAAAAGACTGGAGTAGATATATTGACAGCTGTCAAATTTTTGTTGAAGGATGGGATTTCAGCGTGGGAGGTGTCTGAGTGCATTTTGTATCAGCATGATCAAAATGTCACTGACACTTATCTTTCTGAAAAGAAAGCCATAGAATTTCCAAGGTCACATATTGTAAAACAGTGATCTCTCTGATCTTTGATGATGAACAAGAAGATTGAAGGACAGAGTCTTGTCTCACTTGTCTATTTCTACCAAAAATTCTTGACCATATAGGCTTACTTTGTGCTAAGGACAAATTGCATACCAAAACCAGGAACTCCCAGTAAATTTCTTCTACCGCAACCTTTAAGCTTTTCTTTGTCCTTTCCATCATCAGATATGAGTATTGCAGCATTTCAGGATTATCATCACACTCACTGTGGGTATTATGCTGGTTTTCCATCTGCTTCCATTTCTGATAAAACATGGCAGCAATTCCATAATCACTATACTGAATGTAAGCTAGGTCTTTAGGATGAATTTGTCATACTGGTATAGACATCGAGTTCATTGGTAGAATGGTTGGTAAAGTTGTTGACTCTGTGGATAGCTCCAGAAGTGGCCATGCTAATGGTGTGGCAAGACAGATGGATCTACCAATAACATTCCTGTAATTCTGATTCCATATAAACCCCATGCATCTAGATTGGCAGAACTTAAGGCTATGATCAAACATGGAGACAGACTTATGCCCACTAGGCTGCCTAAAATTGGTGGGGCGACACTTTCCAATATTGTCAAAGTTATCTGTTAGAGAGGGACAAAGGTATTGTCAAAAACTGCCATGAATTAATTAACTGTTGTCTCCTGTACCAGGTGATGGCGTATAATGTTGTGAGGAAGGCAAAACTGCAGTGCCTTGCTCCTCCACTTCCACAGTTGTGATGGTAAGCAATGGCTATGTACATCTCACCTTGGCAGGTACAAGTGCCCAACATCCCCAACAGGATTCTGTCTGGCTGGTAGAAGTGCCCAACAATATCCCCCAATAGGATTTTGTCTTAGGATGAATTCTCAACACATCTGCTCGTAGAGATACTTGCCCCTTTTTTCACAGATTTTGACTCTCTTCCACAGAACTGTTGATTGGGTACCTTCTGACCACATGCCACAGAAACTGCATGTCTGCAATGAAGTATATTTAGTGCTGGCAAGGCACAGACTTGTTTGCATTGAATTTCTTCCACTTAGGATATTTAGTCATCACAGTTTTAAATGTGACCAACTGGCCATTATAAGAAGTCATTTAGTGAAAATTCAATGTTGATATGACCATAAAGTGTAGTGAAAATATTTTCAAATGTAGCAGCAATAGTGGATGTCCAAGTGGCAACATTATCATTTAGAACCAACTAGACCTTGGAATGAATGTGTGTGTAAATTTTCATGACAATCCTACATGTAGTCAAGAATAGTATTAATAACAATAACTAGATGGATGATAGACTACTGACGAAGGACAACAAACTATTCCATAGGTTATTCTAGTATAACCAGGAAAGTTAACAATTAATAAATTAACAACTCAGTGTGTTAACAATTACAAAAACAACACTCATAAGGAGTAAGTGAATGAACAAATGTTGGACATATGGTCAGAAAAAACTATGTCCAGGTGTATGACAAATTCACGAAAATTGGTGAAAATAAAATAGTGCATACCCTCTGTAGCAGAATCAGTATTACAACTGGTGACATCTGGTGGCTGCAAGGTGAGGTAATGGGCAAGATTTACTGCCCTTTGTCTATATGATATAAACAGAAAAGAAGATATTCATTTTTTTAGGATAGCTGGAGACTGCAATCTTGTATTCCTCATGTTAATGTGATCAGTGTTACTTACATGATGTCAGTGTCAATAAAAATCACATTGCTATCACTGGTAGTAAGTATATTGCCTTTCTGTAATCCTGAGTACTGTCTGGCTTAGATGATTGCCTATAAATTCAACCCACAGTGTGTAACTGTCCCATGTATGACTTGAATTGCATGCCATACATTGCTGGCAGGTTAAAGCATATGAATTCAAAATACCAAGTCCTGCCCAAGGTATTAACACCTGTAAATACTGAGACCAAAACAATTGTCTATACAGGTGAAAACAGTTAAGTGTTGAATAAACTTACTGTTGTGAGGACACTGATGACCAAACACAACTGTCTTTAAAAATTACATGAGTAACTTTTAGTAATAATATCAAACAACTGGTGATAGAATTCATATACTAGATGTAGTTCAGATTATTTTAATGTACATACCACTGATCATAGGGTAGACATCTCAAATGGCATTTAATTATATACTGCACAATGTATCTTGACCAATAAAGTGATACAATTTTGTCTCAGAAAAAAAAGCCAAAAATAGATAAAAATACAGATGGACTATACTTGCCTGCCTGAGACAACTCCAAATAGATAAAAGGCAGATACTCGGATACTCAAACAAGTGTGAGAGGTCTTTAAAACAGCATGTTTCCAAAAATGAGTGGAAGTGGAAGCTAAAAGATGTATGTGATTTTGATGCAAAACCCTCAGTTAAAGGTGTGAAAACACTATTGTTTGACTCCAACATATGTAAACAGGCTTTTCCTTTTCAATTGCCAAAAATTAGCTTGGGTTGGCTGAATTTTGTGAGGTGAAAAAAATGTAATCATACTTATATACAGTAATCAATGTTAGTTGACATTCTTGTGACACTGTGAAGTAGGAACATAGAAACAGCTAGATATTATAATGAGCATGCTAAAAAGATTTTCTTCATTATTCTATTTGTTAGAGAAGAGCACAAAAGAAAATGTATGTGAAATCTGCACAATGTTCACAAAAAAGGTGTCTTTTGTTAAAAAAAAAGAAACATAATCTTTGACTGCTGGTAGCTTTAAAAGACTGAAGATGTTGACATCTGGCAAAATTTGAGGTGAACACATGCCTTTATTCAAATAAATTAACTTTACTACTGTGTTTCAACATTGTTTGCAGACATGTTGCAATGTACATTCAGTGGTTATAGTATAACCAAGAAAATATTCTTTCAAACACTTTGTTATTAATTTGTGGATTAAATGACACATATCCAAACTTGTCCTTTACATTATAATGTGGTTATTTTTAGTTCATTCTGCAAATCATTTTTAGTACAAACTCAACATTGTTATTTATTTAAAGTATACGTGGAAAGATTCACTCTATGGCAGTTTATGCGCTAATGAATAAAGGATCATGGTGGATATATCAGTAAAACAGCTTAGAACTATTCCATTTCAATATGCAGGGTACTCAGGAATGGCAGTTTGTTTCTTTTAAAATATATGACACGGTATTCTGATTATTCTGAGTTCATATGAGAATTATACAAAATTCTAAACTGCATCTACAGGCAATTAATCCAAATCAAAAGTATCTTCCCCCACAGTATGATTTATTGTATTAGTCCTTCCTATCTTTTAACTAAAGACAGTGACCTATATTTCACTGGAATAACACTAACTATAATTTAACTTTAGTATGGGTTATTCTATTGAATCATAGGTCACTAGTGACGGTGACCTATGATTCAATGGGATAACCCATACTAAAATTTAACTACTGAGTGTTACTTATGTTACATTGGAATATTCCTATCTTTTAAATTACCTTGATGATGAGGTATATGGAAAGTATGCTGTAGTTCCACCTCCTCATGTTCCAGAGACAGGATGTGTATGCGTGATGGTGCCACTTTGATGAGTCTCTTACTATTCCTTGTAAATGCCATACAGTGAGTGCCATCTGACTGGCTACTGGAAGGGCTACTGCATAACCTTTTCATAGAGACTTGTGGCTGCATCAGATCCTTCTGTTTCTTTACAAAAAAAAGAATTGTAGTCAACATGGAATCATTCAGTGTTATATAGTTCTATAAGAAGGTATCCTATCTTGTGCATGGTCTGGTAATCTTACATCCACAGTACAAATTTTTATGTGGGAAATCCTTGTACATGGTCTGGTAATCTTACATCCACAGTATAAATTTTTATGTGGGAAATCCTAAACACCTCAATAGTGTTCTTCAGAATCCTATAGACTCCAATGTCTAGATTGGGATCCTATAGACTTCAATGTCTAGATTGGGATCCGGTTCTTCAGAATCCTATAGACTCCAATGTCTAGATTGGAATCCTATAGACTCCAATATCTAGATTGGGATCCGGTTCTTCAGAATCCTATAGACTCCAATGTCTAGATTGGGATCCTATAGACTCCAATGTCTAGATTGGGATCCTATAGATTCCAATGTCTAGATTGGGATCCTATAGACTCCAATGTCTAGATTGTGATCCGGTTCTTCAGAATCCTATAGACTCCAATGTCTAGATTGTGATCCGGTTCTTCAGAATCCTATAGACTCCAATGTCTAGATTGGGATCCTATAGACTCCAATGTCTAGATTGGGATCTGGTTCTTCAGAATCCTATAGACTCCAATGTCTAGATTGGGATCCTATAGACTCTAATGTCTAGATTGGGATCCGGTTCTTCAGAATCCTATAGACTCCAATGTCAAGATTGGGATCCTATAGACTCCAATGTCTAGATTGGGATCCTACAGACTCCAATGTCTAGATTGGGATCCGGTTTTCAAGACAGGAAACCCTAGCATATCAGAGTACAAAGGTTAGACACTATACCAAAGTTTTAATTGAATACAGTGAATGTTGTAGAAAATACTTGACAATGATACTGTCAAAGCATAGCATATCTGTGTATTAACTATGAGCTTAATATTACACCCAAAGTTATCAATAAATACTGCTTCTAATGTAGATGATATATTACTTTGAACATCACAGTAAATGTACTAAAAATACTGATACCTCAAGAAACACATTAACAGCATCAAAATGATGAACATAAATTGTAAAATATTGATAATCATATATTATGATCCTAAGCAAACATCAATAATCCTCTAAAAATATTAACTATGAATTTTAAATGTTCAAAGGTTTCTTTCTACTTTTTATCTAAGAACTGAATAAAAAAAAAAACTTTACAAACATTGATCGCTAATAATGAACATTCACTTTTGTGAGCATTTATTATTAATGAGTCTATATAGAAGTATCCAGAAAAAAAATATCAAGGGGAGGTAACCACCCTGAGTAAAGATAATACAAGTTATTAAGTACTTCATGTATATGGATTGGTAGAAAGTGAAGTTATTTGCACTGGCAATATGCAACACTAATTTCTTTACATGTGGTAATTATGGAAGCTATGCACCATCTAAAGCAGAAGACAGATGAAAAACTGACTTTTTGCATGTGCTGAAAAAAGAGCCTGAACTAGGTTAATGAATACTAGATTTAGCTGTTATTAAAATTGATGAAATTGATTTTCTTTAAAAATAATCCCCTATGCAAACTGCAAAACTAAACAATGGAACCTTACTCATTTGCTCTAAGGAATAAAATCTTCACAATCTAATTTTAGTCATGTAATACTTACCTGCTACTGTTGCATTGCTTACCTTTTACTGGGTTGCCAAGATCCAAGTATAACCTAAATATTCCTGCCTCCAATTAGTAATAAGGGACCCGGAATTTCAAAGAATATAAATGGAGTCTAATTTGTTAGCCATAGCCAATATATGATATACCTTCCTCTTTAGACTTGGGCACAGACTATAAGGTACTGAGTAGGATGGGAGAAGAGAATCTTTGTAACAGTAGATTGAAAGTATTACATAATTTGAATTTGTTGCATGCCCCACAAAAACCCAAACATTTCAATTTGCTGTAAACCACCCCACACACATTTCAGTAAAAGTAATACAGTGTGATCCCAATAGAGCATGCTCTGTAATAACACAAATTGTTGCATGGCTCCTGAAATGTCATATATATGCATTTTTCTTATACACCACTTCCTTGATAACTCGTGACCGGATAACTCGTGAACCCACATATATGAGGTGTCTGACATGGCTCCTGATTTTTTTTCCCAAAGAAAATATAATTTGAAATGTGCTGTATGTGAACAAAAATCACGATAAGAATTGGCAAATTGGTAAATTGAACCTTGATACATACTGTATTTTATGTAAATTTTCGTACACAAAAAATAGTTATTAATCATTAATTTTTGTAGAAACAAAATGGGAATACAGTATTTTCAATCTTTTATGCAAACGTAAAATATTTTTAGTGGAAATTTTATGTCCAATAATTTTACTAATTTTCAAATAATATAAAGTGATATGTGCGAAAAATTATAATACATGTAAATTATTATTTTGATAACAGAACTGTGTACGAAAAAATTAATGGGTACAAAAAAATACAGGAAATAAAGTAGCTCATTTTATCATCGGAAATGGTGATTATTGCCTGTAAAGATAAAAATCCATATTGTGAAATTTGCAAGTTCTAATAAGATATCACATATTAAGTTTGGGGAGTTGTCAATTTCTGAGGGAAATAGTTGTCAATATACTGTAAATAAACAGTCTGGTGAAACATCGATCAGCAAAAAATTCTTGTAAATGCTAACAGGTGGCAACAGAGAATGAAATAAACACCAATTCAATGTCTTGCTATGTGAAATTCACATTCTAATCATTTAATTTTGCTTCAAGGTAAACACTAGAATTGCAACATATTCTATGAAAACATGAAATGAGTCAACCGACCATCACATCAAGTACTTCTGTGAGAACCTAATAAGCAACTTGGGGAATTGTTTGTTACATTAAAAACAATCAAGCAAGGGATGTACAATTAAAATAAAATTCAAAGGCATGCCAATAGCAGCATGAGTTTTTGTGGTCATTACCATTCTCAAAATTCATTTCATTTGACCAATCGAAAATGCTTTCACATGTTTAAATACTTAACATCACTAAAGTATACAATATCAGTAATGTATCTTAATCATTTGTAAATGGGACCATGGAGATCAAAGGAAGTAAGTGAAGGGTGTACACTGTGACTGAGAAACTGTGCATCATAGACAGGGTTCATAATGGTGAAGCGAGATTCAACGTCTGCATTGAATTAAATAATTGCTGAGTTGACACTGAGCTTAAGGATGAGCAAAAAATTTGGTAATATATACATGATATTGATTCAGAGATATGGATCAAAAGAAAACGAGCATGGACTTTGAACGATACTGAATTAGATGATGCTGTGTATGCATGGTTCACACAGCAATGTGAACAAGGTGTTCCCATCTCTGGAACTACTTTCAAGGCCCAAGTAGAAAATGTGAACAAGGTGTTCCCATCTCTGGAACTACTTTCAAGGCCCAAGTAGAAAAAATGGCAAAAAGTATGGATAATTAATCTCGTTTTAAGGCAACCCATGGATGGCTTTGGAGATTCTAGCACCAACACAGAATTAAACAAAATTCATTGTCGGGAGAAATGCACTCAGTGAATCATGAAGCTGCATGTAATTATCCATACCAGCTGAGAGAGATAATCATCCGTGAACAATACACAGAGTCAGTGAAGTGAGATTTGTCATATTTGTCAAACATGTCACAAACTGCAAGTATTATCGTGTTCTAATTTCCATTTTTTTAATTTGTAAACCCATTAAATTAATGTTTGTAATGGTTAAGACTTGTAAAATGCTGTTTATTTTACTTCTACCACAATCAAATCTACCCATCATTCAATCAACATTGTTTTTTTTAAAAATGAGTGTCGATCTTTTGTATAAAAGTCTACTTTTGATCAAACAATAAAACTAGAATTTATCCATTTCAACACAAAAATAAACATAGTACACAATGAAAAGTAGTACATCTGTTAAGCAAATGGAAGCCATATGGAATAATGTTTTGATGATCTCCTCAATATCCTGTAAGTTATCCTGAAATTAATGTTACTCTGTGAGAAAAAAAGTAAACAAAGTACACTGCTATGAAGAGATATTTAATTACAGTTAATCATTAGCACTATTATTGAGTATTCAACACTAACACTACATGCCAACCCAATCCACCCACCTCTTTTGCCTCTACATTGATCCCATTGTTTTGTTGTTTGTTATAGGTCCGTCGATAACTTGGGCCCTCGCTTATAATTTAGTCTATGTTTTTTGACTCTGTTGTGTGCAAGTTATTGAGAGAGTGGTGTAAATGGAATTTTTTTCCTTTTTTAAAAGTATGACAAGTATTGTAAAAATTGTTTTTTTATCATTTTGGGGAAGAGACTGTGTAAGAATTATAATACAAGATGATTCTTGTGTGGCTCCTTCAATTTTAAATACACGTTTTTTTTCTCGTGCATAAAAAAAATTTTGCTTCTTAAAAATATGAAAAATGTGTAAAAAATTTATTCAGGGATCATGCTGGGCTACACCAATGCCATAAATTGCAATATATTTTCCTTAATGGCGACAAAATATACCATCTGGCAATTTTATTTTGTTCCAACATTATTGGCTTTTTAAACTTGTATATGCAACCTTGGGTTTGGAGTGAAGAAATTCAGAAGCATCATGAAAGGAGTGTGTGTGTGTGTGTGTGTGATTGGGATTTTTAATGTAGCTTTAACAATGTTTCAGTCATATCAATACGATGTCTGTAGAGTGGCAGTTTATAGTGATGTCTAGCACTGGGGCATCATGCCACAGACATGTAGCATCATGTCCCACCCAGTCACATTATCCTGACAAAAGGCCAACAGTCCTAACAATGCACTGGAATTTATCTATTGTTGGATAAACAAATTCTTTATTCATACTGACAAACCAAGTGCATATTTATATCATCGTCTGCCTATTCTGTATCTGACCCAAATTATGTATGCTGCAAGATCTCTGCACTTTTTTAATTTTTTTTATACATTTTTGGTAGCAGAGATCTACCAGACAAGGCACTCTCAAAATGAATCTTTTGGACAAAATAGTGCTGGACTATTAGTGCATGATATGATTTTAAAAAAGACAAAACTGGTTAATTTCAATGAGCAATCTTGCCACATTTGTAACTTGCATATAGTCCAAGGAAAATGAGGAATATGTTGGTTGTAACAAAGGAACCAGACTAGGATCATTGTGCATCTTCAATACTATTTTAAATATTTTAACTTGGCTGACATTAGATGTTTATTGTTCTTACAAAATCAAAAACACTGAATTTATTTTGAAAACAAAGATCCTCCTACATGTATAACATTTTCTCTAACTACATCTAATTGGTTTTTCAAGGCACCACTTGCTGGTATGCAGACCACGACCTCACTTGCCCCTGAAATTTTGGTAAACTGGTGTTGTACACTTATCTATCCCTTGCCAAAAAATAAGACTATGTTGACAACTGCACTTGAGAAATTGTCCACATTAATGGAATGTAATAAAGCTCTTTTTTAAGTAAATTATGTCTTTCTGAGAATACTTACCCAATCACATTACATTAGGAATATTAGCCAGCTGCCTCGTAAATCCAGCCCTACTAAAGGCGAAAACCGTATTCTATTTCAAATAGACAATGGTCAGTAATGCTTTCCCATTACCTCCCCATGGAGTGAAATGCTAACGAGGATGCATGTGTTGTGGGATGGTTGGGAGGGTTTTTAAGTACTATGATTTGATAAGTATTCTTCAAGAAACATAATTTACTTAAAAATTTGCTTTCTCTTTTGTATACATTCCCCATCCTATTACTTTGGGAGAATAAGTAATAGGAGGGTATACTGAGCATCGGACCTAAGGTATCATTCTGGTGAAGAATAGCATGTGAATGATAACTTGCTGTCCTAATTAAATAAGCAACACAGCCTGGGGTCCACTGACCCATGACTCCTCATAATGATCAAGCTGATGCTGAAATCATTTTTCTTGCAAAATTTTACTGGCAAATCCAGTGAATCTAACAGGCTGTGTTGTTTGATTCAGTTGGATTTTGCTGCCACTGGCCTGACAAAATCCAAGGTTTGCCTCTGTGATGCTAAAACTCTGAGACAGAAACTTGAGAAGGATGACTCTACATGCCAGCCAACAGCTTCCACTATATATCAGATGAAAATGTTACATTCAGAAGCATATCTTAGACAGATGGCTCATTAGCTGTAACCTTCATGAGGTGGCTCTGGTCTTGTGAGACCTCATACATATAACCCACTTCAGCCACAAAGCAAGGGCTGGAAACGTGATATTGTGATATCCATTTCCCAGCTTTCATGACAGGAACAGGTATTTAAGTGTGTACCTTTATGTGTGCCATGACTTGTCTGTGTGTTTCAAGTAGTGCTTGAGAGTGTGAACAGGATCTTGCATGACAAGTGCTCTCGACCTATCTATGGAGGAGTGGGAGTGAATGACAACTTTCTGGTTACCGACAGACAGTAACCTGGCAACAAATCCTGGTTGTGTTATCAGAGCCACTCAAGCATCCAATCTGAACTAAATATAGTTTGAGTCAAATGAAAGGGCATGTAGCTTGCTCACCCTGCAAGCAGAGGCTAAAGGTATCAGGAACAATATCTTGTATGAGTGAAGTGTGGGCATGAGGCTCAAATTTACTGAAACTAAGCCATCTTAAAACATAATTGATTCCATTTTGGAAACAAGGTGAGGAATTTTAGTTGATTAAAATCAAAATAAGCTAAAAGATCTATTGGTTCAACTATTGCAATGAAAAGGTACCCATGCTGGGATGGCTGGTGATGTCAGGATGGCCAGTAACAGCTGAATTTGGCAAGAACCCAATGCACCCTGACTTACAGGCCTGAAGGCCAAGCTCTGGCATGTGGGGGAACTTACACCCAGTGGGCTGCCTAAAATTGAGTTGCTATAGAAGCAACCGATAGAAAAAGGGACAAAATTTTCCAAATGTAAGGAACTGCATCATCATCTCCTGTACCAGGTAATGCATTTGTTTTACATCATCTCATGTACCAGGTAATGCATTTGTTTTACATCATCATCTCCTGTACCAGGTAATGCATTTGTTTTACATCATCATCTCCTGTACCAGGTAATGCATTTGTTTTACATCATCATCTCCTGTACCAGGTAATGCATTTGTTTTACATCATCATCTCCTGTACCAGGTAATGCATTTGTTTTACATCATCATATCCTGTACCAGGTAATGCATTTGTTTTACATCATCATCTCCTGTACCATGTAATGCATTTGTTTAACATCATCTCCTGTACCAGGTAATGCATTTGTTTTACATCATCATCTCCTGTACCAGGTAATGCATTTGTTTTATATCATCATCTCCTGTACCACATAATGCATTTGTTTTACATCATCATCTCCTGTACCACGTAATGCATTTGTTTTACATCATCATCTCCTGTACCAGGTAATGCATTTGTTTTACATCATCATCTCCTGTACCAGGTAATGCATTTGTTTTACATCATCATCTCCTGTACCAGGTAATGCATTTGTTTTAACAACGGCTGAACCCTTCTTGTATCCTCTCTGTCCCCTGAAGTAGTTGTAGCTGTGAGATGCACCTGGCAAATTGGAGAAGGGGGGGGGCTTGCCATGAAAGTGGATTTGGAGTGGAGGCTGAGGGCATTGGAGTTGCCCTTTCTTGATTTAGTCCTCCATTCTTTCCACTTGGTTGCATTCGGGAGCACTACTGTCCAGGTATTTTCTGACCACGTGCTGCAAATTTGAAGGTGATGCCAAAGTTCATTTCATGCAACGCAGGTGTAATAAGAACTTCATGCATTTCAGACATTTTGGAAGACATTCCACTGAAACAACACAAAAACAAAAATAAAGCTGCAACTAGTGCATGTGAAATTACTAAGTCACTTGACACTGTCATCTTCACTGTGCAGTAATTCAAAACCCACATAAACATTTAATGGGGCTTACTTTAATGTAACATTTAATGGGGCTTACTTTAATGTAACAATTAATGGGGCTTACTTTAATGTAACATTCAATGGGGCTTACTTTAATATAACATTTAATGGGGCTTACTTTAATGTAACATTCAATGGGGCTTACTTTAATGTAACATTCAATGGGGCTTACTTTAATGTAACATTTAATGGGGCTTACTTTAATGTAACATTTAATGGGGCTCACTTTAATGTAACATTTAATGGGGCTTACTTTAATGTAACATTTAATGGGGCTTACTTTAATATAACATTTAATGGGGCTTACTTTAATGTAACATTCAATGGGGCTTACTTTAATATAACATTTAATGGGGCTTACTTTAATGTAACATTTAATGGGGCTTACTTTAATGTAACATTTAATGGGGCTTACTTTAATGTAACATTCAATGGGGCTTACTTTAATGTAACATTTAATGGGGCTTACTTTAATGTAACATTTAATGGGGCTTACTTTAATGTAACATTCAATGGGGCTTACTTTAATGTAACATTCAATGGGGCTTACTTTAATGTAACATTTAATGGGGCTTACTTTAATATAACATTTAATGGGGCTCACTTTTATTTAACATTTAATGGGGCTTACTTTAATGTAACATTTAATGGGGCTTACTTTAATGTAACAATTAATGGGGCTTACTTTAATGTAACATTCAATGGGGCTTACTTTAATGTAACATTTAATGGGGCTTACTTTAATGTAACATTTAATGGGGCTTACTTTAATGTAACATTCAATGGGGCTTTTTTTAATGTAACATTTAATGGGGCTTACTTTAATGTAACATTTAATGGGGCTTACTTTAATATAACATTTAATGGGGCTCACTTTTATTTAACATTTAATGGGGCTTACTTTAATGTAACAATTAATGGGGATTACCTTAATGTAACATTTAATGGGGGTTACTTTAATATAACATTTAATGGGACTCACTTTAATATAACATTTAATGGGGCTCACTTTTATTTAACATTTAATGGGGCTCACTTTTATTTAACATTTAATGGGGCCTATTTTTATGTAATAATGGGGCTTACATTAATATAACGGTTAATATGGCTTACTTTTACATAACAGTTAATGGAGTTTTTATGTAACAGTTTATGGGTTCTTTTTTATGTAACAGTTAATGGGGCCTACTTTTATGTAACAGCTAATGAGGCCTACTTTTAAGTAACAGTTAATGAGGCTAGCTAATGTAACATTTAATGGGGCCTACTTTTATGTAACAGCTAATGAGGCCTACTTTTATGTAACAGTTAATGAGGCCTACTTTTATGTAACAGTTAATGAGGCTGGCTAATGTAACATTTAAAGGGGCCTACTTTTATGTAACATTTTATGAGGCCTACTTTTATGTAACAGTTAATGGGGCTTACTTTCATGTAGCATTTAAATGGGATTACTTTAATGTAACATTTAATGGGTATTACTTTTATTAATACTTAATGGGGCCTAGTTTTAAGTAGCAGTTAATAGAGTTTACTTTAATGCAACATTTAATGGGGGTTACTTCTATGTAACAATTAACTTGGATTACTTTTATGTAACAGTTAATGGGGTTTACTTTTATATAACATTTAATGGGGCTTACATTTATGTAACTTTTTGATGGGGCTTACTTCTATGTAACATTAGAGAGGGCTTACTTTAATGTAACAGCTAATGTGGATTACATGAAGCATGTAATGGGGCTTGCTTTTATGTAACATTAAATGGAGTCTACATTTATGTAACAGAAATGCTCTAGTGTCTAGTATGCACATAATATTGACTGAAATGATATATATTTTACTTATCTAATGGTTATTTAAGTGTAGGTTGACTGTCCAAATTGTAATGAAAACACTTTAAAACAATTTGTGACCTAAAACTTGAAGTGGAAAAAATTTAGTATATGAATATTTTTCTAGGGAAATTAACATGTAACACTATAATATTGTCCATTACTTTACAATTTTATCTCGTCCATTGAAATATCAAATATATGGTCATACTTCCAAAATAACATCACCTCAAATGAACATGGTAAACAATAACTTTGTTCAAGTAGCGTATGAAATTTTGAAACTTGAAAGCAACTTATTATGTGAATTCACACCTGTTAAAGAAGGTGGAATTTGCCAGATTATGTGAAAATTAAAGTTAAACAGTTTCTTTCTAAAAAATTATATCACACTTAGCCCCAATGGCTTCTTGAGCAACTTATTGCTTAAAAGGTTATTCTTATTATATCAATATTGTACTATACATAACTTACCAGTGATATACTGTATACTCTTACAGTGTCTACGTCAGAGTATGCCAGAAATGTTGCATCATGGGAAATAGCTGCACAGATGACTGGTTCACTACTTTTACTTTTGAGCTGGATTAATTTGACTGGGTTAGACCTCAAGGGCAGAATATCTCCATTCTCACCTGCAATTCAATGGATACAGAAAATCTTAGTGAAATAGGTAGAATACAAACTCCTTTATGCCTATTTACAATAATATATTTTATAGGTATAGATTTAAGAAAGAAATCAAACCCTGTAAGCAAGGTTTTCCCCTGGGTTATGTAGTTTTTGAACTATAAGCTCTGTTATTAGGTCAAAGGGTCTCTTTAATAGAGCATTTTCTGGGATTCCAAAGATAATTTAATTAGTGTTCATGAAGATAAACTGGAGTCAGTGATATTTTTTCTTCTCCTTCTGGTCTCTCCCTGGAAATCAATTAGGCTTTGATCTAGGATTCAAAATCTTACTCAAGTGTTTAGCAAGTATCTGAACCTTACAAAACATGCATAATTATTCTAATGGCTAATTATTACAAAACAATCCATTTACAATTCAAAATGTTCAGAAGAAAATCAAAGACTAATTTTTAGTACTGTATACGTTCTTTTGTAGGTCAAGCTTGTACTTCAAACAATACAGAGCCTTATATGCCATCATATAATGTGCCAGCACTACATATTATTTCTGACAATATATATATATATATATATATATATATATATATATATATATATATATATATATATATATATATATATATATGCCCAGATCTGTAGTTTCATCTTGTGATAGCAGATCTGGGTTTGTGCAATATGCAGCTGGATATTATAAGATAGTAGACACCCAGGCACCCATTTATGTCTATTCCCTTAGAAGTTGACATTTTTTAACATGATGGAAGATAATAACATGCTCTACAATAGTGCAACAGTTGACTGCAGACTTGTCACAACTGTAAGAATATTCCTGCTCTGATTCTCAACATTTTATAGAACAACACAAATATGTGGGCTTTAATTATTTTATGAGAATTATAGCTGCAATGTTTACTGCATTAAAAACATTAAAAAAAAAAAGAATAATTGGGGTTTTGTGGGTTTAACACTTTTTTCAGCAAATGATAGGGTAAACACAGCAGCCAGTACAAAAAGGTGAAGGAAGAACCTGGGAAATAACTACTAACACACTGGAAGCTACTGGCAAGCTTTCTCCCATACCCACACTTACCATGCTGAGACATCAGTGATCTGTAAAGGCAAGTATTTTAGACTACTCAGCCACTCTGAGTTTTGTTTCAATGGAATTTGTACACAAAGTAGAGCATAATGTATGTATTATTATACGGACATAATTATAAACACAAAAAGGTTAATTATAAATGTTAATTATGGTACAATGGTAAATGTCATTAAAATTACCCTTTTCTTTATCTGTGTGTCCAAGCTTCCATACCTCTACATAATCAGGATATCTCAGTAGCACAACCTTGGCCTCCCTGGCAACACTCACGTGTGACAACTAGATAAAATATGAAATACAACTATTCTGTGAAAACATTACAATGTCATGAAAAGTTCATACAAGTATTTGCTTGACTAAGACAAATATTACACTCCATACTTAATAGCTATGTTCCCAAGAAAGAGAAAAATACTGAATGTAATACTCTCTTTCAGACCTTCAAAGTGCGTGTGTGTGTGTGTGTATGTGTATGTGTGTGTGTATTTGTGTGCACACAAATGCACATGTGTGGGGGTGGTGGTAGTGGTTTAACAGCACATCAGCACAATCACTGCTATACAGTGCAAAATAAGCTTAGATATAAAAATGCATGCAAAGGAAAGATAAAGACAGAAAATGGCAAACTCCCTTAAATGCAAAGCCATTTTTTAAAAAATATTCAACAAATAAACCTTCTTGTATGAAACACAATGGCAAGAAGCATTCCAAGGCAAAATGGTCGTGTCCATAAATTGAATTAAGAACACATTAAAGAGTTAAAAATATGCCTTGGGTTGACATAAAAAGTTTTACATACCTAAATAACCACATGAAACATTTCAAATTAGATGTGTCCAAGTTAAAACATATATGCCATGCTCCTTAAACATACAAAAGTTTTAAAAAATTTATGTAATGGCATAAAAATCTAAACAGGTCACCTACATATGCATAAAAGTATTCAAACTAAATTTCATTTGTCTACTTCATGTAAGTTTTCCCATAGAAATGTACTATACTACAACTCCATGAATATATCAAGGAACTTTTGGGTTAAAAAATTGTTTTGGACTGGATCTAAAAATTTATGGTTAAAGAATGTTTTACACTAGATCTAAATTTTAATGATTAAAAAATGTTTTAGACTGGATCAAAATATTATGGTTAAAGAATTTTTTTAGACTGGATCAAAATATTTACCGTTAAAGAATGTTATAGATTGGATCAAAACATATTATTTGGTCAAAGAATGTTTTAAACTGGATAAAAATATTTAAGGTTAAAGAATTTGTAGACTGGATCTAAATATGGTTAAAGAATGTTTTAGAATAGATCTAAACTTTAATGGTTAAAAAGTTTTTGACTGGATCAAAATATTTGTGGCCAAGAAATGTTAAAGACCGGATCTAAATTTTGTTGGTTAAAGAATGTTTAAGAATGGATCAAAATATTTATGGTTAAAGAATGTTTAAGACAAGATCTTATTATTTATGGTGAAAGAATTTTTAACTTTTAGATTAAATCTAAATTTTAATAAAAAAATAATGTTTTAGACTGGATCAAAGTAGTAAGAATGTTTTAGACTAGATCTAAATTTTAATGGTTAAAGAATATTTTACTGGATCAAAATATTTGTGGTTAAAGAATGTTTTAGACTGGGATCTAAACATTTATGGTTAAATAATGCTTTAGACTCGATCTATTATTTATGGTTTAAAATGCTTTAGACTGGATCTAACTTTTAATAGTTGAAGAATGTTTAGATTGGATTTAAACATTTATGTCCCAACTCCATGCACCAAATGGTATGCTGATTTTTGTCCTGTCTATCTGTCCCTTTATCCATGTGTCATTACTTTTGTCTGCCCATTTAAAGTTTTGTAGGACTACTGCAAAGAAAGCCCATAACAAAGACTGTCTAAATTTGGCAGGCATATTTGTATGCATCTGGCAGGCATATTTGTATGCATCTGGCAGACATATTTTTATACATCTGGCAGGAATATCTGTATGCATCTGGTAGGCATATCTGTATGCATCTGGCAGACATCTGTATGCATCTGGCAGACATATCTGTATACATCTGGCAGACATCTGTATGCATCTGGCAGGCATATCTGTATGCATCTGGCAGACATCTGTATGCATCTGGCAGGCATATCTGTATGCATCAGGCAGGCATATCTGTATGCATCTGGCAGGAACATGCAGTTGCATCTGTAACTTCATTTGATTTCGTGCAGCAATTTTTCTTTCAAATGTTTAGAACTATTTGGTCTCAAACTTTCTTTTCTGAAAAAACTCTATTAACATGAATAATCCACAGGCGGTCTAAGTTTAAGCATAAGAAATTTCTGAGGCTGATGCTGGGTCTAATAATAGCAGCATAGGAATTTCTTGGGCTGATGCTGGGTCTAATATGAGCAGCATAAGAAATTTTTAGGCTGATGCTGGGTCTAATATTAGCAGCATAGAAATTTCTAAGACTCATGCTGGGTCTAATAATAGCAGCATAAGAAATTCTTAGGCTGATGCTGGGTCTAATATTAGCAGCATAAGAATTTCTGAGGCTGATGCTGGGTCTAATATTAGCAGCTTAGGAATTTCTAAGGCTGATGCTGGATCTAATAATAGCAGAATAAGATTTCTTGGGTTGAATATTAGAAGCATAGAAATTTCTAAGACTCATGCTGGGTCTAATAATAGCAGCATAAGAAATTCTTAGGCTGATGCTGGGTCTAATATTAGCAGCATAAGAATTTCTGAGGCTGATGCTGGGTCTAATATTAGCAGCTTAGGAATTTCTAAGGCTGATGCTGGATCTAATAATAGCAGAATAAGATTTCTTGGGTTGATGCTGGGTCTAATATTAGCAGCATAAGAAATTCTTAGGCTGATGCTGGGTCTAATATTAGCAGCATAGGAATTTCATGGGCTGATGCTGGGTCTAATATTAGCAGCATAGGAATTTCTTGGGCTGATGCTGGGTCTAATATTAGCAGCATAAGAAATTCTTAGGCTGATGCTGGGTATAATATTAGCAGCATAAGAAATTCTTAGGCTGATGCTGGGTCTAATATTATCAGCATAAGAATTTCTGAGGCTGATGCTGGGTCTAATATTAGCAGCATAGGAATTAATTAGGCTGATGCTGGGTCTAATATTAACAGAATATAAATTTCTTAGGTTGATGCTGGATCTAATATTAGCAGCATAAGAATTTCTTGGGCTGATGCTGGGTCTAATATTTTAAGCATAAGAATTTCTTCAAACACTGATGCAACAGGCTGATGCATGACTGTGCTTAAGCATGACAATTTCTGAAAACCGTGAAGTCAAGCTGATCCTGTGTCTAACTTTATGTATGAGAATTTTTTAAAACATTGAGTTCATGTTGATGCAGGGTCTAATTTTATGCAAGAGAATTTCTTAGAACACTGAAGTTGGGCTAATGTTGGGCGTAATTTTCAGCATGAGAATTTTTTAGTACATGCAGATCAGGCTTATTTGTGTCTAATCTTAAGCATGAAAATTTCCTAGAACATTAAAGTCAGTGTGATGCTGTGTCTAATTTAAAGCATGATAATTCTTTACAACATTAAAGTCAGTCTGATGCTGGGTCTAATTTAAAGCATGATAATTGTTTAGAACATTAAAGTCAGGCGGATGCTGGGTCTAATTTAAAACATGATAATTGTTTAGAACATTAAAGTCAGTGTGATGCTGGGTCTAATTTAAAGCATGAAAACTGTTTAGAACATTAAAGTCAGGCGGATGCTGGATCAAATTTAAAGCATGATAATTGTTTAGAACATTAAAGTCAGGCAGATGCTGGATCTAATTTAAAGCATGATAATTGTTTAGAACATTAAAGTCAGGCGGATGCTGGATCTAATTTAAAGCATGATAAATCTTTACAACATTAAAGTCAGTCTGATGCTGGATCTAATTTAAAGCATGATATTTCTTTACAACATTAAAGTCAGGCGGATGCTGGATCTAATTTAAAGCATGATAATTGTTTAGAACATTAAAGTCAGGAGGATGCTGGATCTAATTTAAAGCATGATAATTGTTTAGGAAAATAAAGTCAGTCTGATGCTGGATCTAATTTAAAGCATGATAATTGTTTAGAACATTAAAGTCAGGCGGATGCTGGGTCTAAGTTAAAGCATGATAATTGTTTAGGAAAATCAAGTCAGGCGGATGCTGGATCTAATTTAAAGCATGATAATTGTTTAGAACATTAAAGCCAGGCAGATGCTGGGTCTAATTTAAAGTATGATATTTCTTTACAACATTAAAGTCAGGCGGATGCTGAATTTAATTTAAAGCATGATAATTGTTTAGAACATTAAAGTCAGTCTGATGCTGGATCTAATTTAAAGCATGATATTTCTTTACAACATTAAAGTCAGGCGGATGCTGGATCTAATTTAAAGCATGATAATTGTTTAGAAAAATAAAGTCAGGCGGATGCTGGGTCTAATTTAAAACATGATAATTATTTAGAACATTAAAGTCAGGCGGATGCTGGGTCTAATTTAAAGCATGATATTTCTTTACAACATTAAAGTCAGTCTGATGCTGGATCTAATTTAAAGCATGATAATTGTTTACAACATTAAAGTCAGGCGGATGCTGGATCTATTTTAAAGCATGATAATTGTTTACAACATTAAGGTCAGGCGGATGCTGGATCAAATTTAAAGCATGATAATTGTTTAGAACATTAAAGTCAGGCGGATGCTGGATCTAATTTAAACCATGATAATTGTTTAGGAAAATAAAGTCAGGCGGATGCTGGATCAAATTTAAAGCATGATAATTGTTTAGAACATTAAAGTCAGGCAGATGCTGGATCTAATTTAAAGCACTTAGAACACTCAGCTC
Source organism: Potamilus streckersoni (assembly GCA_016746295.1). Classification (NCBI taxonomy): domain Eukaryota; kingdom Metazoa; phylum Mollusca; class Bivalvia; order Unionida; family Unionidae; genus Potamilus; species Potamilus streckersoni. Next base: position 455,533 of record JAEAOA010001156.1, read on the forward strand.
AGTCTGATGCTTACATGAGGAACTGGTGGGATTCTTCTCCAATGATGATTACTTTCTTGATCGCCCATGCAATTGAATATGAGATTGGTATCCACACCTGCAATACAGATCCAAAACACAATAAGCGTCTGTCATTTATAAACCACATTTACTTGCTTATAAACTGAGACAAACTGCTGACATATGTTTATGTTCTACAAGATCCATGTTAGCTTTTGCATTATAAGATGGTAGGTTGAGATTTAAGTTTTAATTATTTTACAGTACTATCTCTATTTGCTTACTACACTTTTTAAAGAAAATGCTGGGATTATGTAATCCTGCCCATCCTGAAATTTTTCATGCATAATGTCTGGCAACCCATCTAACACTGTTTAAATCATTGAATTCAAACCAGGTTGTATGATTTAGGGAGGTCTATAGATGTGTACAATGGTTTTAAACAATGCATGCTGGCCATGGAGGTGGGGTCAGGGGGATGATGGATGTTTAAAATTGTTACAACTTCTACCAAATAAAGAGAATGAAATGTCTGCGAGAGATAGTGTGTGTGTGTGTGTATGTGTGTGTGTGTGCACGTGCATGTAATTACCTTTTCAAGTGTCACCCAATGCTTGATTTAGAATCAATGAGACCATTGGGTCATGCAACAGGGGCCTATGTGCATCATTACCAACCCAAAGGTCAATAAATTCAAGATTAATTTTGAATGGAACCTTTGGGTCATTCCACAGAAGAATACACCTATGTCTCTGGGTCACAACATGAAAACTATCAAGATCCTCTCCACATGTGAACACATACTGGCTATCAAACAACAAATTAGCACATGCAGCTGATCAATTAAAAATTTAAATGTACTAAATCTGGGTCACAACTAGGAAACTTAAACTTCCCACTCAATAACCATATATAAACTTACAGGTAAAAAAAAAATAACAAAATACCATTAATATATGCAACTACATTGCCCCAGGGTGCTTTCCTAGCCCTAAATTTTGAAACTAGAAATCTCTACCCTATAACCATATACACACTTACTAGGAATAAAAAGATAAACTTGGAAACTATTGAAATCCCCACCCAATAACCATATACACTTATTAAGAAGATAAATTTGGACCTGCAGCTTGCAATAGCTACTGGGTCTATTCTCCTCCCCTTAAACTTAACCAAGCTGCCAGGAATTTTGAAGGTGGTGGGACAGAGGGGATCACTGAGATGTGTTTCACAAACATTCTTGTTTTAGAATGTTTGGATGACATGATACCTAGATGGATGAATCCAAAATTAGGTTATACTTTACTGTTATTGTTTCACCATTTGCAAACAATGCTACATTATTTATGTATCCTGGAAATAAACATGCATCAAAATTTCACATTTAGGTGTTAAAGCTGTTTGTCACAGTTAGTTGTCAATATTATTTATCACATTCAGTTGTCAAAGTTGTCACTGTAATATGTCAAAATTATCTGTCACAATTTGATATCAAAGCTATTTGTCAGTTATCAAAATTATTTGTCTTATTAAGTTGTCAACACTATTTGTTGCAGTCATTTGACAAATTAATGATGCAAATGTCAAAGATTTTTGTCAGATGTACAAACTGTCACAGATGTCACAGCTATTCATCGTAATAACCTGATCAAGTTATTTGTCACATTTAGTTGTCAAAATTATGTCCGTTGTCAAATCTATTTGTCATAGTTTGTTGTCAAAACTATTTATTAAAGTTAACTGTCAATGATATTTGACATAGTTGTCAAAACTCTTTAAAATTTAGTTGTCAAAACTATTTGTCACTGTTCAAAACTGTTTATAACTAAATACCATAGAAGAATAAGTATCTTTGTTTCTATTTTATTTATATTTTTATTTATAATTTATACCCTAGATGGTAATGTATTCAGAACCAATTCCAATTTTCTTTTCATCAAGAATGATAGAGCATTACCAGCATCTTTTACATATTTTTTCTCTATAAAAAAACGTATAACTTTAATTACGTCTGTATTCTCTAATGTAACTATATCATCAATTTCCCAATTCCAATAATAGGTTGGTTTACTTTGGTGATTTACTGTAAATTATTTAACATTAAGGCAGATGGAGTATCCCCATGGATAAAACCCAGAATGAGCCAATGGTAGGATATGAACTTACAACCTTTTGGTTCTGAGTCTGGAATGCTAACCAATGAATCATCATCAATCCTGAATCCATTAGTTGTCTCTTATTGCTGGAAAGTGAATCAGGCCAATTCAACAACCCCATGCCCCTGCAAGGATCCCAATAAATGGAAAAATCTGACTTACCTCCAGACACAACAAAGTTGTCGGCTGTAGTTAGAGCCCTGACATCATGAGTATGCTGGCTGTGGACAACTGACTTCACCCACATTTTCCAGTCACTCTCTGCCTTTGTGGTAGTAAAGTCAAACTGAACCAAAGAGGGATCAATCCCGGAAGTGTACACTACATCCTCTGTCTGGATAAAATAATATATATATATATATATATATATATATATATATATATATATATATATATATATATATATATATATATATATATATATATATATATATAAACTAACTTTCTGAAGTTGAATGATGCTAAATAAAACAAACCATAGCATGCAATTAATTCACCAAATCAATTGCAAAAAACTGATGTTATCTATAAAAAAAGGTTCTCACACATTAGGAATTACTTGTCCAGTGCTCAAAAAATTTTTTTGGACAAAAGCCCTGGCTTTAAAAAAGAACAACACTTTCCCTGACCCACATGCATTTGCCCCAAAAGAGACATATTTTTCTACTAATATTCTGACACAGTACTGAAATTACTATCCTTTAAATAAACAAGAATATCTCAAATGGATTGATTTCCTAATATCAAAAAACAATTTCTAGCAACATCATGATAAGACCATTTCTTTGTTTATAAACTGCTGTCCGTTTCTGATATTCTTGAGGTATAAGATTTTCAAATTAGTCACTGTTGCAGCCCAATTGGATGTAAGATCTGCACCAAGCACAATTTTCATTTAGGACAACTAGACACCATTAGAAGGTTTTCTGTAAAAACCCCATTCTTATATGACCATCCATTCTGGAGAATTCAAGATGCAGCCATATTTGGTGAAAGATTGGCACCATTTTCATAAAGAACCCATTAGATATCGTAATAGTCTTCAGGTGAAAGTCCATTTAGTAACAATAACAAGATTTTAAAAAACATGGTGGCCACAATGGATGTCAGATAAACACCATTTTCATTTAGTACCAACCAGACAATTTAAGATGTCTTCTGGTGAAAACCCAATGTTGATATCACTTTCCATGTCAGATCAACACCATTTTCATTTAGTACCAACCAGACAATTTAAGATGTCTTCTGGTGAAAACCCAATGTTGATATCACTTTCCATCTTGGAATGTAGTGACAGGATTTTCAACAAGGCCAATCTGGTAGCCATGTTAGACATCAGATTGACATAATTTTTATTTCAGACCAACCAGACAAAATGAGAACTCTTCCAATGAAAACCTCATGAATCTTCAGTTCCAATGGAGTACCAAGACAAAATGGGAACTCTTCCAATTAAAACCTCATGAATCTTCAGTTCCAATGGAGTACCAAGACAAAATGGGAACTCTTTCAATGAAAACCTCATGAATCTTCAGTTCCAATGGAGTACCAAGACAAAATGGGAACTCTTCCAATTAAAACCTCATGAATCTTCAGTTCCAATGGAGTACCAAGACAAAATGGGAACTCTTCCAATGAAAACCTCATGAATCTTCAGTTCCAATGGAGTACCAGGACAAAATGGGAACTCTTCCAAAGAAAACCTCATCAATCTTAAGTTCCAATGGAGTACCAAGACAAAATGGGACCTCTTCCAATGAAAACCTCATCAATCTTAAGTTCCAATGGAGTACCAAGACAAAATGGGAACTCTTCCAATGAAAACCTCATGAATCTTCAGTTCCAATGGAGTACCAAAACAAAATGGGAACTCTTCCAATTAAAACCTCATGAATCTTCAGTTCCAATGGAGTACCAAGACAAAATGGGAACTCTTCCAATGAAAACCTCATGAATCTTCAGTTCCAATGGAGTACCAAGACAAAATGGGAACTCTTCCAATGAAAACCAAGACACTGAAGATAACTTTTGTGATGCCCAAATTGTACGTTAGAGATTGGCACCATTTCTATTTAGGACCAAATGGATCATAATAAGTTTTGAGGTGATAACATAAAATTTTTAAGATAGACACTGGTGGCCATATTGGATGTCAGGAGAGAACCTTTTCATTTCACATAAAGGAGACATGTTCAGATGTCCTATGGTGAAAATCCCATTTTTGGTACGATCATAGATTCAGAAAAGTAAAGACAAAAGATTTTCAAGATGGCTGCTGTGCTGGTCATATTAGATGCCTGTGCAAAGTCATTATCATTTAAGACTTGCTAGAGCAAGAGATGAATATGTCTCACTGCAATCCTCAACGTAGTCTAGAAGTAGTGATAAAACTCTTATTATAATCAGTCTTCATGAATGCATCCCATAAGCTCTTCTGGTCTATACCCAAAAGAGGGGGACCCTGAGTGGCAGAGTGGTCTAAAGTGCTCACCATTACAGATCACCTCAGTCTGATTGGGTTTCAGTCTTGGGCTTGACCAATGTGTGGCTGTGGGAAATCTTTTATGTTGCTTTTAATAGCTTGGTGGTTCTTTCCAGGGTTTTCCCTCATTCATATTCCAACAATTTAACAAAGTCTCCATGACTCTGAATTAGGTTCACTCTGTTTGTTGTTGTTGTTGTATGGTTTAACGCTATTTTTCAGCACAAGATAGGCTATACATGGCGGCCAGTATTAATGGTGGAGGAAGAACCCTGGAAAACCCAGGGAAGAACCACTGACACACGAGAAGCTATTGGCAAGCTTTCTCACTTACGCACGTTTGCCGAGTCTGGAGAGAGGTGAGATGTCAGTGATCCGTAATGGTCAGCGCTTTGACCACTCGGCCACTCGGGGCTCCTACAATCTGTTTGTCTATTTAAGCACAGAATGTTGGGAAGAGTATTAAGGGAATCTAAGGTAGTTTAATTTTCTTACCACTCCATAGATCTCCACATTCTGCTTGATTGAAACAAAGGAAGTCAGAGAGCCATGGGTCTTTTTCTAAATTTCAATCAGCCAACAGAACTGCTTCAAGTTTCATAATTCAACAATATCATAATAAAGCAACACAGTGGATGTGTAAAAAATACAGCAAACACGCATTCATATCATAATAAAGTAACACAGTGGATGTGTAAAAAAAATATAGCAAACATACATTCAATTTATCCACAGACTTAGCAGATACCATCTCTTGGAACTAAATACAATGTAATTGTCTCTTTTTCGTTAAGGTGGAAAACATTGTCTTTGATGCTTTTATCAGTTCCTAATCCCTTAACATTGATTAACTGTAAAACAACTGCATAGGTACCGCTTGATATATTTAACCAGTGATGCATAGCTGTCAATTAGTGCAATTAGTGAAAATATGGATAAAACTTAGTGAATCTGGACATGAATTCATGAAGTAATCTTTGAGTCTGGGAATATTTGTCTGAACAAATACTTAGAAAGGAATCCAGCTGTGTGTGAGAGTGTGTGTGTGTGTGTGTGTGTGTGTAGATAGATAGATAGAGAGAGAGATAGAGAGAGAGAGAGAGAGAGAGAGAGAGAGAGAGAGAGAGAGAGAGAGAGAGAGAGAGAGAGAGAGAGAGAGAGAGAGAGAGAGAGAGAGAGAGAGAGAGAGAGAGAGAGAGAGAGAGAGAGAGAGAGAGAGAGAGAGAGAGAGAGAGAGAGAGAGAGAGAGAGAGAGAGAGAGATAGATAGATAGATAGATAGATAGATAGATAGATAGATAGATAGATAGATAGATAGATAGATAGATAGATAGATAGATAGATAGATAGATAGATAGATAGATAGATAGATAGATAGATAGATAGATAGATAGATAGATAGATAGATAGATAGATAGATAGATAGATAGATAGATAGATAGATAGATAGATAGATAGATAGATAGATAGATAGATAGATAGATAGATAGATAGATAGATAGACAGATAGATAGATATTGTTTGTTGGCTTCCGTTAGTCTTGAGAGATGATGGAATTGCACCCATGAAAGGTGTCCCAGTTTGTAGTTGTGCAGTGTCTTCTGTGGCTATAAAGCCCCACACGGAAGTGGCAATCGTTATATTTGTGTATAGGCCCTCTTGCATATAAGCCACCACACCCCAAAAGAACAGGAATAAACAATGAAAAATGCATGACCTGTGTAAAAGCCAACCCATAAGTCTGAGACAAGATGCACACTCTAAGTTCTAAATACATTTATTTAGGCAAACTTATATTAACAAAAAGTACACATATACTTACCTGTGGCTTGGCAAATATGATTATTAAAAAGAAATGGCATAAACTTGTTTGAAAAGTAATTTATTTAATTTTCTGTTTCTTATTCTTTCTGCCTAAATTCGATCTGTGTATAATTTGATCAAATGATGACAAGGATTAAGAAATTGCGAGTTGCTGCAATATCACCTTTCCCTTTTGACTCAATTGTTGTTTGTTTATATCAGTAATTATTTTTTTTCTTTTGCCTTGAAATTGTAAATACCAAACTAATTAAAATTTGATCCCAATATGACAACACAGTGGACAACAATACAATTAATTTCAATCCCAATTATGATCACCGTGACTGCTGTAGCTCTATTCCCACCAAAAAAACTTACACAAGTGAGCACCTGGCATTTTTATACTGTATATACGAACTTCAATTACCATCGTTAAATTAAAAGAATGAAATTACATACCATGCAGCATATATGTCCTCAAAGCACTAATTCAGAATATGTAAGTTTTATAGTAAACAATACTAAAGTCCTTATGACTTTATAATAAGGGAATAAGTCGGATATATGAGGGGAACATAGTTGCCAATTGTCGAGTACAGTGAGGGCTACTTATTTAGGTACCTTAAGTTTAAAAAAAGTTGAGGGGTTTGCCTTACACCCCGTTTTACAAAACTATTGAGCTATGGCATGACGGGAAATTACACATCGATGTACTTGTATAGTTGCCAGTCAAAATTCCCTCTGAACACAAGCCAGTTTTGGAGTTTTAATGAATAACTGGCCTGTTTTGCTGTTGGAATATAATAGAAAAATCCACCAACTATCAACAAAGGAGAAGAAGAAACATCAAGCTTTAAATTGTGTAAAAAATTATGTTATTCAGTCAAAACACAAAACATAGATTGATGATGATCTTAGTTGATTATAATGAGAATTATAGCCTTTAATATTACCTCGTAAACATTAAGTTATGCTGGTTATGTGCCTTATACAATTAAACGTGTACACCTTTTCATAAATTTTACCTCATGTTGTAGAATCGCTTATAACATTGAAAACGAGTAACTCGTGAGTGCCTGATTCAACATAAATGAAAAAGCTATTAAGGGCTAGCTGAAACAATGTTATAAGTTCAAGCTCTTTTATCTGTATGGTGAAAGCTAACCTGGTTGACAGCAAGAGAAAGGACATCTGCTTTGTGACTTTGAAAACTCTGAAATGAAGAAGAAAATTTCTAAGAGATTCTGCCAAAGACAATGCAGATCAAAGATAAATTTGCAAATTGTAACAAAATCTAGATATCTTTTTCACCAGGTACAAAAAAATTTCAAACAATAATATATATTCTGACTTTACAAGATACATAATTTAGCAGATTGATTTATATGATGTTAACATATTGGGCTAGATTACTGCTATATGCACTCCAGTAAAGATTAATTTATTATGTCCCTGGATAAATTTTCTCCATTATGAGTTATGTATCGGCTCATCTAATGTAATGTAAAGAAAAGAGAGAAGACAACAAGCTTTGTAAATTTTAATAAAAATAATTTATTTCCTTAGAAAACAAGGTGATAAGGTAAAAATTTGAAACAAGACTTATTATATACAAAGAACCAAAAAATGTGAAAACACATAAGTCCTGTGACTAAACAGTTCTAAATTGGCGTAGCCTGAATCTCAGTTCCATTCCCAGATGACAGCTGACAACATCAGACAAAGGTTAACACAAATGTCCAGAATTTTCACTGTGAATCACAATTTGTATTTTCCTGTTCCAGTTTAGAAATAATTTCAGCAAATGTCTTTGTCCAAAGCCAGTTGTGTAGTTCTCCATGCATAGTTATTCTTTAATAGGTGGATAAAAAACAGCTATCAAAAACCACAATACATATGAATGAACAACTCTTTCCAGCACAGGAATATCTTTTCCTTAAGGTATTAAAAATTTTACAAGATGTTATGATGTGACTCTCTAAGATGTTAAAATATGACTCTCAACTACAACTATTTCTTATAGGTAACTGAGTATTTAACTGTATGAGAATGTCATTTCATGTACACCTGCATGAGAATACATGACGATTTCAAAATCACACCATGCATTAAAAAAGCATAAACAAGTATAATTAGAAATGACCTTGGTCATAGCCAATCATTTACAAAGCTCTTTACGACTGTTTACTTAATACAAAAAAACTGTCATACAAAAATCATGCTTATATGAGTCACATTTATATTTTAAATAAGCACATTTCTAACAAAATATCGAACATAATCATCATAATAATAATTTAATGAAATAAAAATGAAATGAAATAGAAAGAATTTAAAGAATTCAAATTTTAACACACATGCAATTTAACTACAGGGTCAAAACAAATGTCTAGTTTAATTTCTCCTGCAAAATTCGTAATTAATAAGTATTCCAAAAGCTCTATTGTAACAATCCTTGATTAGACTGTTTAGCTGGTTATAGCATTTGCTTTATGAGGTCTGTCTGAGAAAATAAGCTTAATTATGATGCTTTCTATTACGCAACATGTCAAAGCTAAATAAACTATGTCAGTTGCTTGAAATAACTAAAGCAGTGGGCAACAAAAGCATGATAATCACACCATTTATAATTAGTTGTTATGTATTTGTATTGTTTGTTAGCTTTTTTTTCATTTTATGCAATGGATTGTATTCATGACCCTACCTTGTCCAAAATCATGTTCGTTTTCTATCAGACCTGTATCATTATTTTTATTCTCTAAACAACCAATACATAACTAACATTTTCCTCTTGACAATGTCTTTAATATTAGGATTATTATTAATAGAAACAAACAAATTTATCATGGTTTGAATCAAAGACATTGTGTTTACTATGTTCTTAATATTATAAATTTAGTAATTATTTATTCTTTCTTTAAGATCTCAGCAGAATCAATTGTATTATTGTCCTATTGGAATTTATTTGTTCAAATTATTTATTCACTGAAAAATAAAAGTGATCATAAACAATAACAGTCTTGCAAATAAAGACTTTGATTTATAGTGAAATTTTAAATAAGTGCATATTCTTGGATTGTATTATTGTGATCCAACTAAAGACTGCATTACATGGGCCACCACAGGCACATCAACTTCCAGTATCACAGAGTTGTATAAATCTCATTGTTTATTAAATATATGTACTCGGTTTTCATTTCTTGTGTACGATACCAAGGTGATTTATGTATGATGTACAATATTTTTGAAACAGCAAGTTCGATTCATCCCTGCTGCACATGCAAAGTGCTTTCGATGGGAATAACTGATTGACATCTAACACAGCTATATCATATGTACATAAATGCCTCACTGTAAAGTAATATCTTCACATTACAGAAAGTCTTGTCAGTAAGCAGTCTACTTAGGGACTTGCACATCTTCAGTTTTAGAGGTATGTAAGTTATTTGTTAATTTCTTATGTATACTATTTCTAATCTATATTGTAAGTTATAGCTAATGTATGTGCTCTCACGTTTATTTATTGTGCAGGTTTGGACAAATTGCTTGCAGTCTGTTTAGTTAAACCCCTGCTTTTTGAGCAAACAAATGTCATTACCAGTTATTGCAATGCTGACATTGTTCCCTTGCTATGGTGAATGATGCATTACACAATCTTGGTCTGATAAAAAGAATGTCGATTTCTTGTATTATTTTAAATTTCAATATTGACACTTATCTCTGAGATACCAACAACTAATTATATTGTGTGAAAAATTAATAATCGTCAGGAGGCAACCAATGTTAATGTTACTGAAAATAATATAGTCACAAAAAATGTGTTTCCATTTGCCAACCATCCCTGTTTTTCATTGCTGACCTTACCATTTAAACGTGATGCAAAAAAGAATTTCTCCAAATTGATTGTGCATTTAATTTTATATATATATATGCAATAAACTGACGATGAACAGTGCAAAATTAGTAACTAGCCTGAGCACTTTTGACTCTTAATAAGTCTTTTTTTCTAAGGCATATACAAAACACAGACAAAACAAACAAACAGACATAAAAAACATTGTGTTTATAAAACTCTACATGGCTGTCTCTTCATGAATTAACCCAATATAAGCATTATGTCTCAACCAGCCTGTATAGACTTGTTGTGGATACTGAGAGATGTTTCTATTTCCCTAGAAATCTATGAGCCATAGCAACATCTATTACTTTGTTTACATTTATGTATCACAGATTTATATAATTTCATTCCATCCAAATAAATAAAATACTAATTCACTATCATTAAGTTACTGAACAGAAACATTTTGAAAGAAAAATAATTATATTCATTCCCCAGCTGGTACATGTACATGTTGACAATTACATCAGATTGAAAAACTTACTTGTTGTTCATAGTTTTTTCTGTACATGTACAGTATTTATGCAAATGAATGTTGTTTCTTGAAAATTTTATTACCATTACATGACAGTAATCATGCCAGTATAAACTGATGCCTACATGCATGTCCAACATCACTGACATGGAGAGGTATATTACAAAATAAATGATGAATTCAGATATAATGTTTCTCAATTACTACATTATAAAAATCCCAGTCCCCCATGAAATGTTATAAACACTCTTTACTGTATTAGCTAATGCAAATTTAGCATAAATCAAACAGCATCTTAATTGCTTACCTTAAGCAAGGTGCCATGTTTACCATTCCAAAATGTGGTCTTCCCTCTGGAATCTCCACTGATGATGGTCATGTCACTGGAAGAATAATTGACTCCATGATATAGTAATTCTATACAAGGCTCTACACAACATACAAGTCTTATAGGTACAGACAGTGGACTACAAAACATATATTACAAGCCATCTAGGCATGTATAGTAGACTCTACACAACATACAAGTCTTATAGGTACATACAGTGGACTACAAAACATATATTACAAGCCATCTAGGCATGTATAGTAGACTCTACAAAACATACAAGTCTTATAGGTACATACAGTAGACTACAAAACATACATTACAAGCCATCTAGGCATGTATAGTAGACTCTACACAACATACAAGTCTTATAGGTACATACAGTGGACTACAAAACATATATTACAAGCCATCTAGGCATGTATAGTAGACTTTACAAAACATACAAGTCTTATAGGTACATACAGTGGACTACAAAACATATATTACAAGCCATCTAGGCATGTATAGTAGACTCTACACTACATACAAGTCTTATAGGTACATACAGTGGACTACAAAACATATATTACAAGCCATCTAGGCATGTATAGTAGACTCTACACAACATACAAGTCTTATAGGTACATACAGTGGACTACAAAACATATATTACAAGCCATCTAGGCATGTATAGTAGACTCTACAAAACATACAAGTCTTATAGGTACATACAGTGGACTACAAAACATATATTACAAGCCATCTAGGCATGTATAGTAGACTCTACACAACATACAAGTCTTATAGATACATACAGTGGACTACAAAACATATATTACAAGCCATCTAGGCATGTATAGTAGACTCTACAAAACATACAAGTCTTATAGGTACATACAGTGGACTACAAAACATATATTACAAGCCATCTAGGCATGTATAGTAGACTTTACAAAACATACAAGTCTTATAGGTACATACATTAGACTACAAAACATATTACAAGCCATCTAGGCATGTATAGTAGAATCTACAAAACATACAAGTCTTATAGGTACCTACAGTAGACTACAAAACATATATTACAAGCCATCTAGGCATGTATAGTAGACTCTACACAACATACAAGTCTTATAGGTACAATCAGTAGACTACAAAACATATATTACAAGCCATCTAGGCATGTATAGTAGACTCTACAAAACATACAAGTCTTATAGGTAGAATCTGTAGACTACAAAACATATATTACAAGCCATCTAGGCATGTATAGTAGACTCTACACAACATACAAGTCTTATAGGTACATACAGTGGACTACAAAACATACATTACAAGCCATCTAGGCATGTATAGTAGACTCTTCACAACATACAAGTCTTATAGGTACATACAGTGGACTACAAAACATATATTACAAGCCATCTAGGCATGTATAGTAGACTCTACACTACATACAAGTCTTATAGGTACATACAGTGGACTACAAAACATATATTACAAGCCATCTAGGCATGTATAGTAGACTCTACACTACATACAAGTCTTATAGGTACATACAGTGGACTACAAAACATATATTACAAGCCATCTAGGCATGTATAGTAGACTCTACACAACATACAAGTCTTATAGGTACATACAGTGGACTACAAAACATATATTACAAGCCATCTAGGCATGTATAGTAGACTCTACAAAACATACAAGTCTTATAGGTACATACAGTGGACTACAAAACATATATTACAAGCCATCTAGGCATGTATAGTAGACTCTACACAACATACAAGTCTTATAGATACATACAGTGGACTACAAAACATATATTACAAGCCATCTAGGCATGTATAGTAGACTCTACAAAACATATAAGTCTTATAGGTACATACAGTGGACTACAAAACATATATTACAAGCCATCTAGGCATGTATAGTAGACTTTACAAAACATACAAGTCTTATAGGTACATACATTAGACTACAAAACATATTACAAGCCATCTAGGCATGTATAGTAGAATCTACAAAACATACAAGTCTTATAGGTACCTACAGTAGACTACAAAACATATATTACAAGCCATCTAGGCATGTATAGTAGACTCTACACAACATACAAGTCTTATAGGTACAATCAGTAGACTACAAAACATATATTACAAGCCATCTAGGCATGTATAGTAGACTCTACAAAACATACAAGTCTTATAGGTAGAATCTGTAGACTACAAAACATATATTACAAGCCATCTAGGCATGTATAGTAGACTCTACACAACATACAAGTCTTATAGGTACATACAGTGGACTACAAAACATACATTACAAGCCATCTAGGCATGTATAGTAGACTCTTCACAACATACAAGTCTTATAGGTACATACAGTGGACTACAAAACATATATTACAAGCCATCTAGGCATGTATAGTAGACTCTACACTACATACAAGTCTTATAGGTACATACAGTGGACTACAAAACATATATTACAAGCCATCTAGGCATGTATAGTAGACTCTACACTACATACAAGTCTTATAGGTACATACAGTGGACTACAAAACATATATTACAAGCCATCTAGGCATGTATAGTAGACTCTACACAACATACAAGTCTTATAGGTACATACAGTGGACTACAAAACATATATTACAAGCCATCTAGGCATGTATAGTAGACTCTACAAAACATACAAGTCTTATAGGTACATACAGTGGACTACAAAACATATATTACAAGCCATCTAGGCATGTATAGTAGACTCTACACAACATACAAGTCTTATAGATACATACAGTGGACTACAAAACATATATTACAAGCCATCTAGGCATGTATAGTAGACTCTACAAAACATATAAGTCTTATAGGTACATACAGTGGACTACAAAACATATATTACAAGCCATCTAGGCATGTATAGTAGACTTTACAAAACATACAAGTCTTATAGGTACATACATTAGACTACAAAACATATTACAAGCCATCTAGGCATGTATAGTAGAATCTACAAAACATACAAGTCTTATAGGTACCTACAGTAGACTACAAAACATATATTACAAGCCATCTAGGCATGTATAGTAGACTCTACACAACATACAAGTCTTATAGGTACAATCAGTAGACTACAAAACATATATTACAAGCCATCTAGGCATGTATAGTAGACTCTACAAAACATACAAGTCTTATAGGTAGAATCTGTAGACTACAAAACATATATTACAAGCCATCTAGGCATGTATAGTAGACTCTACACAACATACAAGTCTTATAGGTACATACAGTGGACTACAAAACATACATTACAAGCCATCTAGGCATGTATAGTAGACTCTACACAACATACAAGTCTTATAGGTACATACAGTGGACTACAAAACATATATTACAAGCCATCTAGGCATGTATAGTAGACTCTACAAAACATACAAGTCTTATAGGTACATACAGTAGACTACAAAACATATATTACAAGCCATCTAGGCATGTATAGTAGACTCTACACAACATACAAGTCTTATAGGTACAATCAGTAGACTACAAAACATATATTACAAGCCATCTAGGCATGTATAGTAGACTCTACACAACATACAAGTCTTATAGGTACAATCAGTAGACTACAAAACATATATTACAAGCCATCTAGGCATGTATAGTAGACTCTACAAAACATACAAGTCTTATAGGTACAATCAGTAGACTACAAAACATATATTACAAGCCATCTAGGCATGTATAGTAGACTCTACACAACATACAAGTCTTATAGGTACATACAGTGATTTACAAAACATATATTACAAGCCATCTAGGCATGTATAGTAGACTCAAGAAAACATACAAGTCTTATAGGTACATACAGTGGACTACAAAACATATATTACAAGCCATCTAGGCATGTATAGTAGACTCTACACAACATACAAGTCTTATAGGTACAGACAGTGGACTACAAAACATATATTACAAGCCATCTAGGCATGTATAGTAGACTCTACACAACATACAGTAGACTACACAACTTATATTACAAGCCATCTAGGTATGTATAGTAGACTCTACACAATATATATTACCTGGCTTAAAGGCATGTCTGTTCATATGATGTTGTGTTTGTGTGAAAAGTACACAAGTATGCAAGGAAAGTTAATGACAGCTTGTGACAAGTACCAGATGAAACATATTATAGCAACAGCAAGTTTTACTTATAACATATATGTATATGTGATCTATTATGGTCACATAATATCTAAATTTATAATAATTTTAGAAAAGTTCAGTAAATAATTTCATATTTTAATAAAAAAACATCCAACACCTGCAAATAAGTTCCTAAAATATTTAGTGAACAAACAAATGGCAAAGTTAAATAATATGCAACTTAACTGGTTTCTACTATTGAACATTTACAACAATGTACTACAATAAGTACCTTTGCAAAATTTGCTACAAATTCATTTTCATTCTTTGATGCGCAGTAGACAGAGGTTAGCTTACCTTGTTATTGCTACACACCAGACAACAGTTTCTTGGTTTTTGTCCTGTTTTCCCAAAGTAAGTCTCTGCATAGCTCGACCCGAGTTAACGCTCCATAATCGAATGTTGTCTATACCTCCTGTTACTATCAGATCCTCACTGGCATGCCAGCATATTGACATAATTCTTCCTACAGGAAAAATAAAAAGTTACATATTAGAAAAATGGTTGGACTTTATTACTTGTTAGGTTTCCGATGCAGGCATAGCATGATTTCTGAGTCAGAGAAATCCAGTACAAGACACTGATCTTTCATGGACATATACTTGTATCAGATTTGGGGATTGAACTAGAGACAAATTAGGGGCTAGGTGAGCAGATTACCGCTGCCTTAACAAGTCCTCAAAAAATATAAAGAGAACAGCACTGCACTTAATTAGATCTGCAGTTTTATGTCTTCCTACAGTTAACTCGTATGAACTTGGAAATCTAATACTGAAAGGTAAATGAAACTTTGGAAATCAGCAAAAATTTTAAATGGTAAATTCTTAATATCATTTAATATTCATACCTTCTTGCTTATCAAATGCTCTGATATATTCTAGCTTGTCACCATCAATCTCAAACAACACCACACAGCCATCTTCTGTGCCGGCCTACAATAAAAAAATAAGTCCATAGTTTTCAAACTTCATGTCATTAAACACAATTTAAGATCTCAAGAAAAATAGTGACCTACAATCAAAGACCTGCTGTAAATTTTGAAGTGTCAACAGGCTCCATCAAGGGGCTTAAAATATATTAGCAAGTGAGAAACTTTAACCAAAACTTTACTAAAGCTGTTACATAACTATGACCTTGACGTCAAAGAAAATGGTGCGAGAATGTGTCTCAGGATGTATTCTCTTTGTTTCAAAGAGATATCACAAGAACAGAAAACATCATCATTTTGGAAATTTATCAGAATGAAAAGGCTCTGAACATATTTCTTAACATAAATCTTCATGAATGAGACCTTGATTGCAAGGTAACTGGGGCAAGTGAGTGTGTCAAGGACGTTTGTAATTAAACCTTTAAGTTTTTATCCAAACTCTGAAAAAGTTGGGATGAGTTGGGCTACTTTCTTTGAAAATTAAGGAAGGAGTATGAGAAAAGAGAGTCATTTTAGAAAGAAAAATAGAATGAAACTTATGTAAATTATTTTAAAAAAATTAAACCATTACCCGACTTACTTTAGGAAACTTGAACAAAACATGCTATTACTAACTGCCTCTATAGTCTTAATCTCCCAGTTCCACCTCACAAAGACCACATTTCAATTGCTACAACTGTTCATGCAGTGTGTGAGTTCAACATAAAATCTGACATAAAATTTGAAAACTGTAGGAAAAACTAGGGTTGCTGTAAAGACAGCTTTAGTCAAAACAAAACTACTCACATCAAAGCTGCCATCAAAAAAGTCACAACTATGTATCACATTTCCACTGAAATGGGCTTTACATTTAATATATGAATTATCAGATAAAAAGGCAACACTGTAATAGATAATATTCTAGCATCATTATTTTGGAGAGATGAACTTTCCTAAACTGAATTCTTTTTATTCTTGTTTCCTCGTCACCATGGTAATATATAGTTGTCCAAAATAAGGCCATTCTAAGTAAACCTCTCTGTACTGGAAAGATGGCCATCATTTATGTTTCTGTCAGTTGATGTTGGATGTATTGCTTTATCATACTTTTTACTATGACAATTGGGGTACTTTTTTTGCTACTTCAGTTAAGTTTCTGAATACCTGAAAATGTTGTCATTCAAATCAAGTTAAACTTTGTAAAGCATGTATAGCCCCAGTGGAGTGAAACTGATACAAGTCTGAACAAAAATATTATAGAACATTGAAACCACCAATGGCAGTATAAACAAAAAATTATAGAACACTGAAACCACCAATGGCAATATGAATAAAAAATTATAGAACACTGAAACCACCAATAACAGTATGAACAAAAAAATAATAGAACACTGAAACCACCAATGGCAGTATGAACAAAAACTAATAGAACACTGAAACCACCAATGGCAGTATGAACAAAAAACTAGAACATGAAAACTACCAATGGCAGTATGAACAAATTGCAGAGCTGTAATACTTCTTATTATGCATCTTATTTATTGTGTTACATCACTCTGCAGTAACAGGATCTAAGAAACTGAGCTTTTGTTATTGTTGTTTTTAGGCTTAACGCCATTTTTCAGCACACGATAGGCTATTCATGGTGGCCAGTATTAATGGTGGAGGAAGAAACCGGGAAATCACCGGAAAGAACCGACCCACGAGAAGCTACTGGCAAGCTTTTTCTCACATATCCACATTCGCCGAATCCTAGACTCGAACCCACACAGACAGAGGTGAGATGGCAGTGATCCGTAGCAGACAGCGCTTTAGACCACTCGGCCACTTGAGGCCCCTAAAAAAGAAACTGAGCTAAATGCAAACTAGAGCATGAAATTAAGGTCACAGTGACTTACTTTTGAGTGAAAAGTGTAACACTTCACATGAAGCATATACAAAGTAATTGGCCTAAACACAATGAAGTGAGTTCTAGCTTAGTACTGTTCATGCCATGTTACTGGCAACAGATTCTGAGAAACTAAGCTAAACACAAACATTAACCCAGATCAAAATATTATATATGTAACAGTGTTCAAAGCATTCACTGAACAGTGTTGCTGCAAGCAAGAGGTCAAAGAAACTGATCTACAAGAAAATGCTAACCTAGAGAATTGCAAAGGTAAACACAGATGACTGAACCATTAAATATAGGTCACAGTGATATGGTTTTGACTAAAACCAAATAGTATTTCCAATGAAACAGTTACATACAGCATTCATAATGTGATTACAAGAAAATGTATATGAAAAAACAGCTTAGATGCAACCATAACCAAAGTGCAACCATAACCACAACAGATTCATGGGTACAAGGACATACAAACTTCCTGACAGACATCATTCACACCAGATTCATGGGTACAAGGACATACAAACTTCCTGACAGACATCCTTCACACCAGATTCATGGGTACAAAGACATACAAACTTCCTGACAGACATCCTTCACACCAGATTCATGGGTACAAGGACGTACAAACTTCCTGACATCATTCACACCAGATTCATGGGTACAAGGACATACAAACTTCCTGACAGACATCATTCACACCAGATTCATGGGTACAAAGACATACAAACTTCCTGACAAACATCATTCACACCAGATTCATGAGTACAAAGACATACAAACTTCCTGACAGACATCATTCACACCAGATTCATGGGTACAAAGACATACAAACTTCCTGACAGACATCATTCACACCAGATTCATGGGTACAAGGACATACAAACTTCCTGACAGACATCATTCACACTAGATTCATGGGTACAAGGACATACAAACTTCCTGACAGACATCATTCACACCAGAGTCATGGGTACAAGGACATACAAACTTCCTGACAGACAAGTGGGAAATGCTAGGCAACCAAAATTGTCAAAAATAGCTTAAAGAACACAAAATATCATTAGATAATGGTGTCAAATACAAGTAAAATGTCTGCAAATGGTGCAGTCATCCAGACTAGCTTATCTGGTTGGATCAAATCATGATTCCTACACTGCAAGTTGAAGGGGAAAAACAAAGTGTGTATTTCCCACTGGATATCAGGTCTAATCATTACCAGTGCATGGATCTGTATTATTTCCAACATGTGGCATTTTCACAGAGACATCATAGTAGATGAAATTTGACAAATTTACACTGGATCATTTTTCTTCATTAAAAGAAGTCCACATACTTTAACACAGATTTTGTCAGGTGGAAGTTATGTAATGACCTTGCATGGAATACTGATTGACGAACAGTGAAATATACTTAAAAACGGTACTTATAGCTCAAACGATTGGTACTGCATATCTACATAACTTGTACCTCAGTGTTAGAGGCCCATAATTTTACTTCTAGAGTCCACTCAAAGGGATTGATTCTCTAGTGTCCAAAAAGAATTTCCAGCATTTCTGAACAAGACCTTTTCTTCAATTTAATTGCACAGTGTTGAACACATTTTAATATTCCTGAGCAATAAGATTTTCAAATTAGCCACTCTGGCAGCCATACTGGATGCAAAATCAGCACCATTTAAGACAAGCTAGACACTATTAGAAGCTTTTCTGCGAAAACCCCATGTTGATATGACCATTTGATTTTCTAGGACTAAATTCTTGAATGTTCGTGATGAAAAGGCCAGAAAGTTGTACATGTACAAAGGAAATATTAACACTATTGGTTAACATGATAGAAGAGATAACCACATCATCAACTTTTTGCCAAAATGGCCTCTTCCACTTTTTACAGCCACTGAATCCATCCACTTCAATGTTATTCTCTAATATGCAAGAAAACAGAAATTTTTGGATTTTGACCAATTTCATAAATGTCAATCTTGAGATAGGTATGAGCACAATTGTTAATTTAAATTGCAAAATGCATAATTTGAGCATAAAAAGTGTAATCTTTATATTACATGCAATAAATTACAGAATGCTGTATGAAAAATGTACATTTATTTTTGTTATGAAACGGCTAGTTCTGTGTAACATAAAAAGAAAAAGTGCACACAACAAGCTTTATGAATTTTAATAATGATACAACTCATTTACTAGATCACATAAAATAATGTAAATTATTTAAACAAGACTTACGGTTTTAGAGAAATGGTCCAAATTTTGTTCAAAATTAATAAAATAAGTCCTGAAAAAAGTTCTAAACACAGACTAACGTATGATGTTCCAGTCCAAAATGGTGGTTGTCCGCAATTTCCAGAATTTTTCACAAAAACAATGTATGTGTTGTCCCGTTCCAAAATTAGCAAGAAAACGTCCAAATATGCAATGTAGCCCGCTAGGAAAGTTATAAAGAAGTGAATAGTTTCTCTAACACGGGTTGTGTTATTTTATGTAGATATAATAACAAATTCATCTTCTATTTTACGTAGATATAATACATTCTTTTGGTTTTACGTAGATATAATACATTCTTCTAGTTTTACGTAGATATAATACATTCTTCCGGTTTTACGTAGATATAATACATTCTTCTGGTTTTATGTAGATATAATACATTCTTCTGGCACAACAAAATAAAAGTTGTATGACTCAACTCAACTACGACAGTCTGTCTGTGATTGTTAACTCTCAAACAGGACAGTTTGTATGTGACTGTTAACTCTCGAACAGGACAGTTTGTATGTGACTGTTGACTCTCGAACAGGACAGTTTGTATGTGACTGTGCTTGAATCGCAAAAACTCAAAGCATATATGGGAATGCTAAAGCGTAGCCTGAACTGCACTCACACGAGGAAGCATGCAATTTCCCAATACTTCTGAACAATGAATTTTCGTCATCATACACTGCACGCGCCAACATGAACTACATCTATGACTCAAGTAAACTTATCAAAAACATGTTAGACGATATAATGAAATAAAAAATAAAAAGATTTATACAAAATTGATTTTTTAACGCACTTGGAACTCCAGGGTCATAACAGTTACTAACCTGGATCTAAAGCTGGTAACATTCTTGTCACAAATAGACAAAGTCCATGTGGATTAGCACCAGAATACAAAAACACAAAACATACTAAGAAATTATTTATATACAACACTCACATTAACCTGTCTACAGGTATAACTTTTGCAGAATAATCATAACGTCAAGTCCACACATTACATCACCCTCACATTCATCTTTTCAGATTTGTAAAGCAAAGTTGATTTGTCCTTTAACTGATCCAATATGCTTTAAAAGTTTAAAAAGGTTGCTCTACTATAACATCTTCAATCAATATAATGTCCATGAACTGTATCGATAAAGCCTGTTTTGGCTAACATCTGGTGCCATGTTTTTAAAAGTACAGATCTGTTGACTGCATAAATATATTAGCAATATAATGAATATATGTGGCTAACTTTCAAATTGAAGAAACCCATCTTTCTTTTTGGAAATGTGTTATACTCTTGGTATAAATAGAAAACAAGTATGTGCAGGTCTAGGATGGAGAAATGTACTCTTATGCAAGTCTTAAACAGCAGTCCTTTTTATTTAAAGAATATTCTCAAATTTACATGAGTGTAATTATAGAGACAATAAAAATGATCAACACAACCTTTTATTGCTTTAATTTTATTGCATTTTGTAATGTACCAAAAAAAGAGTAGACCACGTACATGCAAGCATAAGATGTTATCTGGTGAAAAAATCATAATGTCAAATGTGTAATGGTTGGCATGTATGCATTTCCATGTCTTTTTCATTACATTCCATAACATCAAAAAGTTCTATAACTTTTCCATTACGTTCCTTGACAACAGGTTTTTCAGAATTTTACCATATCTAGGAGCAACAAGATTTTCCAACAGACTGGCCATACCGGATATTATTAGGACCATTTAGACTGCTGTACTGGCCATACCGGATATTATTAGGACCATCTAGACTGCTGTGCTAGCCATACCGGATATGAAAAGGACCAACTAGACTGTTGTACTGGCCATACCAGATATTATTAGGACCAACTAGACTGCTGTACTGGCCATACCAGATATTATTAAAACCATCTAGACTGCTGTACTGGCCATACCGGATATTAAAAGGACCATCTAGACTGCTGTACTGGCCATACCGGATATTATTAGGACCATCTAGACTGCTGTGCTGTCCATACCGGATATTATTAGGACCATCTAGACTGCTGTACTGGCCATATCGGATATTAAAAGGACCATCTAGACTGCTGTACTGGCCATACCAGATATTATTAGGACCAACTAGACTGCTGTACTGGCCATACCAGATATTATTAGGACCAACTAGACTGCTGTGCTGGCCATACCGGATATTATTAGGACCATCTAGACTGCTGTGCTGGCCATACCGGATATTATTAGGACCATTTAGACTGCTGTGCTGGCCATACCAGATATTATTAGGACCAACTAGACTGCTGTATTGGCCATACCAGATATTATTAGGACCAACTAGACTGCTGTGCTGGCCATACCAGATATTATTAGGACCATCTAGACTGCTGTGCTGGCCATACCAGATATGAAAAGGACCAACTAGACTGCGGTGCTGGCCATACCAGATATGAAAAGGACCAACTAGACTGCGGTGCTGGCCATACCAGATATGAAAAGGACCAACTAGACTGCAGTGCTGGCCATACTGGATATCATTAGGACCATCTAGACTGCTGTACTGGCCATACCAGATATTATTAGGACCAACTAGACTGCTGTACTGGCCATACCAGATATTATTAGGACCATTTAGACTGCTGTACTGGCCATACCAGATATTATTAGAACCAACTAGACTGCTGTATTGGCCATACCAGATATTATTAGGACCATCTAGACTGCTGTGCTGGCCATACCAGATATGAAAAGGACCAACTAGACTGCGGTGCTGGCCATACCAGATATGAAAAGGACCAACTAGACTGCGGTGCTGGCCATACCAGATATGAAAAGGACCAACTAGACTGCAGTGCTGGCCATACTGGATATCATTAGGACCAACTAGGCTGCTGTACTGGCCATACCAGATATGAAAAGGACCATACCAGATATGAAAAGGACCAACTAGACTGCGGTGCTGGCCATACTGGATATCATTAGGACCAACTAGGCTGCTGTACTGGCCATACCAGATATGAAAAGGACCATACCAGATATGAAAAGGACCAACTAGACTGCGGTGCTGGCCATACTGGATATCATTAGGACCAACTAGGCTGCTGTACTGGCCATACCAGATATGAAAAGGACCAACTAGACTGCTGTGCTGTCCATACCAGATATCATTAGGACCAACTAGACTGCTGTACTGGCCATACCAGATATGAAAAGGACCAACTAGACTGCGGTGCTGGCCATACCAGATATCATTAGGACCAATTAGACTGCTGTACTGGCCATACCAGATATGAAAAGGACCAACTAGACTGCGGAGCTGGCCATACTGGATATCATTAGGACCAACTAGACATTATAAGAAGTCTTTTAGTAAAAACATCATATTGATAGGACCAGTCATTCCGAAGTAAGATTTAAAGATGACTGCTCAGGCAGTCATACTAACACCATTTTCATTTATAACCAACTAGACCTGAAGATGAATGCATATGTATGGTTTCACGGCAATCCTGCAAGCAGTTTAGAATGAATCTGCTAAAAGAATGACAGATAACTGACCATCCAAACAGCTCTACAATCTATAACAGGTAAAGCAAAAAATGGCTCACTATGACTATTCTTGTTGCTACATTGAACTTACAGCTAGCTGTGTTCCAGTGGAGTTCTTGGTAAGACACCAAATAGGGCCTGCGTTTGATGATGAACACCTCTGAAATTCAAATGGGAAACAGTAATGAGGTTAATCAAAATACAGTAGTGTATATGTCTGCTTTTGACAGTTTCCAAATATTTAGGAAAGACAATTGTGTTTCTATCAGAATACTTATCCAATGATATTAACATTAAGAACAAAGTTCTATTACCACCCAAATGCAGCCCTCCCAAGCAGACAAAAACAATTTCAAGGGTAGTAACTCTTGCACATTACCTCCCATATCCTGCAATTGCTAGTGTTAAGCTGAGCTAGAGAGCAACTAGGATACTCACATTCCAGGGAGGTTGACTGGGTATAAAGTAATGTGACTGGGTAAATATTCTTGAGGGAGGTTGGCTGGGTATAAAGTAATGTGACTGGGTAAATAATCTTGAGGGAGGATGGCTAGGTATAAAGTAATGTGACTGGGTAAATATTCTTGAGGGAGGTTGGCTGGGTATAAAGTAATGTGACTGGGTAAATATTCTTGAGGGAGGTTGGATGGGTATAAAGTAATGTGACTAGGTAAATATTCTTGGAGAAACATAATTTAATGAAAAATTTTCTTTCAAATACATCTCTTGATCACATAAACATTAGGAGAATAGGTAACAGTTGGATGGGATGCTGAGCATCCAACATATACCTGGGCATCAGAAACTGATATTTATTTTCCTAGTAGCTTGTGGCTGTATACCATATTTGCTGGCCTATAAATCAATGCAGAGTAAAAGTCAAATGAGCAAATTTGGTAAATTTTCCAGCCTTTTTCCATAGGTCAATGCTGAGTATAAGACAAGGCCAGAACACCAACTTGGTTTTGTTTTGTTTTATTCACTTTCTTCTGTACATTATAGTGAAATTATTCCTATCTGCAGCTCAGTAACCTTTCAGGTCAAGATCAATAAATGAAACTGAAAGTACCTAATTTGTTTCACACAATGTATTTTAAATGTATTATGTACTTTTACCTACATATAATAATGATGAAAATTTATTTTGTTACAGATAAAATAAAATTTGCAATGCTGTCTGGAATTAAGCTGTAGTAACTTCAAATTTCATAAATATTAAAGGTATCATTATATGCTATTTCAGATAACCAGCAATACTGAGAGAGAGAGACGTGTATTTCATTTCATTTTTCTTGCACCTCATGGTCAAATTAAAATATTATCACCAGATATGAGAGAGAGAGAGAGGAGACAGAGAGAGAGAGAGATTTCAGCTCTTCATGGTTTTTTATTTTACCTTACTGACCCAGTTTAGCTGAAGCTTTTGTCAAAGAGAGATTAACAAATGAAATTGTAAATCTTAACTATGAAAATACATACCATACTCCTTAAGAGTTTTTGCATTCACATCATTTATATCCACACAGACTCCATTTAGGTTAAATCCCAAGAATGACCATTTCGCATGCTGTCTAATTTTCTTTATAAGTGCAATGACCTCTCCGTTCCCAAAAAAATAACAATAATTTTTAAGGACATATACTCTTCCTATACTTAGGTGCTAATTGTTTTTTTAAACTTTTATCATACTTTAAATTGCTGACAGTTCTATTGGCAAGTTCAAAAGATGTCACTAATTCAGAAATTTACATGAATAACAAACATTTCCTTTCATTATATGGTACCATATTCATAATACCCAGGGTAGCCTCATTTCCCTATTGGTAGCCTCACTAATTAGCTTGTAAAACCTGAATGCAGCTGAAGCATATTTAATTAGCATGTAGATACCACAACAAAACCAGGTTATTCTTGGACAATGGAAGTATTAACTAAAACTACAAGGAATTGCTTACCCGGTGGCATCAATTAATAATGCAATAGTACTCCATTTCCAACAAAAAAGATATTTTTAAAAGTACAGGTACTCTTCCTATAATTAGGTGGCAATTGTTTTCTTTATCTTTGCTGATGATAGATGTTACTTTAAATTGCTGTCAGTTCCATCAGTAAGTTCAAAAGATGTTGCTGACTGAGAAATGTACACAAGTAACCACCTGGCATTTCCTTTCATTATATGGTATGTTATTTCATAATTCACATAGGTAGCCTCATTTTCCTATTGGTAGTCTTGCTAATCAGAT
The DNA here is from genome assembly GCA_016746295.1 of Potamilus streckersoni. NCBI lineage: Eukaryota > Metazoa > Mollusca > Bivalvia > Unionida > Unionidae > Potamilus > Potamilus streckersoni. Next base: position 481,707 of record JAEAOA010001156.1, read on the forward strand.
CTTGTCTGCCAAATCTTGACCTCAAACAGGTATTAGTTTGGAATGACTGAATACAGCTGTAGTATATTGGATTAGAATGTAAATACCACTACCAGGACATGTAATTCTTGAATAATGGATAACCAGAAGGAATTGCTTACCTAATCATATTAATTGATAATGAAATATGGTACTGCACTTGTACATAAGATCAGTCCTCAGATAAGTGAACAACAGATTTACAATCGTAAAGACATCTCTCTCTCTCTCTCTCTCTCTCTCTCTCTCTCTCTCTCTCTCTCTCTCTCTCTCTCTCTCTCTCTCTCTCTCTCTCTCTGTGTCTTTCTCTCATTTGGGCATAAGCATTATCTGATCATTAGGTGCAAGACGCGAATCGTGATGGAATATGCCTCTGACATGGTTATTCATCTTCTAACTTGTCAATTCTAACACAAATATATGTAATCATATTTAACATATATTACAAACAACGTACATTACTGGTGCATGCTGTTTTAGCACAATTACATCTGATGTATGTTTTGAATACTGATGATCATGTATTACTTAAAATACTAAATTTGGGATCATATATTTTTTCATACATGATCTCTTCCCCAAAATGACATATTTCACACATTTTTTTCATACTTTTGAAGATTTATTTTCCATATACGCAAAATACAATTAAGCGGTTTGTATGACATAATCTATGTATGTCGATTTTGGAGTATAAGGCAAAACTAAGATTTTCTGGTCAAAAATTATATTTTTACAGGCCAGAAAATATGGTAGTTGCTTTTTCTACATGTACATGAACTTAAACTGAAATAGATTTTGGTCAGCCAAAGATAACTACCACAATGCCGAGGCTACCAAGGGGATGAGGCTATTCAAAAGGAAATGAAAACATGAACAAATTAAAAAGTTTTACATTCTTCGAGATGTCCCACCTTCATTTAACTTGAAGGCCAGATTATCTACTGTTTCAAAATAGTGGAACTTTAATTTGGGTTTTGAAACCACCATTGGTAGTGACTGTAAGCATGAAATTTTCCGTTGCACACAGGAATTTTTCATGGCACAATAAATATGTTACAATCACTATGAAAACTGAAACAATGCTTTAAACTTTGTGCATACTTTCTTTGATCAAAGGTATTCAGTTTGTTTTTATGAATGTTCATGTGTTATTGAAGGCTTCAGTAAAGGCCCATTTGTTATTGTAAAACACTGATGGAGACAGAATTTTGTTTTCATTATTTATACAGAATAATTGATGCTTCAAAGATAATCAGTTTTCTTTGACATTTCATCAAAAGTATTTTATCTTGTACATTTTCACAAAGGAAAAAAAGTTGTCATTGTCTGGTAGATTGAAGTCATTCCTGTTCCCACTTTCAGAGGTAGTCGATTGTAGTTAGTCAGGTAGCATGGCTATCTGGGTTATATTACAGCAAATAGTACTAAGGCCAGCCATCGATATAAGCATTATTATGATATAACAATGCTGTGTTTATATTATGAACAAAGGATCTGTTTATGTAACAACAGATTCTGGTGCAATTTTATATCCAAGTTTACTGCTTCCTGTCATGGTGTCTTGAACTTTTCCACTCCAAACCCAAGACTGTATATACAATTTTTAACAGACAAAAGTGTTGTTGCCAAAAGGATCACCAGATGGCATGTTGCCAATAAGGAAAAAACATCACAATTTGCAACACCAGCAAAGTCCAGTGCAAACCCTGATTCTCCATGGTCACTTCTCTAAAAATGACTGACTCAACACTGACAGCACTTCTCTAAATAAAACTGACTCAACACTGACAGCACTTCTCTAAATAAGACGGACTCAACACTGACAGCAGCCTATTATTGACTACAAAGACTGGTTGAATCTTCAGAACTGTGGAACCATCCAATCTGAACAGAAGATAGTTCAGGTCCACTGAAGCCATGTAACTTTCTCACCATGCATCCTAAAGTTAAAGCTATAGCTATCAGGAAATATTTTATATGACAGCAGCTTCAGCAAAGTAAAGGCTTATCTTAATTAAGTCATGTCAAAACCAATGAGATTCCATTTTGGAAACAGAGGGAGAGATTCTGGTCTATTCAAGTCAAAATTGGTTAGTAGGTCTGACCATTTGTTATCATGACCAATATCCCCCCTGTCATGATGTCTGAAATTATCAGATATCATGAAGGAGTTTTTGCACCAGTCCCTCAATACATGCCACTTTCCCACAATGGTCTGGAGGGCTTTCATGCTCAAGACCTTCCTGACAGAACAGATGTGAAGGAACCAGTCCAGAAAAGGACTGTGTACCTGTGACGCCAGTTGTTTAAGGCTTGGTTTTTAAGGGGAGATATTGACCCCACCCCCACATGCCACTGACGATAACAAAGCCATAAGTTCCATACCCAGATGGACATAACACTGGGATGAAAGGAAACTGGACTTTTCCCAGGTCACAAAAAACCCAAAGATGAGATTGGAGCCTGTCAGAACCTATCATATATTTCTGTCCAAAATAAGCTAACATTGCCCTAGCATTACTCAATTTTTCTGCCAAATCACAGATAACGTCAAAATGTTATATACCAATTCTTAATTCTTATGAGGCGTGAGAAACATTTATGTCTACATTGTACCATGAAGGAACAGTCTCACTTATAATGCAAAATCAGAAGGTACAATGAGAAGAAAAGGTTCCTGATAATTGACTTTCTGAGAAGAAAAACTTGGAATTGCCCTGATCCCATATCATACTGGACCAATTGTATGCAATCTCTGTAAGTTCAGAAGACTGTGGAATAAGCAGAGAGGGTACAAGGGTATCTTGCACCCCGGGTGAACCTTCCACCATGAGCCCCTTCCCCCTTTTGGGACATGGCTTATAATAAATTGATCATTAGTATTAATACCAGTTCAGCTTGATAATTTATTAATTTCAATGTTTCATCTACATATTTAATAAAAAAAATGAATAAACAGACAGTTCACTTCATTTTGGGTGCCTTCCAAATCTTGGCACCCTAAGCAGTCACCTAACCTACCCATTAACCCTTTAACTACTACAGCTGTTCTGCAGTTTCAATACTGCTGAGTGATAGCGTATCAGTTACTGAGACTACTGATACTGTTTGCTAGACAGAATTCTAGAGCATCGTCATGGCTGACTACGGAAACTGACAATAAAAACATGGTTACATTTATATTCATTATTTCATTATTTTTTGCTGGATTTCAGTGAAATAAAAAGCAGCTTACCTAGTATAGTGTCTGTTATTTATATATTTCCATTTTATTTACTCCAACAACAAACAGACAAGAAATCCCCCATCACGTAAACTGTTTTGAATTGCACAAAATAAATCATCGTCATTTGATTCAAAATCACATACATCTAGTGTTGAAACGGGACTAACATCATTATCTGATCCATTTACTAAGAATGATCCATTAAACTCTTCGATATTGCTTGCACTGAACCCTTTAAAGTCACAAATATCTGACTAGGAATCCATTTTTGTTTATCTCAACTATACATGTTTTGTACATTGCCGGAAATTTCCTTCCCGTGTGTCTAAATTTAACCTCTCAGCTTTCCAACTGGTATCAAAATGTTCAGTAACCAGTCTTCTCATTGGTTATGATAATGAAAAATATGTAAATATCTGTACTTTCAACCAATCAACGTTTACTTAACATAGCAGTTACGTCCGTATAGATGCCACACTGGGGTTTCAAGTACAGCAGAACTACGAGCTCATAAGCGACACTGGGGTTTTAAACAAGGCTTATCGACACTGCATATATGCGTCAGTGGGGTTCAGGAGCTATTTACGGGCGACGCTCAGATGCGGTAGTCGTAATTAAAGGGTTAATTAAATCAGCCCTTGGAAGAAGACAGAAGGATGGATTCTCCTCAACCCTCTTTAGGTCTACCATTCAAAAGGCCTGCTAACCCTATCATGACATTCCCATTGAGGCAGTTGATATTTGTTTTAGACCAATTTTTAGTAAGGTGTAATGAAATGTCTCAAGCTGGAAAATATGTACTTAGAAAGTTCTAAAGTATACCTTGTGACTGATGAAATGCCAGTAAACACGTTCAACAAACAGTTTGTCATGTATACGGAGACCTAATTACCTCCAGTACAGTTTCAGGTAAAAAATAACCAAAATGTGTCATTTAACAATCAAAGAACAAAACCACAAAATGTAGTAATATAATAAGTCACCAAGAATTACAAAAAAAAATTATACAATACACAGTGTAACAACACTAATATATAAAAAGACTGCAGATGAAAGGCTTGAAAACTTGCAGCTGAGTTAGAAAGCACACTATAAATTTCACTGCCGGTTTTGAGTGAAAGCTTATCTGTAAAACATCAAGTATACAGGTGGCCCCACAGCATGCAAATGGGGAAGTCATTCATAAAATTTACTTCTTTTTAACTACATGAGCTGAAGATGAAAAATAAAACATTTTTTTGGGGGAAAGGTTAGATTTAGTAGGCATTAAGAGTTTATTTCTTGATGTTAAAGTGATTGAATAATGTTTTCTACAAAGAAATAATATTGTCAGAATGTTGAAGATGATGTCATCTAATGACGCCCTTGTCACACCATCTAAAAAATGCAGATAGAACAGATGATGATGAGTTTGGAACAAACAAAAAAAAAAAGAAATGTGGCAATAAATGTCTCCAAAGTCATGGCAGCATTCACTATAAAACAAATTTTAAAACTGTATGATGAATCTGACCTTAATTTTCAATTGGACCACATCAATCTCTTTTACATTTCCATCCAGACCAGCTGAGAACAACCGTATACCATGCCATACTAAGCCTTCCACTGAGTCACCCTCTGATGGTGGTATTATCTGGGAAAGAAAAATGCAAGAATTTATTTCACTCCTCACTAAAACCTGAATTAATATCAAAATTAAATGGATACAGTATTGTCTTCAAGTATTTTAAGATGACTCAGTGATCTTCTGAGTTGGCTAAATTTTGCTTTCAGCTCTCATTTCAGTGATATACCATAAAGATACAATGAAAAGCACTTTGAATCATATAGGCATTTCTAAGCATAAGGTAACTGTGATATAATTTTTATGCATCTGAGAAGACATTTTCAACTGGCCTTAACCACCTTTTGAAAAAAAAACCAATTAACAACATTCATTTTTTTGTGAACATTACAATTACATATAACAGACAATAAATAGTAACACTACAAATATCAACATTTTTAAACACAAACACGCCCATGTCCCAAGGTGCCTAATGGATCTGAAATTTTCATTGTCATGTGCTCATTTTCATGAAAATATATTTTTAGTCAGTTTTGTTTCTCTGAAAATAATTGCTTGATCCCTTTAACATTAGGAAACAAACACCATTACCTCCTGAAACAAGCACTCACAGAAAAACAGTAAACAGATAAAGAAAAAGAGTATATTTTCTGTACTGAACAAAAAGGTTCTGAGTACATTCTGCTAAAGTGCTGATCTCACAACCAACAGGAGATTATGCTAACACCAATCTGGTTTGGTAGTTATCTGCAGCCATTCAACCCAGCAAATTTAATTCTTGCCTCTGCACAGCTACATAATAAAGATATGAAGATAAAACACTGAAGTGGTTGACTGAACAGGCCAACCAACTACTTCTATTCAACTTAACATTTACATGTGAATGAGTCTGGCAGAGATCACCTAAAACCCCTCCCAAATAATGTGTATGTATTACCCATGCTTATGAGTCCAGGGCCGTAGAGACAAAGATGGGCATTTTGTACTTTTACCCAACTGCACATAAGTATATCATTAGGTTCTCCCGAAGTGATTAAAGACTGACAGATGGATTGAGCACTCAGATTAATGGGTCTGGTACCTTCATGAGTCAGCCATGACACTGAGCCTACAAGGGAATAGTGTTGACCATGACAGAGCCTATGAGGGATTGAGTTGGCCATGACACTGAGCCTACAAGGGATTGAGTTGGCCATGACACTGAGCCTACAAGGGATTGAGTTGGCCATGACACTGAGCCTACAAGGGATCGAGTTGGTCATGACACTGAGCCTACAACGGATTGAGTTGGCCATGACACTGAGCCTACAAGGGATCGAGTTGGCCATGACACTGAGCCTACAAGGGATTGAGTTGGCCATGACACTGAGCCTACAAGGGATTGAGTTGGCCATGACACTGAGCCTACAAGGGATCGAGTTGGCCATGACACTGAGCCTACAAGGGATCAAGTTGGCCATGACACTGAGCCTACAAGGGATAGTGTCAGCCATGACAGAGCTTATGAGGGATTGAGTTGGCCATGACACTGAGCCTACAAGGGATTGAGTTGGCCATGAAACTGAGCCTACAAGGGATTGAGTTGGCCATGACACTGAGCCTACAAGGGATTGAGTTGGCCATGACACTGAGCCTACAAGGTATAGTGTCGGCCATGACAGAGCCTATGAGAAATTGAGTTGGCCATGACACTGAGCCTACAAGGGATAGTGTCAGCCATGACAGCCTATGAGGGATTGACTTGGCCATGACACTGAGTATACCAGGAATATGTGTCATTTGAACCAATGTCTTCTGCAGAATGAAAAGTTGCAGACCAGAACACATAGGTTGTCTTGATTTTGGTTCTCAATGTAGGTAGTAGGCCACCAGCACCAAGTCATCACACATGATGAAAACTGCCTTCTTATAAAAATTAAATTAAAATTAAATTAAAATCTTTACTATAGCTTTCATTTCTAGAAGGTTAATAACAAGAGGTAACTTCTCTGACTTAGGTGAAGTTGGTTATTAAGTGGACTCCCAAACATCCAAACTGCCCTCCATGCAGGTTGTAACTTCCTGCTGGGAACCCTCTGCTTGTTGCGCCACTGATGCTACATGATTCTATTTCAGTCGTGATTGTAATCTGTGTCTACCAGAAAACAGGTGCCAATAGGCCATCTTCATTAGGCACATGAAAAGGATCAAATTCCACTGCTGCACTGAGCAGACCATGGGACCGCAAAACTCTCTCAATGAAATCAACTCCCTGTTGGAAATTGACTCAGTGAGCTTGATAATCTGTGTAATGCATTTGTGAGGGAGTGAAGGTTAAGATTGGTAAAAAAAGGTTACATACACATGTGGACAAAATACTTTGTTGGAATGAGACCTGACTTGTCCCAGTTCACTAGGCACTCTAAATAACTCAAACAAGAAAGAAAATGATCCCTACCCTGTTCCAAACATGCCACAGTACACCTTGACCTTGGACTGATGTTGAGTCTGAATTGGAATGCATGAAATTAGTTTATCATTTCTTGGAACATGAACCAAAGGAACTTATGTGATGGTTGGTGTATAAGGATATGAACATACAAATTCTGCTGACACCAACTGCAAATCAGCCTTTTGACTGGAAAGCCTGACTGAATATGCCATCTCCATCTTAAGCCACACTACAGCCAGCTAAGGTATAGAGTTTCCATTACGAACAGCCTGGAGTAAAACCCCAGAGAGTTCTGTCAACATACTCTCTCCAGCATACACTTGCTGAGTAATGACCAGATCTCCTTCTACAAAAAAAAAAAAATCCTGCCTTCCCCAACAAGAATGGGAAATACATAGGAGAAGAGAGCTGGATAAACAAAATCCAAAGCCCCTCTAAAGCATCTTGGATCAATAATTCATTTTGTGGAAATTAGGTTGATCCAAGTGATACAAGTTTATGCACTTTTAAAATAAATATCAAAAAAAAGTGAAAGACAAGAAACTTTGTAAAATTTAACAAATATATTTATTTCCCTAGAATAAAAAATGAAAGTGAGTAAAAACAACTTAGGGTATTGCAAATTAAATCCCATAATAATTCAAGAAATATAGACAAGTCCTAATTGTTTTAAGTCCTAAATAAAAATTATTAAAAGTAAAAAAAAAATCCCAAAACTGAAGTCGATGACATGTCTGTGGTAGCTACTGAAGTGTTTATGTGTCAACAGTCTCTTGCTGAATCACAGAAATATAATTACAGGTTTAAATTAAGTATAAATTCCAGTGAATGTATATATCCAATAATTTTATCAGAGGACTTTTGTATTTCCAGAGAAAAAGAAATCACTTGAATTCAATAATTTGAACAAAAAAAGATTCCAGCCCAAAACTCCTGGTCACAAGGTATAATACAACTTGAAATGCTAGATGTTAAAGCACGAATAACCAAATCATTCACGATCATAAGATTATATAGTTTTCAACTTGACCTCAGGTCACAATTAGCATTTCTAAACAAAACCATTACCTAATGGAAAATAACCTAGAATGATCCTGATGTTTACAAAATCAGCCCCTAACCTGTAAAATTCACTTAGTAAAGTCCAAAACCTGACCCAAATAAACATATTTACTTCTATTAATAAAGATCCTGATATTAACCCCATAAACATAGATAATAATTTAGCTATGTATTTAATGTTGACATAAAATGAAATAAGTTTTTTTTTTTTAAAAAATCAATCAGGTCAAGCAGATATGAACTCATTTTTGGACAAGGTCAAGTCCAGCATACAATGTTAAATTACAAAAGCATGTAATGAAATTAAAATTTCAAAATAAACAAAAAACAATTAAATTAAATTAAATATACATAACACAAGACTGCCAGCAAGTCATCCTCAAGCAGTTGGAGTGGAAGTCATGAGTTTTGGGAGGCTTGGAAAAAAAAAAACCTTGCGTCCTATCCCCTTTATTAAATTGCCTCCTGAACTGAAGAGCCTGCTGCTACCTGACATGGAACTTGGGTGAAACTGCTGTTGTTGTGCAGTGTTAGGTTTCTTTTCTTTTTTTGCCTCCAGTTGTCTTTCCATTGTGACTGAGACTGAAAGGGCGTGAAGGTGCATGTACCAGTAGCATGGCAAGCTGGCAAAGTACTTGCGTTGTTTGATTACACACCTCTTTTGATCTACCACAAAACAGTGAGAGAGTACTGAAAGGTGTAAAGCAGAAAGACAAGGAGAGACTTATCTTCAGTGCAGATTAATTTAGATGGGCATCTCAGCTAGGTCTAAATAAGCTGAAGGAGTCAGGGTGTAGCTATTGTCAACATGGTCCTTGTATAATCCAGACCATGGATACCCATGCAGGTTTCCAGCAAGCTAAACATTCACAAGTGATGCCAAGTCTAACAAAAAGCATGTTTCATACTAGCTTAACTCCATACACTTCATAGTGGATTTGGAGTATGAAAAGTCACAGAAGTTATCCCACCCTCAATATGGGGGTTGCTTTTCTTGTACTGCATTCATGTTCCTGTAAACCATTTTCCAGCATAATGGATGAGGCAGTGTCATTGTCCATTTAATTGGCATCTCCACAATATAAATGCTGTTAAAAATCGACCATCTGAATTGTCAGTTCCGGCACCGTCTGGATAGAACATGGAGTGAAGCAGACAAGCTTGATCTCTATTACTCATGCCGTTGAAAGACTGACCATTATGTGGCATGTATCAGGTCAGTCATCACCTGGTACCACTGGAGGGAGCATAAGGAGGACCATACAGATAACTAAAATTTGACGTGTGACCAGCCATACAGGCATGAATACCATTCTTGGACATTCTCCCACTGGAATGTCCAATAAACATGGGACATTCTCCTGTGTATGCCTGGGAAAAAAGAAGGGCTGGCTTTACTAGCTGCATCTATGGACTATTGGCAGAAGTTTGGGCAATTGGACAAGCAGGCCCAGCACATTGCAGCACACTTTGAAAATCTCTTCTTGCGCATTAGATTTTTGTCTCAGCATCATGGACTTTTGACCAAGAAGAGCAAAAAAAGAAGTAAAGAAGTAAATGAGCAAATGAAAGACAAATATTAAGCATATTATGGCCAGTCTTTTTGCACTTCATTCATTACTCAATTCTAAAAGACAAGAACAACAGACAATAATTCAGACAATAACAACACAAAAGTATATATATATATGTATATAGATGCAATAAACTGACAACGAACAGTGCAAAACTAGTAACTAACTAGCCTGAGCGCTTTCGACTCTTAATGAGTCTTTTTCAAAGGCAAATACAAAACATATATAAGACAAACAAATAAGCACAAAAACGTTTTTGTAAACCTCTACATGGCTGTCTCCACATGAGTTAAAACTATGAAAACAACCAGCTTGTGTGTATATATATATATATATATATATATATATATATATATATATATACACACACACACACAAACAATCAACCCTGTTACTTAATGAAAACAAACTAAAAGCAGTATACTCAAATAACAACAACCAGCAATCACAAAAAGTACCATACTGGCCCACAAGGTCAGAATACTGAAGTCCACAACTGCAAAAATATCACAAATCTATGGTCCAAATTCACAAACCAATAAATGCAACATGTAAAAAATACTTTCTGACAATTTTCTGACCTTGTTAATGGACAATGAATGGTTAAAAATCACATGGATTATTATATGCTCCTTTTTTCTCCGTTAACTTTACATTGTAAGAATCATTCAGTATTTTACGATATTGCATACATGCACTTCATATTGCATTCACATGAGCCCAATAGTGTATTATGAATTACTTTGTAAACAAATTATGTACACTCACATAATAGGTGCTTTACATTTTGGCTGATGAAATTTGTTTTTGAATGAACTAAAGCACATACCAGCTGCTTTGCCACATTCTATGTTAACTAAATTGATACAATGTTTCGGATTTAAGCTAGCTATAGATGCAGACAGGATCCTTACAAATAGCATGCAAGTGACAATGCATAAACTGTCTTATTTAGCTGGTAATAAGAATGGCAAAAAATATATTTACAGTTTTACATCCTGCATTTCCTGAAATTGTACTTTCTAAGTTCTGCAAATCTGAATTACATGAGCAGACCTGTTTACCCATAAATTTTCGTGTCAGTATTTTAAGCAATGCCTGTCAGTATTTTCAGACCGCAGTCAGTATTTTCAGCACACAAATAGTAGATACTATCAATATACTATAATTATCATTATGTAGTATTACACGACATAATGATTATACAATATTGTGTAAATAACTCTTAGTTTGCAAAGATGCTGGTATTCAGTTAATTCTGTGTTTCAAGACACAAATATGCAGAAATTGAACACCACTGACTTAAACATCCTGTTGATATTATAGTGATAAAAACCACACAAAAAATACAACATAACCAAATTTATTGTTGTTTACCTCCGTTACTTTCTCTAAAAATTCTGTTTTCTCAGCTTCACACATATCCATAACATTTTAATTAAAGCCAATTCTCTATTTTACTTGGTTAAGGACGACTTGATATAAAACATTATGACACTGTTACCACCCATCCACTTAGAAAATAATAAGTTTAGATAGGTGAAGGCCATCTTATTTATCTGATAAAATCTAGTATCATCTTTGTCAATATTTACTAGAATGGAAATAAGATTCATAAATTATTTTTCATTGCTTCCGTTAACTTGTCAGCTGTACTCAATGACAAATTCATATTTGCGATCAACTCACATAGAATCACCTCAGCACGTGTTATTTGTTTTTGAAGTATGTTTTGATCACTGACTTCCTTTCCTTTCATCATTGACAAAATGTTTCTATTTCCATTCACTAATGATTTCAATTTTGTATGATTTCCCGATTCCACATGCCGTGAACAGTCATTCCTTCCACCATGTGCACAGGAAAAGTCTAAGGTGCAAACAGTGCAATGCACAAAATGTTCTCCTTTTGACGATGGTTTAAGGCATAGCCACAGAGTAGAATAAACTGGTAGAAAATGCTGCTTTCTGTGTTAGACTTTCCATTTTCATCATCAGTTTCGTGCTGAAACTTTCTTGTCGGTGGCATTTTCCTTTGTTTAAACGACCGGATGTTGAGAATGTCAAAATAAGTGACGTGGCACAAAATGCGGACGCGGATGCGGACCGAAGAGACGATACAACGAAACAAAACGGAAAGAAAAACGGCTTAAAAAATTAATTTTAAAAAGTAATAAATAAATGCAACCTCAAATCGTATTTTCAGTTCAATGACCGTATGACCGTACGGATGGGCTTTATTCCGTACAAATACGGTCAAATACGGTCGGGTAAACAGGTCTGCATGAGCCATATCATGAGTTCTCAAATATGATGGCACATTTTGAAATCGTACTTTAATTTCAACTATATTAAAAGTGCAATTACAGCCTCCTTACTGCATTTAAAATGAAATAATCATTATATTCCATAGTGTCTGTTTGATAATTGCAATTGAAAGACTTCATATTTTTCCCACATTATAATTTCAAACATTCAATGACAGAACAGAAACACACTTACATCCATCAACACGCTGCTGAAATCCAATGTACTTCATGTAGAATTGTCACAGATAAATTCAGTCCATAATCATGAAATTTGGTCAAATCTACAAAACTACCAAAATCTATTCATTCTAGATCAAATGGAAAAGTTGTTTCAATGCATATTCATTCAAGATATGACTCTAAATTTCAATTTTAATTAGACCAAAATGCCATTTTGTTCCGAAAGATATTTCTAGCACGCGACTAGGTTAAAATTTGTCTGGGCGGAGTTATGTGCATGTTAATAATGTTTGTTGCGTAATGATGAATCTGCACTTGTGTATTTAGTTTGGAATACGGCATACATTCAGTTACTTTATTTCTTGCAGCGTATTTTTGTTTATATAATTAAGCCTTAGGTACAATAACAAAATGAGCATATAATAAAAAGGTTACTGCATTTTTTTGGGAAAATATGGACTCGTTTTGTCTACTGCACTCCCAAGGTCGTGCAGTATTTCCATCTGAAAAACTCTTTCATATTTTCCCATACAAAAGCAATAACCTGTAATTCTACACAGTACAAATTGGATTGTACCAAGCGAAAGCTTGAAATAGTAAACATCCAACTGTGTGTAGCCACCTAGTGGTGGCAAGGGGAGGTAATGTCTTTCTCTGGTTGTTGAATATGGGATGTAGATGATTTTATTTTCAAATGATATAAACTGAGTTTGGGTTTACATGAGAGAGTACATATTACATCTGAAAATGTTTCACCCACCTACCAATCCTGCTCCAATTGCCACATTTAGGAACTCAAAACTTAACTGATTTAATTATCACTAGATGTTTTCCTCTCTATTTATGCAGACGAGTTCAGATTACATGAAGAACCAACAGACAGACAAATGGATGCAGACATGCATATTACTTTTCATAATACATCATCAAAAGTGCTAATAACAAATTTCAACTTGTAGTGTCAACTAATGAACAACAGAGTTAATAAAAAGATTTTGTATATTCCAACTCAAAAAGTATAGACACTTCAGCTGTAGGAATTTATATTTGTAACTTGAAATTTACCTTTTCTTGATACCAATCATCTCTTATACTCCATATTTCTATGGATCCATCAGACCTGAAATGTAAGAAAGAAAAATAAATGCCAATTTTTTGGCTTTGTTTTAAATTTTCCTCAGACAAGCAGGTGAAATTTTTTTCAATACTTTGCTCAATGCTTGAGTGTCAATTGTGTGGTAATGTTATGAATTTTTCATACTGTAGGGATTCAAATGATTTACTATAAAATTACATCAATACATTCCAACACAGGATATATTTTCATCTGGAAGATCTGTCCAAGGAACATCATAATTTATCAATCTGATGGAATGATAAGAATAAAATAAAACAACTAAAATAGACATGTGGAAAAAGGTACAATGGACAGATGAAACAAAGAATCCCATCTGCATCTCAATATTTTTGATCAGTTGCAAGTATACAAAATTTATCGTAGTCCCATATTTTATACACATCATTTCACAAAGAGCTGTCTATTTTACACAAAATATTATGGGTTGACATTTTGTCGGTATTTTCAATAGATATAGTCTTTACTGTGTAATGCTATATGTGGGAACCATAAAAGTGACCAATGCTTTTACAGGACATATAACTTAACAAGAAATCACAGTGCCTGAAAAATGACAAAAAAGAAAAACTTAAGCAAAGTGTGACAATGATTGGTGTGGGGCATAAAAATAATAAAAATATGAATCGTTTCAAATGGGTAATCCATTCAGTTTTGCAGCTATTCTCTCCTGAAGCCAGTATATAAAATGACAATTTTAAGCAACCGAGTACACTGAAATCTAATTCTACTTTACAGACAGACATGCAGTCACACATAAACAATAAACATTTAACCTCATTCAGAATATGCTCTATCTGTCAGTTTTGTGACTTTCATTGTATATCACACACACACACACACACACACACACACACACACACACACACACACACACACACACACACACACACACACACACACACACACACACACAGAGTTAACTTAATGTATCAAATTCACACACAGTTCAATTAATATGTGCATATACAGTACTTCCTAACTATCTGGGTTTAGTTGATAAATCTATTGCACAACCATGTTTATGCATCTTAAGTACCAAAAATGAGGAGTTTTGTGTCTAAAAACAAATGCCATGTCTAACAGTAACATATAAGTAATTTAATTTCTTGTGTTAAGTGTTAAATTCTTTTTTTTATTTTTTATTTCATAATATATTATTGTAATAACTTTATTCACTGGATTTGACATTTTTTTAGAAAATTCAGTTCCGTTCTTTTTTACCTGATAAAAAGTCAGTAGTTTGAAACTTTGTATCTTTTGCTGACCTAGATTTACAGCCAGTTTCAGCTTTGTAGCAAAAAACTCAACAGATATTTCATAGTGATTTTTGGTCAGTAAAAATTCATGCCTTCAGAGCTCAAAAGTGGTTTTTGTAGTTGCCAGTTAAATTTAAAATTCTTCTGGTTTTTGGAATTAATAATTTATTTACCTTGGGAGAATACTTGTGCTCATCATAATTCTTGGGCAAAGATGTTTACTGAAAATTATTAAGAATTCAAAAACCTGAATATTTTTGGGGGCATTTCAACAAGGAACTGTTGACATGACAACAAAAAAAAAACAGGTTATAGAAGACATCATTGCCTTCCTTCTTGGAACTTCATTAGGATTTGAACTTTGATTCACTTAGAACTTTTTAGTGAAAGGACTTATATTTTTAATTATTGGATTAGTTTTTGGATTTGATTCATAAACCCTAAGTCCTTTTTTCATATTTTACCTTGTTTTTCTAGGGAATAATTTTTTTTGTTATTTTTTTACAAAGCTTGTTGGATTTACTCTTTTCTTTGTTACTTTTGTACGAGCCTAGACACTTAACACAATGCACAATCAAAATAATAATTCAGTCATGCCTGGTTGAAGAAAAAGAAGATTGGATGTCTTTTAAATGAGATTAAATAACAAGTCGTATTTTTACAAGTTACTACAACAATGTCAGTAATTATAAAGTTGGGTTTTTTTACCTGTGAATAGAGTCATACCTTTGGTAGCCTCAGCAAGACAATGATTTTCTCTCAAGCTATCCAAAATCTAAGCCAATTGAAGAACATGTACATGTAGGACTACACTTTTTTTTCTTTTATTAGAGTTAACTTGTGATTAGCAGAAAAATATAACTGACCAATATTGTGCATGGAAATCAATGTTTTTATCATCAGAGGTTCCTTTGCACTAGTATACACAGGTTTTTACCAATAAAATTTGCTTATGTACCAGAAAAAGACGGGGCTGTTGGTATTCATGTACTGACAAACTGTAAAATGTGTTTTAAGTCTTTAAAGTTAACTCTCAACATCAAATTCTGAATGAAACCAGCTTATTCCATTCATGCAGTTAGAAGCCAACTTATTCCATTCATACAGTTAGAAGCCAACTTATTCCATTCATACAGTTAGAAGCCAACTTATTCCATTCATACAGTTAGAAGCCAACTTATTCCATTCATACAGTTAGAAGCCAACTTATTCCATTCACACAGTTGTAGCCCTTATCCCTCCCAACTTTGATCAGCAACAAAACAGCACCAGAAGGAGAGTCTGCTAATTCCTTTGATGAATTTGCAAGACTTTGATAGTCAAGATAAAAGATTAACACAAATTACAGCACTCTTCTTTCTGTTTCAAACCTTAATCCTATCAGTCACTTTCTACTTCATTCTGTTTGTGTTGAAGAATATGTAATCATGGTAAGGTGCTCAACAATTTCATAAAAGAAATATTGTGGGCTATGGATGTTTTTTCACAATACTGTTGGTGATTATATTTACTCTTGTTCAAAACAAATTTATAACCAAGGTGAGGGGCAGCTCTGTTTGGAATTTTGCAGGTTTCTATTTAAAGATTACTGAGTTTAGCCATGCTGAAGTTGAGGGCTTACACTCCCACCAAGCATGGAAACACTTTAACTACTACCAAATTTGTTACAAATATGTTGTGTAAAACAAATTAGGTATTTAACCTGATAATTTTCCGAGTTACAGATAAGATTAAATTTGTAATGCTGTGTGGGGTGAACTATATTGTTGTGGTGTTGACATGTGATAATGTCCATTCTGAATGCAGAATGAATTCTGAATGTAAAGGTCAGAAACAAACATTCAATTTCTTTACCCAAAAGTGTTGTTTACATGATAAACTTTTCCACATAATGCATGTAATAAACCATGCATTGATGAGATTGCTTGATTAGCATTTGTACCAGTAAAATTTGGCCTTGTACTTTTTCTATCATTGCCAGCACAAGGTACTGGTAATAGTGGAAACACCAGATAATTTCTTGTAGAATTTCTGAGATGGACATTAAAAGTTGCATTTCGTCGAATTAAGCGGGTCTACATGTTACTTCAGACTAAAATATACATGGTTTGTCGAGATAACCGAGGTCAAGACAAGATAAGTGGGTTTGACTGTATATAATGAAAAGGAGTCCATGATTATACTTTTGTTATAAAAGTTCTGCCTGACACTGAAATAAGAGTACTGTATACACACGACAATGAAGGCTGACACTGAAATAAGAGTACTGTATACACACAACAATGAAGGCTGACACTGAAATAAGAGTACTGTATACACACAACAATGAAGGCATTACAGGCATAATAGAGGTAAAAAAAAATAAAAAAAATTCCAGAACATTTCCCCTCCCCCAAAACTTGTCCAATCATAATTTCTTAGTAGAACTACTATTGCCTCATAAATCCAGCCCTCACAGGCTAAACCTTTTTAACTAAAAAGATACATAAGTTATATACCACCTAAGTGGCAGTTTGATAGAGTGAACGGGGAACGGCACCAAATCCTGTGAATACTTCAATTACTACTGAAGCAAGTTACATCCCCTTACCATAGTGGCCATCTCTGGTCCCATAAGGCATGTGAGACAGCTACTAGATAACCCGACTGGAGAATAGACTCCCTGTTGGAGAGCAGCTTTTGAAGGGAAAATATTTCCATCCTGCTGGAGAACTGCTGAATGACTTAGGAAGCTAATGTGTGTCACTGCTATAGGTCTTACCAGGTTGAGCTGAGCCTTTTGGAATGAAAGATCCATGAGATAAAAGCTAAAGAAAGTAAACTCTGACCTCCATCCCATGGCATGGATAATGCCAGTTAGGTAAAAGTTTCACTCAAATGGAATGCTTGTGGTGAATGCCCTAACTTCATATCATAATCACTTGATCTAGGGTTATTTCCCGATATACACAATGAATATTCCATTTTATCCAGGATGAAAGTGTCTGTTATGATATGTCAGCCTTTCCCTTTTTGACAGGTAAGAAGTATGATTTCCCTAGATGCACTAGCCTGGTCCTTCCTAAGTACCACATCAGAGCTTGCACTGGGTCCTGTAGACATCCATGTAATAAAGTGTCCACAATAGACAGGTATTTCACTACAACATGAACAGCTATCTGTTCTTGGCAATAAAAACAGGGTTTTACCAGGTCAAGCCAAGCCCTTTGAAATTTTTTTTATTTAATGTGTTTTCCACTAAATGACCCATAAAATCTATAACCATAAAATTAACATAAATTATGGTCATATATAACAAAAGATTCTTGCAATTTTCTTTTATTGTTTACATACTCTGTGAATTTTTATTTTGAACAGTAACCCCATATGAATTTATAATACAGTAGTCCCCCCTCTTGAACGGCCCCTATCACCAGCGGCCACTCGCTCCGTATGACCAGAATCCAAAGGCACCGACAAATTTGTGTTCAAAATTACCCCTCACGAAAGGCCACCCGGCTAACGCGACCAGAATATTTGTGCAAAAATATATAATTTACCCCTCACAAGCGGCTGCATTTTATTTTGTGATATGCATCCAGAACCAATTGTATACATAGTGTGTGTTAAGTAATCCGATTTCTGTTTCCCGATGCCAGGTTTTCATTCTTAAAAGAAGAGTGGACTAAAGTACATGTGCCACTAAGTTTAATATATCATTTACACATCACGAGAAGCCAGATTTTTTCCAAAAAGCCAAGAAAGACTAAAATTTTAATCCATACAAAAATGTAAGTACACCTAATCCATAATCCGATTATTCTTACTGTGTATTATCATTAGATGTATGGTTTAGCCACTGATTAATTGTTAAGATTACACTTATTAATAGTAGTAACATCTGTGAAGTGGCAATATTGATGTACAATACGGAAGTCTGCAGGAAAATGGTTTGATAACCTTTATGGCTTGCCTTTGTAAGACGTTGAGCTTGTTCACTTCTATGATTAGTGACTATTACTATTGACAATAGTTGTCAAGTTTACAAATCCTAATGGCCATGAAGTGCTGTTGTTCCAGTCAAATCTGTGTACCTATCTTCTCTCACTTAGTCTCATTAAATGTAAAATCAATATGGTACCAGACTGCAATTAATGAATCATGTGACAATCACTGCCTTTAAAAACACATAGTATATATGCAGAAAAAATTGTTTTATCAGTCTAGTAGTTGCAACATTGATGATTATAACCGGACGTTATTGTCCAAATCACAGGGTCGGCTAAAAATAGAACATAGCAAGGTACTAGACAAAGACTGAAAAATGTGACAAAACACTTGTAGCTTCTTTTACGAAGGTATTTTGTCCGCTCGACAAATGTTTCATCTGAATAATTAAATCACATACAGTTAGCATCATCTGAATAAATCATTACCAAACTTTAACATGTCATCACGTAAACGTAGACGATTATTTCAGAAAAAGTTGGTTATTTTAGTCTATGCCATCGGGTGGGGAGAGCTACACGAACAATTTTAGGTAGAAAAGACTCTAATAAAACAATTTTATGTTGAAAAGACTTGAATAAACAACATCATAACCGATAAGGAATTAATTCAGCAGCAGTGGGAAAATTTAAAGGTGTGGTGTTTATAATTTTTACCGTAGCTTTTAACAATTTTTCAGTCATATCGCTACAATGTCTGCAGTGTGGCAGTTTATTGTGATGTCTAGCACTGGGGCATCATGCTGCAGACATGTAGCATGATGTCCCACCCAGTCACATTATCCTGATACCAGGCTGACCAGTCCTAACACTAACCTCTGAATGCTGAGTGTCAAGCGAGGCAGCTGTACCATTTTTGTAAGTTTTTGGTATGACTCGACCGGGGATTAAACCCACGACCTCCTGCATCCGAGGCGGATGCTCTAACCACTAGGCCACCGGAAAGAGAATTGCGTATGCACCAAGATTTAAATGACATTTTTGAATGGTTTTGTAATGTGTTTAAAAGCAACACCTGCTTGCATATCACGCTTACGTCAAGAATAAGAACTATTAATGCATATTCAGTTGAAATAAAACAAGAACCATTCAATAATTAATGTTGCTTTTAAATGAAGATATTAAATGCTTTAAAAAATTGAGCTTTCTTACTACGTATATAACATATACTTCTCACAGAAAAATTGAGTCCCCCTCTGGAACGGCCACCCACCTTAAAAGGCCACTTTCCGGTGCAGAAGGGGTGGCCGTATAAGAGGGGGACTACTGTAGTTAAATATGATATTTTAATGATGTGAAACTATTATAAATAGCTTTAATTAGCCAAGATATAAAACAAAGTAAAATATTCTGTGGTGATGATTAAAAAAAACTGAATCAAAATCATCAATTACTTTATCTGTGGTAACAGAGGAGGCAGTAGTATAGATAGGCTTTCTAGTAATGGAATACTGTACTACGTTTGCAATTACTGTATTTGCCAGCCTATAAGACAATAATTTTTTACCAGAAAATCTAAGCTTCATCTTACACTGCAAATCGACTTATATATGGATTTTGTCACCTGAATCACCGTATTGCATGTCATATAAATTTTGGTATGGAAAAAAAAGTCTTCAAAAGTACAAAAGATAATGTGTAAAATATTTCATTTTGTAGAAGTGATTGTATATGAAAAAGTATAGAAGGATTTTAAGCAAATACAAGATGGTCTGTATTGAAGATTAACATCAGATGTAATTGTACTAAAGCAGTGTGCATTAGTAATATACGTTGTTTATATTTGAAATATGTGCATCAGAAATGACAAATTAGAACATGAATAACCATGACAGATATTCCATCACAATTTTCCTATTGCACCTCATGATCAAAGAAAAATTATGCCCCATTATGTGAGAGAAAGAGAAAGAGAGAGACATACAGACAGAATTTGAAGTGTAATCTGTATTGTATTGTTCACTTACTTGATGTCTGTTATCTCACTCATGTACAAAAGTACAGTACCATATTCCATGATCAATTAACACCACCAGGTAAGCAATTCCTTCTGGTTTTTGTAATCACTTACATTGTCCAAGAAATAGGTCACTTTGTAAAGGTATTTACATGGGAATTAAATATGCTACATCTGCATCAAGTTTTCTTATGTTAATACCTGTTTGAAGTCAAGATTCCACAGAACTGATCAGATTAATGAGGCTACCAATAAGGAAATGAGGCAACCCATGGTATTATGAATCTAGTGCCATATATTGAAAGGAAATCCCTGGTGGTAACTGGTGTAAATTTCTGAACCAGTAATATTCTTTGACCTTACCAATGGGAGTGACAGCAATTACATATAGCATCATTTCAGTGTAAGCAGAGGAAGATGTCTTATTGTTGGAGAGGTTGTTATACTTGCAAAAAACAAATTAGCATGTGAAATGGTCATTCTTGTAATTTAACCTAAATGGAGTCTATTTGGAAATAACTACTGTGAATATTTAAACTTTCAAGGAGTATGGTATATATTTTTATAGTTTACATTTACTATCTAATTTATTAATGATTTCTCTCTTTGATAAAAGCTTCAGCTAATTTGGCAAACAAGTAAAACAAACATAAAGAGCTAAAATCTCTCTCCGATATATTGGGCTGTATTTTACTTTGATCATGAGATACAAGAAGAAAAATATGATGGAAAACATATGCGTATATGTACCTTTCTTCCCACAAAGATGTGGAGAAAGCATTATAGCATTATTGATGCAATTTCCCTATTGCTTGTAATCTGAAACAGTTATTATAGTTTAATTCCATACAGCATCACAAATTTTATCTGCAGCTAAAAAAATGTTCAGGTCAGAATAATTAAATGTTGTTGTTATTGTTGGGCTTAATGTCATTTTTCAGCACACGATAGGCTTTTCATGGCGGCCAGTATTAATGGTGGAGGAAGAAACCGGGAAATCACCGGAAAGAACCACCCACCCACGAGAAGCTACTGACAAGCTTACTCATATATACACATTTGCCGAATCCAAGAATCGAAAATAATTAAATGTAGCCAAAAGTACACAAGATATTTAAAATATTTTATGTGAAATAAATTAGGTACTTTTAGTTACTTTTAATGATCCAGACCAGAAAGGTTACTGAGTTACCGATAGGATAAAATTTGCAATGAAGTGGCATAGACTTATAAATGGATGAAGGATGAAAAATTTACTAAATCTGCTCATTTGACTTATACTCCACAATGACTTATAGGCTCGCAAATACAGTAAGTGAATCAGCAAATTCTGTAATGAACTTGTATATTCATGAGAACATCTGTAATGAATTTCTCAATCTTTATCCTTTACAACAATTTAACCAAAAATAATATAATATAAAGTACAAATGAAAATGTAAATGTTGTGATAAAAGGTCAAATAATAATAATGCAGGGTATATGCTGGTCACAGTAATTTACAGAATGAGGTGAATCCTCTACCAGAATAGGATCAAATTGTCAAAGATGAAAACCTTAAAAAAAGATTAAGTTAAAGAATTAAAAATTGTCACTAAAATCAACTGTTTTATTAATATCTGAGCCAACAATATTAAAGAAATATTTTTGATACTTTATGATTATACTGATTATTTTCTATCATTTGATTTAGCAAACTGATTGTATGACTTATTTCACAAGGATGATAACCTCAAAAATAGGTTACTATAAAAAAAATGGGTGATAGAAGTCAAGGTACAAGTAGGAAACTGGTTGTCCAAAATAATCATATGCCGTTGTGACTGGATTACCAATAAACTTAATTTCACTCACTACTTCAAGCTTATGTGTAAATTTCATGGGAATCTCACATACTAAAATGTAGTCTAGTAATTTATAGTAAAACTGGATGCAAATTGTTCAGAAAGATTAAAAATACTATTCTTAAACTGTTGCTCTTTTAACAATAAATTATATAAAAGTTGATAATGTACTGAGTATATGAAAGTGTTCATTTGCTAAGTTTATGTCTGTGTTTAAAGAAGCTGTCTTGAGAAAAAAAGTCAATAAACTTCACTTTATCAATGTATTTGACAACCAAAGGCAATGGTGTGACTATATTGCCTGATTTGGCCCTTAGTGTTGACATCGCAATATGAATATTTACCTTGAAACAGCCAACCTCTCAGAAACTGGAGTGTATGCCAAACAGTGGATAGCTTTAGGGACGTACTCATAAAATCTTATATGATGAACTCGAAATTCTCCCATCTTCTAAGCATCTGAAAATACAAAAATTCAGTGAAGAAAGAATGTAATAAACTGCCGAGTGACCAGCTTCCATATTCTTAATGCACAATCAGACTCATTTTTTAATTTTGGTCAACAAACTTATCAGCATAAATTATATTCACATGATTTTGTTCATCTGAATGCTGTCAGACAGTGATTGTATGATAATAACATATAGTATGATGGAATCCAAAGAAACCAAATTTGAGTTTGAATATGGAGCAGGTACTTGATATTTCTTCTAAAAGTAACTTTGTTGCTGACATAAAACAGAATTTCCATACTGAAAATATTCATAAGCACTGGTCTGATGTTGAATAACTGCTTGCCAACCTGGCAAGACTGCTATTTTTGTTTCTTAAATCGGAATGCCCAGTGTAATATTTTTTTTTAAAAGACACAATGATATAGAAAACTAAATGTAAATTCATAAACTTATTCATGTAGCAATCAGATCACTATATAGTAATATATCATATTTGGTATGCCTGTATAATATTACATAATCATATAAAACAAAGCAGATATGCAAAGTCTCCAATTTTGTCCTCTGGTTTTAATCGTAGTCAAAACCCACATAAAGCAACAAAACTAATGCTTCGGATTATGGCTCTTCTCATGTACTGATATTACAAAGGCCTGTTTATATACTTTGCATTTACTGAAACTGTATCTACTGATGTTTGTTGATGTTTAGTCACTAATAACTCAAAAGAACTTTAAAGAATGTATGAACAATTTAAATACCTTAATGATTTTTAATAGAAACCTTTAACATTCTCTGTTGCTTTATGCCTTGTCTATATGAACACTATCTGGAGACAAAAGCATTAAACAAGACATGAAGCAACAGAGAAAAGATGAGTGCAACTACTGTATTGACATTATGTGTATATATACAATGAATACCCCCAAAAAATAATCAGTTTAACTAGATCGTGTATATATACAATGAATACCCCCAAAAAATAATCAGTTTAACTAGATCATGTATATATACAATGAATACCCCAAAAATGATCAGTTTAACTAGATCATGTATATATACAATGAATACCCCCAAAAAATAATCAGTTTAACTAGATCGTGTATATATACAATGAATACCCCCAAAAAATAATCAGTTTAACTAGATCATGTATATATACAATGAATACCCCCAAAAAATAATCAGTTTAACTAGATCATGTATATATACAATGAATACCCCAAAAATGATCAGTTTAACTAGATCATGTATATATACAATGAATACCCCCAAAAAATGATCAGTTTAACTAGATCATGTATATATACAATGAATACCCCCCAAAAATGATCAGTTTAACTAGATCATGTATATATACAATGAATACCCCAAAAAATGGTCAGTTTAACTAGATCATGTATATATACAATGAATACCCCAAAAATGATCAGTTTAACTAGATCATGTATATATACAATGAATACCCCAAAAATGATCAGTTTAACTAGATCATGTATATATACAATGAATACCCCAAAAAAATGATCAGTTTAACTAGATCATGTATATATACAATGAATACCCCAAAAATAATCAGTTTAACTAGATCATGTATATATACAATGAATACCCCAAAAATGATCAGTTTAACTAGATCATGTATATATACAATGAATACCCCCAAAAAATGATCAGTTTAACTAGATCATGTATATATACAATGAATACCCCCAAAAATGATCAGTTTAACTAGATCATGTATATATACAATGAATACCCCCAAAAAATGATCAGTTTAACTAGATCATGTATATATACAATGAATACCCCAAAAAATGATCAGTTTAACTAGATCATGTATATATACAATGAATACCCCCAAAAAATAATCAGTTTAACTAGATCATGTATATATACAATGAATACCCCCAAAAAATGATCAGTTTAACTAGATCATGTATATATACAATGAATACCCCCAAAATGATCAGTTTAACTAGATCATGTATATATACAATGAATACCCCCAAAAAATGATCAGTTTAACTAGATCATGTATATATACAATGAATACCCAAAAATTGGTCAGTTTAACTGGATCGTCATTATTACTGTGACCAGTTATTTCATTCAGTGAGTCTTTTCATTCAAACATTAGTCCCAATCACTATTCTGAAAGTAAACTGGCAAATACTGGAGTAACTGAGATGTCATGACCCCTAAAATAGGAATATTATATACATAAACATGTAAGAAATTTAATTTTCCAAATGACTCTAATAGAAAATAAACTTTATTTAAATTTGAATTCCAATTGTTCATAATTTTGGGTATTCACTGTTTATATACATAATGTCCAAAAGTTACATTCACTCTGAACATGCTGAAGTTGACATTAAATATAGTATTAGAAAGCAGCAGTGGAAATCCATGTAGTGGACAAAGCAACTCAACACAAAGTTACCATTCAAAATCAGTAAGGTACTTAAATGGTACATGAAGGAAAAATAAGGAATGTCATCTATATGGTTGTGTAAGTTATGAAGGACCAAATGATGTGCAGGTAATATAGAAAAACAGTCATAGATGGGTCAGAATGTGAAATGCTGAAGTTAGTTACTTTATTATAATTGGGAGTTGGGGAGGTGTTATTATTAGTTTTCCCCTTGCAACTTGTAGAAACAAGAGCTTGTGGTTTATCATTTCACTAGCTATGTGCAAGCAAGGAGGGGATAACTGTAATTTGCTTTTGAAATTAATGTTAGGCCTGAAAATCAAAACAGGTCTCTTTTTGCACCATATGCTGTGATAAATTGTTAATGTATTGCATGGAATTATTCATTTATATGTTAAGTAAAAACCACAAATTATTTTTATTTTAACACACTTTTTATGGCAAGCAAGTGCACTACAAAGTATTTAAATCTCATTTTTCTTCATCTTATTTGGCCAAATATGCTCTCTTCACAAAATTTCTAGAAAGAGCAATAATTTTACTATTTTTTTTAAATTTTCAGCACCAACCTACATTGTTATGAATATGATCATATATTGGTGAAATTGAGATAATGCATAACAATCAGAGCAATGTGAATCCTAATGCACAATCAGCTGCAATTTGCTCCTACGTGTATTACCCTAGGATTCAACGCCTTTTAGAAAAATAAATTTCCAGGTCATTTCCAGGGTTTCTCCAGGATGAAATTAATTTTTTCAAGGTTCAAAAATGACCATTGCTGGATGGAATTAAAGAATGTTTTAGATTATAAAACATGCATTTTCTAAGCTAAAGATGTTTCTCTTTCAAGACTCTCCAAAACATCTAAGTCAGAAAAGATGATCATGTGCAAATCCACAAAACATATCACATGAAACAAATCTGATTATATTATTTTAAATTGGCATGTAAAGTAATTTCAATGTACAGGATAAAAATTCTAACTTTATTTTGCTGACCTGCATTATGTTGCTAAGTGGGAACAACATAATGAACATAAATTAGTTTTGTTTCCTTTCAAACCTTTAATCTTAAGAATTTTATAACTATATATATATATATATATATATATATATATATATATATATATATATATATATATATATATGCACATTATAGAAAGTAAACATTTCCTATTACAGTAATAAAAAACTACAATAAAAGCAAATAAATAGAATCATGTCTTGTAATGAAGAGTTTAACCCTGAATTTATCTGTCAATTAAATCTCAAACACGATTTTTCAAACCACATAATCTCCTTATGACGATCTGGTTAAAAACCCATAATTTAAAAGACATTTCCAAAAGGGTTAATTTAAATTTTGACAATAGATTCAAACTTTATATACTGGTTAATAAACAAGGACTGAATTTTCTGTAAAATTGACTTGGCTTTTGGCAATTCATTAAACCAGTCCACAAACCTGTATTGATACAGAAGCTCATATTTTTTAACATATAATACAAAGGATGACAATTTCTTATTTCTGCTCCGAGATTAAACAATTTGGACTCCAAATCGACTTAAAACAAATAGCAGTCCGTTTTCTAGTCTGGGTTTCCTGATATTCCCACTCCATTTTCATATTTGGACATTTAGATTGGGGTGTGAGGTCACTGCAATTGCAAATAGAAAATTTGGAATTCTCCGCCACCGTGCGGTTGCAACATATGTTAGTTGCTTACCAGCGGGCCTAGTAAATTTAAACTTAATGTTAAACTGACTTATACCTGCATTAAATCAAAAGAAAAACTATCTATTTTCTCAGAAATGGCATTTTTATAATCGTTATGTCTTTAATCAGCTGACAGACTAGATGGCATAAATGAAACCTGATCCAGTCACCATTTGCTTGTCATGTAACTTCACAAATCTCAAATGACAACATCGTAAGTCCAGTTGTCATGTAATATCAACATAAATGTACATAAATTAAATTATGTAAATGAAAGTCAGATAATTTGTGTAAAAAACAGCAATCTGGCCAGTCTGTTTTATCAAGCTCAGAGCACATCTCAATGTGGTAGTCACATGATACAATAAAACTCAAGAAGTTGTTCTTGGAATATATAAATACGGAAAATTTTGTTCTTTGCTTCTTTTTTTTATTACAACCACTTTACGACTTTCATTTAATATTTTTTAATACTTTTTTTCTCTATGACATTTAAAAATGTGGGTTCTTAGATTTGTGTACCTATGTGTCTAACAATGAAAATAACAAGTATCAGGTTACATTTTATCAATGACATAGTTTTATTTTGTCTTTCAGCAGATTAAAGACAATGATTTTAATGCTCATAATGTCTGAGAAAATAAATAATTTTCATATCAATTTCATGCATATATCACTCGATCTAACAATGTTTAAACTCCGCTAGGCCATCCAGTAAGCAGCTACGCTTTGCCACCATCATGATGGCCTCTTCACAACAGTCTGTATCTGTGAAATAAAGTTCTTTATTTTATGAAGTACTTATTTCGCTTGGTTACCTTGCTATCTTGAAATACATTTACGATTGAGTAGTTAATTTTTAAGGAAGCTTAATGAGATCTATACACAATACAATGTATTACAGTGTCCAATTGATCAAATAAAAAGAGTTACCTGACATATGACCAGTGCCACTGGTTCTTAAGCATGTAAGATTTGTATATCTTTCAACGTTTTTTTTTTCAATTGCTTTATTTGATTCAGAAGATGTAATTACCATGATAACAGAAAAGGAGTCCTTTTTTTATTTAGTGCAACAATACAACAGATTTCTTCCGCTAGTCCGATATAAAAACACGAAGGGCACTTAATTAGCTCCTCAGCGAAATGCTTGTGAACATAGCTGCTACAGTAGATTGACATTTAAATACAAGAGGAAACATTACATTTATGATAATTACACTTAGAAGGAACTAAAAGACAAAACTAAAACACCAATTTCAACTGATAAACTGGCATTTGTTTATTAATGTACTGCTTCAATTAGGTGTGACATTTTCATTGATCGAAATGTCCTTGAATATTGTTAATTGTGGTTTATTAAGAATGTCATTTGAAAAGAAAATGTAACAAATTATATGACTTCTTATTAAAAGTCATTATTTCATAATATTAATTAAATTTCCAGGTCCTATTCTACCGTTCTTGAAGATAAAACTTACGCTGTATCAAATTTCAGTCACCATTTTTGATCATGATTTTCTTCAAGTTCAACCAATAGTGACAATTTTTTGGGGTATTTTCTGGTTTCTGTCTCCATGCCTGACCCCTCATTATAAGTTGATTCACATGGTATTAGGGCATTTATAGTAGAGGGAGTAGTGAACTACAAAACCTTGGGAGTGCAGTTTATCTATCTGACAAAGGAGTTCATGTTTTTTCATACAAATGGAGTAATCTTTTTATTACATGTTCATTTTCTTTTTCTACCTAAGGCTTAATTAAATAAACAAAAAAAAACAACCTATAAAAAACAAAGTAACTGAATGTATGGCATATTCCAAACTAAATTGACAAGTGCAGATTCATCATTACACAACATCAGTCATATTGTGAATGAATGCACATTGAAACAACTTTTCCATTTGATCTGAAATAAATAAATTTTGGTATTTTTGTCGATTTGATGATTATGGACTTCAATTTACAATTTTACATTAGGTACATTGGATTTCAACAGCAAGGAAGCAGTGTGTTGGCATCTGCAAGTGTTTCTGATCTGTCATTGATTTTGAAATCCTAATGTGGGATAAATATGAAGTTTTTCGATTAGGGCATAACCAATTAGCATTTTTCTACCATTTTCTGATTCCGGATTTTGGGCATGAAATTTTTTTGATTTCGGATACAATTTGATTAATTGGAAATGCCTACTACTAGGAGTTATTTGCCTCTAGCACATCCACCCAAAATCTCACCTATGCATCCCTGTTATCTGAATTCACGTGCCAGCGAAAATTGGATTCATATCTAGCTGAGAAAAATCAGCCGAGGACTTCACCACCAATGGACCCAGTTATATACTGGAAATCCCGAGAAAAAAATGTTCCAGCTTCCGGCAGCTGATGCTAAACATTTTTATTCAATACCGCCCTCTAGCGTTGATAGTGAAAAAAATTTTAGCAGCGCAGGTGCTATTTGCAGCGACAAACGATCAAGCATGTCTGCTGAAAAATGGAGATGCTACTGTTTCTTGCAAAGAACTTAGAAGTTATAAATTTTGATTATTAAATTTCTTTCTTATATATTAAACTGCATGCGCCATGCACATGCGCATTAAAATATTTTAATAAATTTAAATCTTCTGGTCTAACTCAAGTAATATCGTTTCACCCCAATGTATTCACCATATTGGACTTTTCTGACTTATTTAACTTTATTAACGCACTATTGAATGACTGTTAGACATGGTGCTAAAGAAATTCAACTTTATTATTTTTATTATCCGAATCGTTTGTTCCAGCTTTGTCTGACTCTGATAAATCGGAAGTTCATACTATTCATTGGAATCCGAATTCTGGATGAAAAGTCGGTAATGCCCTACTTTCAATTCCAATTATCAAAAAGACGCTATGGAATATAATTTTCATTGCATTTTGAGTACAGTAAGGAGGATGTAATTGCACTTGGAATATAATCAAAATTAGAGTACAATTTCGAAATGTGTAATCAAGCTTGAGAACACATGACATGGCTCATATAATTTGGATCTGCAGAACAAGGAAAGTACATTTTTAGGAAATTCAGGATGTAAAACTAAGTATATTTTTTACCATTCATACTGCCAGCTAAAGAAAATATTTTATGCCTTGTCACTTGACTGTTATTTGCAGGGACCCAGCAATTTTATGACCTGTCTGGATTTTATCGCGAGCCTAAATCCTAAACATTGTATCAAGAAAGTTAATGCAGAATGTGGCAAAGCAGCTGGTATGTGGCAGTCCAAAAAACCTGTTTTAGTTCATCCAGAAACAAATTTAATCAACCAAACCATAAAGGGTCTACTACATGAGTGTGCATGATTTGTTTACAAAATAGTTCCTTGTACACTACTGGGCACACATGTTATGCATGGGAGTGCAATATGAAGGCATGCAATATCATAAAATATTGCATAATTCTGACAACGTAAAGTTAACTGAGACAAAAATGAGCATATAATAAATATGTTTATTACAAGCACCCAGATGATCCATAGTGCACCCTCCAAATACTCTGGTTAGGACTTGATAAATTTGAGTCATGATCAGTTTATTTATGACTCAATTACGCGCTTTGGGTGTCAAGTGGTAGCAGAAAATTTCAGGGTTTTTCCAACTTTCATCACTATTTACGAAATTCAAGGACTTTTCATGCTCGGGAAAATTTATCATTTAATCCAACTTTTTCAAGATTTTTCAGTAGAGTGGGAACCCTGTATTACGGTATGTAAAAAGAACTTTTAATAGATTTTTTTTTTAAATTTAATTTAATTTAATAGATCTTTTTTTTAGACAGGGTGTCTGCAGACTTAACAAAAACAAATTCCATGACTTTTCCAAACCTTTTCCAGGGCCATTTCATAAAACTCAAGGATCGCACTATTTTGCATTATCAAGTAAATGAATATAAAGAATGACATCTTTTCAATCTAACATAACAAATAAGTTAATAAATATTTGTAATATGTACATTTTAAATTTACCTGGGCTAACACACTTTGACTTTATGAAGTAATTTATGTCATAATCTAATGATCAATGAAATTTGTATTTAAAAGAAAAAAGGAAACAATTCTATGTAATCTTTGTATGTGTTCCTATTTACAAAATTAACAAAACACATTACTTGCCAGTTGCTTTCTTTTATTTAGTGAACTACAACAGAAATCATGTGATACTTCTATTAGGGGAACTTACTTATTTGAATTGAAACCAGTTATTGATTGTAATTTTATCATTTTATTTAATCGGTTCTCGGTGCTCTATGAAATTTGAAGTAAGCAATTTCTTTAACTCCATTGTCACAAATTCCATGATTTTTCCAAAACTTTGCAAGGTTTTGAAAAATGCCATAACTTTTCAAGGCCCTTGAAATTTATTTTTTAAATTCCAAAACTTTTCCAGGATTCCATGACGTGCAGGAACCCTGTACAGACTCATATAAATTCATTAATACTTTAACATTTATTTAAGATATTATTAACAAAATGTTTCCATTTTTTGCATTTTTGCAAATTCCCGTTTGTTGAGAAAAAAATTCTTGATCTCTGGCGTAATATCTTAGGATTTATGTGGGAAAAATAAAAAATATTTAATAATGAGTCCATGATAAATCGAAAGAAGTTAGTATTACAGCCTGAAAACGTGCTTTTCAAAATATTTCGTGCATAGCTATTTCACCCCAACTAATCGTACAATGTAAGACATAGCAATGCTTTTGTTTTAGAAGAAAAATATCAGAGTGATGGGGCTGACGTTGTAGGACTACCCCACCTCGTTAAGTCTATTTGCATTATTAATAGCCCTTAAGTGAGAATTGTGTTGTCTGTAAAATATCAGCAGCGCTTATGATTAATTTCTGCTTTAAATCATGCCAAATATAACTAAATCTTATATGTTTACCCCTGAATGAAACAAGTGCGTGATAATAAATAAGTTGATTGAGAGCAACTCAATTGATTCCGTCTGATCGAGGCTTTTGAGGTAATGAATTATATTTTATCGCACGTTGCCCTTTTCCACAAAAAGTATATAACTCGTTACAATCCAAACCGTATGATTCTTCAATGTAGAATAGGAAGTCTAATGAATGTGATCACCAAAATTGCTTTGAAACGGAAGCACATGTTTAATGTATGCCGCCATCTTGTTGTTGTTTATTTATAGTGCACTCCGGTTCTTGATTGCAGCACTCCCTTGCTGTTTTGGAGCGAGCCCAAGGCGATCGTTTGTCCCTTTGAAACGCAAAATCATTTCATAAAAGCGACCTTGCAGTATAAACGCTCTCGAGTTTTTAACTCACTATTATAGAAGGAATAAACTTATTAGCCTCAAAGTTTATTTTCAATAAGAAACTATCTGTAGTTACTATGTGGATGTAATTCTAAATTGACCACCATAATTTTGTAATCCAAGTAATTGTATACTGTGTCGAGTATACTTTAGTCCACCAATGGGTTTTTGGGGAGGGGGAGTATGTTAAATTTAATAAAAAATACGAATGAGCAATTCAACTGGTTCAGAGTGTTATGTATATTTAATTTTCATTGTATGTTTGATCTTTGTCCATAGTTGTGGGTAGGAGTTTGGGACTACATGACTAATGTCATTTTTTTAATATAAAAAAAATATGTTCACTTGGATTTGAGTTCAGGACATTGTTTATTCCCTTGAAAATTCTAGTCTACCTGATTTTTGTCAGGTTGTTTGCTAAAATATAAGTAAACAGACTTGACCTTATTCGCGAGCTTGATGGGAAAGTTACCCACATCCTGGTCATCTTATTGTGCTTCAGGTTTATGTTAGGTTCTCAAGTAAACAACATTTTTCATTCCGATTTTAACATCAGTCTCTGCAGATCACTATAGTTGTGTTCAGGTATAATTTTAAAATATTTATTTATCCAAATTATGATTGGAATTGCAAAGTGCTCATTATTATTTTGGTATTAACAGTACTTGGGATTATCATGAATTCATTCAAAGACTTTTTTGTTTATATCATTGTTTTATATAAAAACTGTTAGCACATCGGTACTTTCAAGATATCAACTCGTTCTGAACATTATATACTTTTGAAAAATGTGTAGAATATTTATAATTATTTTGGTATTTAATTAACAATCCTTTAAGTTCCTTTTAAAGTTTTAATTTTGTAACTTATTTAATTTAATTTATTATGTTGCTTTTGTCTTTTCCTGTTACTTAGTTTTAAGTCCACAAAGTCGTAACAGTAAAAACACAATGAAAACACCGAAATACACTTCAATATCATATATACCATAGTGTATTATCGGTTGTTTGTGTACAATTTATAACTTTGATAATTTAATATTAGGTATGTAATAGAGTAGATGGATTTAGAAAGCGTAAAATGAAAATAAAATCAAGCAAATATGGATATGTGAAGAAAAAAAAAACAGTGACATACGCATAATTGATATTGTTATTTATATTTAATTTGCATTGTTTGTTAATTTATTTTTAAACTTTTGTTAAATTTCTTTATATGCTATTGTAATGTAACATTGTGTGTTGGACTTAACTTTGTCCAAGATCACGTTTATTTAGACTTGACCTGAATTAATCTTTGTTTTTCTTGTTTTATTTCATTTTTTTTAAATTTTATTTTATTTTATTTTAATAATTCTGTAAACAACATGCTGAAGATAATTTTTAATAGACTAAAATCTCAAGCAGAGAAAATTATTGCTGAAGAGCAGACAGGTTTCCGAACAGAAAGGAGCACCAAAGAACAAATCTTCAATCTCAGACTCCTTTGTGAGAAATAGCTTCAGCATCAGCAGAAGCTATACCACGTCTTTTATAGATTTCAAAAAGTCCTTTGATAGGGTATGGTATGCAGCCTTATGGGCAACTGTGAGGAAGATAAACATTAGCTCAAACCTAGTGCATGTTGCTTAGAACCTGTATAACAAAGCCAATAGTGCTGTCCTTATCAATGGCAGCAGAGGATATTGGTCTCGAACAACAGATGGAATGAGACAGAGATGTATACTCTTCGACATTTTCCAGGACAAGGATCATGGAGGATGCCTTACATGACCACAAGGACACTGTCCGCATCGGAGGAAGAAAAAATCACCAACCTTCGCTTCGCAGATGATATTGATTTTTTAGCGGGAGATAACAAAAAAGAACTGGCTGGCTTGGTTGAGCGCCTCGAAACAACCTCCACAGCATATGGTATGAAAATTAGCGCCGAAAAAAACAACAAAAAAACGGATGACAAACAACACCAACGGCATCAGTGCAGAAATAAAGGTCAGTGGACAGAAGCTGTAAAGAGTCACAAACTTCAAGTACTTGGAATAAATTATCACAGATGAGGGCTCCAAACCAGAACGACTTTGCAGGATTGCCTAGACAACAACAACAATAGCAAGGTTGAGACAACATGGAAAAGATACCAACATTCTTTTGGTTCCAAAATAAGGTTGATATACTCGATTGTCATATCAATCTTTCTGTAAGCTTTCGAAACATGGACGCTCACACCAACTCTACAAATAAGGATTCAAACATTCAAAATGAGATGTTACCACAAGATATTGGGCATCGCATACATTGACCATGTAACCAAACTGGGGTGGTATGGTCATGTCATGTCTAAAGATCATCTTGGCAAAAACAATCTTGCAAGGCAAAGTGCGAGGGTGCAGAAGAATAGGCGAACATAAAAGAGGCGGGGAGACAATATTAAGGAGTGGACAGGCATGAGATTTTGAGATTCACAAAAGCAGTAGAGAACAGGGAAATATGGAGAGAATTAGTTATAAAGTCAACTGTGGTGCCCAAACGATCTCTTGGGTTAAGATATTGACGATGACGACGACGACGACGATGATGATGAAACAACAAATCCGTAGCTATGCGTATGAGATTATTGTAGCAGAACACTCCTTCTGCTACACTACTCCGAGTCTCGCAATCTCGGTTTCTTTATGATAGGTCTTGTTGTAGTAGGGATACCCCGCTGAATCTGTTTGATGATTGGCACTCCAGAGTGTGAAAGATTACTACCTCAGCGGGATACTGTCTTATGTATGGCTTCTTGGGTATTGCCGACTTGTCGCAGGGTCACCGACTGGTTGCAGACTCGCCGAATGGTCTTCCTCCGGTCGCCGAATATCGCAGTCTCGGTCGCAGACTTGGCCTTCCTCTGATTGCCGACTTCTCGCAGAATCATCGACTGGGTCAACGACTTCTCGCAGTCGCTGACTGTGTTGCAGGGTCGCCGACTGGTTGCATACTTGCCGACTGGTCTCCCTCTGGTCGCCGACTGTCGCAGTTTTGGTCGCAGGGTCGCCGACTTGTCGTAGGGTCGCCGACTT
Organism: Potamilus streckersoni; assembly: GCA_016746295.1. Lineage (NCBI taxonomy): Eukaryota > Metazoa > Mollusca > Bivalvia > Unionida > Unionidae > Potamilus > Potamilus streckersoni. The sequence continues at coordinate 517,241 of JAEAOA010001156.1, forward strand.
GTCACAGTCGCTGACTGTGTCGCAGGGTCGCCGACAGGTTGTAGAGTCTCTGACTGGCCTTCCTCTAGTCGTCGAATGTGTCTCTGTCTCTGTCGCAGTCACAGAATGGGTCGCAGACTTGTCTCAGGGTCGCCGACTGTGTCGCAGAGACTCTGACTTGTCACAGGGTCGCCGACTGGTCTCCCTCTGGTCGCACGATCGCTGTCTCGGTCGCAGAATCGCGACGTACCCACTCGAGATCGACAGAGAGAGAGACCACAGTGCGAAATGACGAAAGAAGAGCTACCTCAATGTAAAACGTGTATTGTCGCAAGACCTCTGAGTTTCTTGGACGAGTCTTGTAAGGCCGGGCTGCTGGTCGATTAAAGACCTTGTCCCTAACCTTTTCAGATTACTGGCCAGGCTCTCTCCTACCTAACGAAATACGACCAAGTGTGCTTACTCTGGAGGGGTGGTTCTACTGCTACACTGTATGGGACGTCTTCACTCTACGCCGCTTCCTAACACACCACCACTTCAGCCACAATTGACCCGTATATATACCCAGGCGGAATCACGAAACCTAAAACTAAAACGATAGATTGCATTATAAAGCTCGCCAAGTATTCAAAATCACAAAATAAACTTTAACGAAACGAAATATTAAACAAGACGAAAATTTGAAGTCCACGGGGTTACCTAGTTACATTATTATCAGGATCATGACTGATATAAGTAAATATGTTTATTTTGGGTCTGGGTCTAGGTTATTATAATTCCCGTACAATTTACCAAGTATGTGTGTGTGTTTATGGCTGAGATTTTAATTTTAACAATTTTTCAGTCATATCGCTACTTCAATATGGCAGTTTATGGTGATGTCTAGTACTGGAGCATCACGTCGCAGATGTAGCATGATATCCTACCCAGTCACATTATTTTGACACCAGTTCAAACACTAACCTCTTAATGCTGAGCGTTTGGCGAAGCAGCTGATACTACCGTTATTATATCTTTGGTATGACACAGCCGGAGTTCGAACCCCCTGACCTTCAGCATCCGAGGCGGACGCTGTAACCACTAGTCCACCGGAGTGATCTGTACCTGACATTGTCTATGTTATATATTATAATTTTAATAAGAGACTTCCTAATAATAACTAACACTTTATTTAGCAAACATTAAGAACATTATAGAAGATTATTTTCTATTATGTATTATTTTCTTTTGCTTGTTTTGTTTTAATTTTCTAAAATAGAAAATGTTAATTGAGACTAGATATAAATTAGAGGACATTAGTATTATCACTGGAAATATTATTCATTCGTGATTTAAGATCTAGCAAAATCAATTTGTATTGTTGTTGTGTCCAGTAAGTACATTATTTAGGCTGGATTTTTTTTCTTGAAATTATTAACGTGTTTTTTTTCCCTCTGGAAATATTGTAACTCTTACAGAAATAATACTCTTGGATAGAGACATTTACTGGGATTTTAAGCGAATTCAAACCTGGAATTATACTGCTGTATTCCAAAAAGAGACTTTGGTACAACAACACAATACATGCCGCCACAGCCACATCATCGACTTTAACATTTGACTTAATTTTGATTTACACTAAAGTTTATTCAAAACTTATCAGAACTTAGGCCTGTAATTCTGGCATCATTTTGGTATTTAATTCGCAATACTGCATGCTCTTTTTTTTTCATTTTCACTTTGTATTCGACGGGAAATTATTTGTTGAATTTTACAAAGTTTGTTGCTTTTCGCTCTTTTCCGTTACTTTCTTTAACACTACAGACTCGCAACAATAGTACAGTACTATAAGGCATATTTGGTTTGATGACTACATTTAAATAATTCTTTACTAATTTATCTTATAAGTTTGAATTAATTTTAATTATATCATTAATAATAATAATAATAATAATAATAATAATAATAATAATAATAATAATAATAATAATAATAATAATAATAACGAGAATATAATTTAATAAAAATTAAACAATGATTTATCGTACAAAACGTTTTTAACGTCTTGTTTGTCAAGGTTTTAGAAACAACAGATGGATTAAAAATATAATAGAAAGTTAAATATCTTTGTCCAGTTTTCTTGGTTCTTTACTGAATCAGTATAAATGGCTACATTTCTTTTATGATACGTGTACAGTCGGAATGTCAAAATAATAACATCATTGCTCAGATTTTTATTGTTGTTATAGGTTTTTCACAAGTTTTGCAAGTGTTAGTAATTGTATTATTTAATAAAACAATGTGAGCTATTTCAATTTTGCATCAAGGTTAATGAGCCGAGTAGTATCACAGTGGGCTTTAAAATTTCGGTTGCCTTGTATACCTATCATTTTACTAATTTTTACCCTTCCATCACACTCGAGTGTATGTGACGAGAGATTGTGAAAGATAACTCTAACCAGAAAGTCAAAGAAAAATTTTGCGAAGCAAAATAGGCTTGCGTCACACTATAACTGTTATAATATTTTAGGGAAAACACTAATTTTTGGAAATGTAATTAATTCACCCTTTAGACGTGCAAACGATGACACAGTCAAAACATTGCCACCGCGGAATGGATACAACTCCATCTGCGTGTGCACCATGTAATATATTATATTTGTAAAGGATATACACTTTACAAACACAATCGATGCAATTTACTGGCGTGAACGTTTTTGGGCAGCAAATTCTGTTGACAGACTGATGAACATATACTAGAAAATAGTTATTCTATTATCGCTGTTTGCAAATCAATCATATGTTGGGTCACTAACTCCTTGGTTCCTTATCTGTACGCAGATACGTAGCTGGTTTCCTATTTCCTATTGAATGGATTGTCAACTTTTTAAGTTCAAACCTGACAGTAACGTGCCCTGGCTTCTTGGTCTTCCTCAGACGAAATTCGATAATCATCAGAAAATCTTGGTTGCTTCTTATTTCAACTCCTGGGAATGTGTGTGTTCTGGCATTGTTGATGCTAGACTTATATGGTCTAAATTGTTTTATGGTCTCAAAAGTGTTTATATGGTCAAACGTGCTTCTTGGGAAAATGTTAACTTTGTTATTGTCATAGGCTATTACTATGTTGAAAATGTATGGGGTTGTAGGGGAATTATAATGAAAAGATTTTTGATACAATCCCTACACATCACATAAAATCCAACATATATTTCGATTGAATTCCAATACACAACATTTAAAAAGCACCATGTAATTTGTTTTATTGCTCTCAGTCTTAAACTACTATGATGAATAAGGGATGAAATAAAAAAAAAGTGTACTATCCATCACACCACCATACTATCCAGCACCCCATGCACATTATCCAAAATGTTTTGTATGATGTCTAAAATCCCCATTCCTATCAGACGAAATGGGGCACAATCAATAAGAGATACAATCACACAGTCCACCACACCACCTATAATATCCAACACTAATAATCACTATCCAAAATGACTTGTGTATTGTCTAAAATCCCCACACCTACAGGTGAAAATGGTATGATGCAAAAAGAGATTAAATTCCACTAACATACTATCCAACACCCCATACACACTTTTCAAAATCCCATTACCTACCCGATGACTGAATGGTGTGCATGTGTACGCATGTTTATGTCATTTATCTATAGTATAAAAAATTCCAGACAAAAAGACAGTTTTCTTTGGCATATTGTCTTTTTTGAATCATAATGAAAATTTCACAACATACCACTACAGTTCATTTTCTTCTAACTTTTCTTCTGTCACTGCCTGTCTTGTTTAGAATTTCTTCATTGGTATTGGTTTCACTCGGCTGCTGTTTCTTCCAGTTTTCTTGCATTTCATGACAGGGATGGGGGTCTTAGCTTCTTCTTAAGACCTCTCCTTTTTCGCATCCTCTTAATTGTTCTTCTTCTGTGTGTAATCTTTTGTTCCTTAGGACATTTTGGAAACCAATGTTGTGTCCCCTGACAAATTTTACAGATATCTTTACCTCTGTCTCTCTTTGCTTTGATAATGTGGGCATTCTGGAACCCAATGTCCTTCATCCTGAAAGATATTGCAAGTATCTTGACTTTTACCTTGTGAGGAGTAGTCCAACATCTTTTCTGAAGTATGATTTCAAATGACACTCTGAAAATCTCTGACCAGAAGAACAATCTGTTTTGACTCTTCCACCTTCCCAGTTTGAAAGCTTAATGTATTCTTTTAAGCACGTAAAAATTGGTCATTATAAATTTTGAAATCAAGATGAAATGAAGGCACTATTATTGTGAGAAACAAGAAGAAGCCAAAAGGAAATGACATGCTGTCTCACCTCATATGCAGGTTGATATGCAGGTTGATGTGTTAGCTCAAATCAATGCTAGAGATTATGAAGAAGACCAAGAGGGTCCAGATCCACATCATAAGAAAGTCATTCAGCAACTCCTTAAATTTTTACATTTCATTCAAAGATGCAAAAACTGGCATCCAGAAAATTAGAATGACGACTTTGTGAAATTTAAAGAGCTGAAGTCCGAGACTGCCACCCACAAAATTAGATTTCATCACTGATTTGCAGGATTCCTTATTAGAGACACTGAAAATACAAATGTCAAGCAAAGAAGACAAATGTTCATTATGATTGATTAAAGCACCTTCTAAAGTCATAGACAAAATTCAACATGTCTATCAATCCAATGACGAGTTTTATATGGCAGATGGCAAAGCTACACACCACATGACCCATGTTTTACCTCCTAAAGGTAGTGGGCAATGCATGCAAGTGTTATTGATGGACAACATTTGCAATAAAAAATGTAGTATCATCCAAATTAACAACTTACAAGACCAGGTGTTTGGGCCATGCCATCATTGGTAAAAGTTTACTGACAAGAACAAAACCACAAAATGGAAAAAAGCATGGGTGACCATTCAACAATTAGATACGAGCCAAACTATGAAAAGAAGCTGAACTCCTGTTACAACAGGTAGGCATATCTAAAGAGACCATGAGTGGCATTTCTTAAATGTAAAACTTTTCTTATATGTGAAAAGTGAAAAGTGAATCCTCAATTAGTTTGCAAGGCTGGAGGTCCCTGATTTCACAGGCACAAGATACATTCAATAGAGGGCTTGATATCCCAGACACAAAATACATTCAATAGAGGGCCTGATATCCCAGATACAAAATACATTCAATAGAGGGCCTGTTATCCCAGACACAAAATACATTCAATAGAGGGCCTGATATCCCAGACACAAAATACATTCAATAGAGGGCCTGATATCCCAGACACAAAATACATTCAATAGAGGGCCTGATATCCCAGACACAAAATACATTCAATAGAGGGCCTGATATCCCAGACACAAAATACATTCAATAGAGGGCCTGATATCCCAGACACAAAATACATTCAATAGAGGGCCTGATATCCCAGACACAAAATACATTCAATAGAGGGCCTGATATCCCAGACACAAAATACATTCACATGTATCATCATCAAGAAAATTTCAACACCACAACTAGTATCACTGGATTTCTTGCATATAATTATTATTGTGTGAAATGTCACCAGGAATTTACTGCTTGGAACGAACACATTCACTGCTGGGTTGTTTAGTATCCAAACCATGCATTCTCAAAGAAACAAATGAATTCATTCCTCTTTTTGCAAGTGAGCTTTGTCAGTCCAATGTGTTATGAACACTGCAAGAAACAAATTAAAAATCAGAAAAGTGCTTGCGAATTATTAAGAGTGTGCTACACTTGTGGAAACCTCATTCGTACCAATAACTCTATTAAATTGTGAGAATTGAACACCAATTTTACATCCATAAATATGATAATGAACTGAAGGAAGATTTGACAATTGAAAACAAAAAGAAATAATCTTTTCCGATTCTGCAAGTTTGCAAGAGACTATCATTCACATCCCTAATTTCTGCATATCTCTATCTCATTAGAATTATAAGGAGTGCATACAAGAACCTATTTTTTTCACTGTCACAGCGTAGTAAGATTCCAGGATAATACGGGAAAAAAAACCCATGTTCGTCCCGATTTTGCCAAATGGATCCAAACCTTAGAGCAAAGTGGGCAGTGATGGCTCATAATTTCTCAGATACAAGGACAATTTCTGTTAAAATGTAACACAGAAAAAGTTGTCGAATGTTCTGAGGTCACCATGAACAAAGCCAACTCATCTACATGAAAGTGGGAGACGTACAAGGTAAAGATTCCACTAGTTATTTGGCCTAAGCCTTTGAGTTGAATGCATACAATGTTTGGAATTACAGAAATGGCCGTCATTGGCACACAGAGAAGGAAGTTTCATAAAAGTCATGGTGTGTTTGTACAAAAACTCCATTTAAAATGCATTAAACATTTTCTTTGCTTGGTACTGTCCATCAGGAATTAATACATTCACCCAGTATTTGCTCCAATAGCTTCTTAATGGACTTCTTGATAAAAACAAACTGCACAACATGAATCAACACTTGCACAGGCAGGTTTATCTGAGAATGACCTGGTCAGTTGGTAATGGGTATCATTAATATATTATTCAAGAAAATGTGTTTAAAATGTTGCCAGTTTTGTAGTTACCAACTGTGATGTCAATCAAACAACATGAGTAGCACAAAAACAAACAAAAATCTATTTAATGCAGTTATCTCTACAAAGTACTCATATTCCTACACAATTCTTCTGTTTCTGTCTTCAATATCAATAATAAATCCAATAGATAACACAAAATAATAACAACTAGTGAAACCTGTTAACACCAGTTAAAATTGTGATTCATGAGATAACATTGTGCTATTACTAGATAATATAGCTTTATTACAATTGCATTAGGACAGTGAATTACATTATAATGATACAGGATTTTCACATTTCTGGCATGTTTATATTGATTCATAGAAAATGAAATTGGACATACACTTAGATAATATTCTGTTTTTGATTAAAGTCATATTTTGAAATTTTTAGCATATAATCATCAAATGATGAAAAGCAGACACAAGCTGAGAAGAATATTTGAATATACTGGAAGAATAATATTATCTCATTCAGGTATCTTTATTTCCTAAGAAAAAGATACAGAAATCTTTGCATGGATACTGATCAAAGTACACAAATTCTTTAGCAAGGGTATTATTGTCAGTCATGAATATGTCCGAGTACCATTGCAAAGTCTTGATCCTAAAAGGGTGAAATCAAGAAAATTTGCCAATACAATGAAGCATGTACTTTAGTTACAGGAACAACTAGCTACACACAGTATACAGACTCTAAAACCATACAGAATATTCATTGATGGATTTTTGTGATATATTGTTTGTTTGTATGTTTATTATGGAGGAATGGTGCAAAAGTATTTACTAATTATTTCATGAAAGTGGTTACTTTTCAAAACAGTTGTATGCAAATTGTACACAATGATAGGGGAATGAAGCATACATAAGCTTTTTATGGGAGATTTCATAACATGATCTTACTGGTGATAAGAATATTGTATGTGGAAAAAGCAGTGCAAATCAAGATGCTGATTTCTTGTACAGCAACCCTGGAAGCAAAAATAATGTAAGAATGAGTGTGAAATTTTGCTGATGATATTATTTTGTTTCATCTACCTTGCTAAAGTTCACAGTCATAGTATATTATATTTTCAGACAATGCATTAGTTTAACATAAAATGCTGTCAAAGTATGATGAATTGGTGGTTTAATTAAATTTAATGTGTAATTAATTTTTGTTTTAGTAGAGATGTTTTATCAGCTGTGCACTTTAAGTTTGCATATCTTGTGTCATTTTAATTCTGTTGAGCTCCAGATTGTAACCTATCACATATAGTAACCAGTTACATTTTGCATTGAAATAAAACTGGTTAAATTTGACAGTGACCAAATTGCCACATGTAATAGAAAAATGTGATCTATTTATTTACATTCTCTGAAGAGTGCAGTCAGACAAACCTTATTCAAGGTTACTATTTTTTGCTATCCTACATAAGATTCCAGAAAATAACATAATTATCCATAAGAAATCCATATTATCCAGGCATATGAAAAGCAAAGTATTCTGATCAAATATCACAAAACATAGTCAACATGTACATTTTAACTTCCTGGTAGTGAAGACAATATCACAGGCAAAAAATGTTCAATCCAATTGTTCTGAATCTGCCATGTATTTCATATCAGTCCTATTCAGGTTTTGTCTCAAAGTGCATCCAGAGAGCACATACATTAACATTTATGTTCATTTAAAGTTGAGAGAAATTAAAATTACATTTTCAATCCAAAACAAGTACATTTTTTAAAAATCATTTCAATACAGTATATTTTATGATAAACTGTACAAGTGTGCAATAAATATAGTTTTATCATGCTTTCATAGTCTAATACATTTTCCAAACAACTTTTTTTTAAAAAAATAATTTAAAAAATATGCTAATAGTCACTCTTAGAACAAATAGCAAAGGGACTTAGTGAAACTTGCTTTTGGTAATGATGAGTGGGGAAAGGGTAACACTAACAAACTCCATAAAAGTTAGAAAAAAAAGCTTACTGGTATTTTAAATTATAGGGCCATAAATTAAAATCTTCTCCATTCTTATGAAAGAAAAATATCACACATGAATGAAAAATATTCATCATTTCAAAATACTTCTGTCACCAGCCAGGCAAATAAATACCTGTACATTATGACATAACTTGTGATGAATACTTGTTGATTTATGGCAAGTTTTACAATACTGTAGTTAAAATTGTGTCTAAGAATTACCTTATATGACATGGTTAATAATAGTGTCATGATGCCTAGTGAAGTTGTGGCTGTGTAATTAACCAATTATCAATTCAAATGCAGGTCACAGTGACCAACATTTAATCATCATGGAATTGGGTTAACTATTGTATTTTAACAAATTTCTAAGACAGTACTCATATCATGGTCATTTGTTTTATGTAAGGCACTTTTATAAGTAGTACATAATTCTGGATTAAGTGAAGGTCACATATACTGCATGGCAAATTGATTTATGAAGAAAAAATTATGTCTTTATCTTCATGCTAATTTCTCCATACACTATTCCGAGTTGTATCAAAGTACTTTGTTTTTGTAATCTCCATAAACTTGGTTCTGTTTCTACCAGTGTATGTTTATATTACTCAATAAACTTAAAAATATTTCAGACAGTTATAAAACTATGGAACATGGAAATGATGATACATTTAAATTTTGTATTTGCACTTTTCTGTTGACTAACAGCAAGAAGTTCCTCATCTTATTCATTTTATTCTTGTTTGTTATTATTATGCTTTTGGTTCTATTCTATACATTCCCATCTTTGTGATGCACACCTACCCATCAGCACTTCTTACAGGGGAATAAAAAGTCTGTATCAAAATAAAATGTAGCATGCACATATGCAACCGAGTCCAAATTTCACTTGAATAGAACCAATATACTTGAGAAAACAATCAACAAAAGTAAGGTTAACTGATAACAACCTCTTTTTGTGTATCTTTGCATCTATTTTGGTGCATATTGATAGGTTTGATGCAATTTTTCAGCAAATATGTTGGCCTGTATGTTTGGTGGAGGAAGAGCCAGGGAATAACCACCAATCAGTGGGAAGCTACCAGCAAGCTTTTTCACATACCCACACTGGTCTCAAGTTGAGGCTTGAACTCATACTGACAGATGTGAGTGATAAGTGCCATACACCACTCTTCAAGTTTATAATCAATGCTGTTGAAACAAAGTATATAAAAGACTGTTAAGATTTGATATAACATAGATAAACAAATGAAATATGGTGGAACATTATAAAAGTTCTTGATGCCATGTAACTGATCAATGATATTACCTGTCCTAAAGAATCTTTTTAAAAATTCCCAACATAAATTTACAGCCATTCCAGTCCCTCAGAGTAAATCCTCATCACATGGCAAGTCATTCTTTGCTCAACATTCTTCTCAAAAACTTCATTATGTAAAATGTCTACTGGAATATTAATGTCTCAAATCCATTCAACCCAGGTGCATGTTTGTCCTGAGTGAGCACACGAGGGATTGATCTGTGAATGAGGTGCATGAATCAACAATAACATTAAGTGTCAGTCACTTAATAAATGCCCTAGACACTTGTATCATCTCTGGACTAATGTAAATGCCCTAGACACTTGTATCATCTCTGGACTAATGTAAATGCCCTAGACACTTGTATCATCTCTGGACTAATGTAAATGCCCTAGACACTTGTATCATCTCTGGACTAATGTAAATGCCCTAGACACTTGTATCATCTCTGGACTAATGTAAATGCCCTAGACACTTGTATCATCTCTGGACTAATGTAAATGCCCTAGACACTTGTATCATCTCTGGACTAATGTAAATGCCATAGAAACTTGTATCATCTCTGGACTAATGTAAATGCCCTAGACACTTGTATCATCTCTGGACTAATGTAAATGCCCATGACACTTGTATCATCTCTGGACTAATGTAAATGCCCTAGACACTTGTATCATCTCTGGACTAATGTAAATGCCCTAGACACTTGTATCATCTCTGGACTAATGTAAATGCCCTAGACACTTGTATCATCTCTGGACTAATGTAGCAGCAGGGGGGGGGTGAACCCTACAAATTTTTGCGACGAAATCGATTAAAGCCTCAGAATGCCAAATGGAGCCTTCCTACGAAATCTCATATTTTAACCAAAAAAAAATAAAGACTCCATTTTACAAATGGAGCCTTAGCGATTTTGTCGTAAATACATTGTCATAACCACCCTCAAAATTGCTGCCATCTACGTCGCAAATATGTTGTCATCTCACCCCCCCCTGCTGCTGATTAATACAAATTATTTAACCGAATATTTGTTAGCTTTTCACAAACAGACTAATCGATAATACTTCACCACGTAGATCAATTAAATTATTTGACTGATCGGTGAGTGTAAAATTAATTCTAGTTAGCGAATCATTTTGACATTGCATATAGACTGGATTAGTCGGATTCTCAACAATTAAAAATCCTGGGGGGTGGGCTGTTGGTGTAAATGAATAAGGAATGTAACCTTGTCGGGCTTGATTTGATTGTTCCATATTAATTTGATAACTTCCTTCGATTACATCACACGTTAAATTAAGTGCGATCACTGATGAAATATCCACATTGTTCGGTGCGATATGTCTACCGTCGCCGTCGGGAGAATTATTATGAGTGAGGATAATAGGCTTCGGCTGGCTATCTTTCCATGATTGATGAATTTTATTAAATCCTTCGTTGATGGCAGTTCTGAGTTGATTTTTTAGTTCAGGTGCGTTATATCCTGGAAGTTTATAATTTGGATTTTCATTTATATTTTTTTTTATAATCTCGGGCGGAACTAGTTCTTGAAATTGGGTTATTTTCATCAGTGAAGAGATTAGTAATCCTCGAATTAAATATTTCCATGTCATCGATGATTTTATTACCCGCGGCTACTACACTAATGAACTCAGCTTGTGTGAGAAGACCGGATCTTAACGACGGTAATAACAATTTAAAATCCTGATTCATTTTTTCGAAGATATGGGATTCAATATCTACGATTGCTGGACTTGTTTCATGTATTTCCAGAATTTCACCTTCCTGTGGGATATAATCATTATAAAATGGATAAAACCACTCATCTTTACCATATTCATTCTTACGTCGATATCTTTTTGTAAAGTTTATATCGAGGAGGGTTTTATATCCTTTTGATGGATTTTCAGGTCCTATTTCATCAGTGACGTAATCAGATTTTACAGGCTCGGGTGTGGAATTATCAGCACTTCTAGGTGGATCTTCGGGCCATCCTAATACTGTTCTTATTGAACTGTTATAAATATCTACAACATACCCAGGGAAGCCTATTTCAATTGTAGATGATAGTGTTGGTTCATGAACTGTTATCGCAATTTTTGATTCTTTTCTAGTAATGGATTTTATTCTACGTTGTAATTCATTATTAATTTGCTCAATTTGATAGGATCCAGTTGGTATTGAAACAACGTTCCAATCTGGAGTGTCATCTTTTTTTTTTCCTATATGCAAACACCAAAGAATTATTAGGTCTCTGACCACCAAATGAAACCGATCTGATATTAGGCCAACTATGATACACTCGTAATTTTGCCAACGCGATTTCCTTTACTGAAACAGGGGAAGGAAAATTCACACTGAATTTAGGGTTTGTTGACGATATTGATATCATGCTTGTTTTCCGCGGAGTGGTATTTTCTGCTATCCGCTGAAGTAGTTGAATCTCTTGCGACATTATTATTATTATTTACAATGTCTAATTTTGTAATAGATGAAAAAACGCTAGCGTTTTTAATCGTAGTATCATAAATACGTATCATCGCGGAGAATTCGTCTTCGGTAATTATCGTATCATCAATCGATGATGACATCAGCGAGGATAATTGTGAGTAACCGTTAGATACTGCTTGATGTTTTACTTTATAGTCGTTAAGTTTTTCTTGAGAACACGATGATATTTTTTTAGTAATAGCATTTGCAATTTCAGCAAATGTTGTCACCGCGGAAATAGCAATTGGGACAGCAATCGGAGCTACCATTGTTACTGAAGATAGTATAATACCAGCACCGGCCATTATACCAGATACCGAGTATACTGTAACATCAATTGCGGTAATTCTCCTGCGATACTTTTTAATTTTTATTTCATACTCATCAATGAGTGTTTTGAGTTTTGTTAAGAACTCTTTGACGGTATCATAGCGATATTGCGATGATGGAATCATATTATTTTAAAATCTCAAGTGGTTTCTAATTGTTAAAAATTCTAATTCAGATCAGCTACAAACTCCATGTACCATACAAATGATGTCTTATTTAAATTAGGATCAGTGCTTGTTATTGTAAACCGTTTGTATTCACCCACGTCAATAGTCGTTGAAATCACGTTGTTGTATCCATATGAAGTCGATGATGATATATTAAACTGATTCAGTGACACTATTGTTAATCGATAAATACCCGGCTTTGACACAGTGAGAGTTATTGTATTCTTATTAGGTTCCCAATCTAATGATCCAGAGAAAACTGTGTATACCATATTTATGATATTCCTCTCATGAGGAATCTTTATTTTTTCAAGTAGCGGAAGATTGTCTGTTTTAAACTTTGTAATATCCTCGATAGATTTTTTAATATTACTAATGCTATCTCTAATAATACTAAATCCAGCATCATTAATATTTTTAATATTGGATTTAATTTCATCAAAATTGGATTTAATTTCAGCGAGAGATGGAGAGGTTACCGCTGGTGTTCCAAAAAATCTATTAATTCTGTTAATTTCATCAAAATTGGATTTAATTTCAGCGAGAGATGGAGAGGTTACCGCTGGTGTTCCAAAAAAATTTATTGATAATATTTCTACGAAGGGAAGTATACGTTGTTATATGTTTTTCAAGTTCTTCATTTAAATTTTTTAATGCATCTGTGATTGTAGAAACAAATACACCTGGTTTGAGTTTTCCATCATTTGAATATAACGCTATTGTATCTTCAACGACGTCACGTCTTCGTATTAAGACATCATCCAATGAAACATTACTAGATTTCAATTTGCCCTGGCGATCTTGAAATACAACTATTTCCCCAGGATCTACACTTGATAGGTTTAATGTCTCGGCGATTTCATCTTCGATTATTTTTTTTTTATATTTTCGACAGCGAATTTACTATCGGTTTCTGTTTTTTTTTTTTGATTCTGATAAAGGTCGTCCCCAAATATCAATCATTATACGAAAACACTAACGTTTTTCTAAATCATAACGCTATCGTTTTTGCCATTGCCTGCTAGTATATTCATTAACAACAACTTGTGGTGGTTTCTTTGAAAATTTAGATATCTCTGCAAGGACGTTTAATACTTCACGACCGCATATAAGTGGATCATTTAACCGTTGTGTTGGTAGCGTGGAATAAAAAATTGGAGATGACTTTGTTATTGTGGATACATATCGCATGAATTCTTTTGGTGGAGCTAATCCATATGAATCAAAATAGACAATTCCACGTGGATCAATTGCATATGCGACCCAATGAGTTCCTTTTCCGCTGCTGTTATCAAGATTGATAATACCCGTTTCATTTTTCATTGGTTTTGACGGTAATTGATCTCTCATGAAAACTCCTCTAAAGTTTTTTTTATTGATAATGATTTTACAGCATCAATTAAATCAAAATTGGACATTGGTGAAAATCCTAGGGAATTTTCCACTAATAAGCAGTTCCTGGTATTCTTAGGCCCGTGCCCTTGTACCAATTGTTTGGAGTTCCTGGTAGTCTTAGACCCTTTCCTTTTTTTATAACCTTTCCCAGTAGCTTTTTTCAGGGCCATTCCTGCAGCAGTACTAACGGCTCCTAACGCTGCCGCCTTCGCAACCGCTGGGGCAGCCGCTGCAATCAATGCTGGAATAGCAGCTAACAGCGGGAATATACCACCTGATTTTATCATACTGGCGATTGCTGCTTTCGAAAAATCAATTTGAACTCCTCGTTTGTTCTTTAGCGCATCATTGAAATGTTTTATTTGACGATCTGTCAATGATAATTTATGTGCACCACCGGACATTTGAGTGGGTTTCAGCGTTATTGTGGTTCCACATTCTTTAGCCGGCGTTGATTTCAATTTCTTGACCTGACCATCAGTCAACTGGACATTAACAATACTATATGTCATTCTATTCTAAAATGTAATTTACACTTTCAATTGATCTTATTGTGAAAATCCTAACTACATGTTTTCTACTGGTGCATCAATAAGTCTCATTCGTCCGCCAACTCCTTCTAACAACATTTATTTATCACTGAGAATGACAGCAACTGCTCTATAATCAGCTATACCAGCAGGGCGTTGTACCCGAGCTTGGAAGTATATATCAACAACAGATTGTCTCATCATGTCAAGATGTTCCAATGAAAAGTAATAAATCGGATAGTGTTTTTCAAAATCAATTTGCGATATTTGCAAACCAGTATCAACATTTTGATCACGACCCATAAACGACAATATTCTATGATATACACGTGCTACGTCGTTGTTTTCATAATTAAGCTGTACAATCTCTGCTGGCTCTTGTTGTCCGTTTATTCTCAACGAAACTTCACTTACTCCTAATTTATCAAATATCATATGACTAGATAATTGACGACCCACTCAATTTGCATCCTGTAACGCTATAAAGATATGACGTGGAGCTGAAACACCTTGTTTTGATGCTAAGTGCCATGTAAATGTGCCATTTACATTATCCTGCTTCGTATCAGTCGTTGTTGTTAGCCAACTTAGCAATGATTTTCCACCTGTGTCCATAAACGATAGTAATTGTTGCTCTATTGTAACTGCTGGTGTCAAGACGGGTATCCATAGAACCAATTTAACATGACTTTCCCATCATCAACACCATTAGCACGCCAGATTGCATCATTGTCATTCTCCTTTCGCACTAACACAACCGTATGCTTTGCTCCATAGATGACTTTTCTGACATTTCTACAAAATCCGAATATGTGATGTAACGGAATTGCACATGAAAACCGTCGATGCTGTCCTTTCAATGTTCCATTTCGTGTAGCAAATCCTAGATTGAAATTACCATTGACCTTTTTTAAAATGTCGAATTCAGCGGCTGGTCTATCTTCACGGTCTAGATTAGCTGCGAGTTGTTGATCAGCTTCTGCAGTAGCTTGCGCAGTTCGTACTTTAATAAACTGGATATGGTCAGCATGATCAGAAGTATCCTTAGCAAACATCATAGACGGACCAGCCGACCTTGTATAATCATCAGAATATCTCGCAAGTCCGATTATTGTTGTTGCAATATCAACATCTTGTTCTATTGATTCAATTTCTTTTCCATCAATGATATATCTTGCACTGTTAAATAGCGCCATAATGCCATTATTTACAAAACCAACTCGGATATTTGGGTCATTCTCATATGGTGTATCAGCTGCAACATCTGGTACAAGCTCTCCTTCTACTTCAATAAACGCCTCACACGGCAAAAAGTATCTACTTGTATCTTGAACTTGAAGTTCAACTCTCCCCCGTTGATTAGGCTCTCTTGCAGGATAGGCATAATACTGATAGTTAATTTTAGAATCATCTTTATTCACCGGTGCTGCCATATCAAACGCTGGATCAGCAATTTTTTAAAATGCCATTTATACTAAAACACTATCGTTTTTCTAAATGTAGTAATGCTATCATTTTCTTTTTCGTCTGACATTTTTACGATTTCCTCCAAGACCGCTTCCCGCTATCATACTTGCAATATTACTACTATCTGGTGAAGTCATTGCTAATGATGCTAGTTTTTGTTCCACTGCGTTATTTATCACTTTACTGACATTTGCAGGCATCATTGTTGTTGAAGGTAGCGGTGTTGAAACTATTTGTGGTGGTTTTCGTCCGAATCTAGATTTCACCAATGACGTTATTCTATTCTTTGCGGTAGAAAAGGCCGTTCCTGCAAGATCTCCAACAGCGTTAATTCCCTTATTACGAATAACATCAATGGCTTTCATCGCTAATTGTTTAGCAATTGGTGCTACTTTTGGGGCTATTCTTGTGAATAAACCCGCTATGGTATTTCCAAGGCCGTCTCCATAGTATGCCTTATAAACGGGCAATCTTGAGTTTACTACATACACGTTTGTTGGTTTATTGTGATTATAGTGTACTATCATCTTATTTGAAATGACTTTGTAATTCTAAATGCAAGCATTTAGAAATTTCAATCGCTATAATAACCACTAAATTTCCCTGGAATTCCGTCCATTAACTCATCCAAGAGTTCTCGATACGTATGAATATCAATTATCCCACCTTGGAATAATCGTCTGCAAATATCAAATGCTTCATTAGTTATTTCGACTGAGTTATTCCCAGCTCGCTTACCTCCCATAAGAACCTCAAGTCGTGATATATCATTAATGATATTACTAGGACACATATGAGAATCATGATGAGAACTTCCATAACCCTCTCCTGAAAAACTTTCTGATTCGGAAACGTTTTGAATTTCTGGATATTGTTGACCTTGACCTTGACCTCGTCCTCGACCTTGTTGTTGTTCTTTTCGTTGTTCTTTTAGTTGTTGTTGTTCCATACCATACTTATCAACTCCCATTTTAAAAGCCGGAGATTTCTTTATTAATTTTATATATCCAATCCACCCAGTCATCTCGTTTTATTGTTTTTTTTATACTCGTCTTTTAAAAATTCCCCTCTGTTATAATAACTTTTTACAGCGAAGTCACCAAATAACACATAGTCTTCAGGTTTCAGCAATTGAATTTGTTTGATTACTTCTATAGCTTCATCAGTGAATTTCTCGTTAAAAGGAACACTTTTTTTAGTGGAACCTTTTTCAATAGAATCACTAGCATCTTCAACGGGGTTATCATCAGTATCAATATTACCCATTTGTTGTATTTCTCGCTGAGTTTGTAACTCACCTGAAAGCTGTTTTATCCCCTCCTGAGTTTTTTTCAGTTTCTGTAGCAATCTTTCCTAATACATCAATAATAGGTACTGCTCCCTCTTTAGGGATGTCGCCGTATATAGCACGTTCTGTTGCAAGTTTCATATCTTTAGTGGCTTTAGTTACAGGAGCAAAAAGCTGTTCACTCCCAATAGAAAAGTCAGTCTGCGCTTGCTAAGTTGTAGTTTATCTCGCACGTTATCTCGAATTGGTATAAACTTTTTCAGTGATGCTAACCTCTCGCGGGCTAGTCTGGTAGTTAATGCTTCTGATGTCATTATTGGAAATGCTAACGTTTTTTCAATTGTGGGTTTCAATGCTTGCATCAATCAAACGTCTTATAGATTTCACTTTCAAAGCAATCTCTGACCGAACTTGGTACTGTTCCCCGAGTTTCTTTCTAATTGCTTCAACTATACTAAATAGCCGAATGAATAAATTAATATCATTGTTATACAAAGAAACATTAACCGCTTTTTGGATTCTTTTTATCAGTGAATACATTTTAGGTAGGACATATCTTCCATGTTTCAATTGTATATCAATTTGTTCAAATTCATTCAAAAGTCTGTCTTCATTCAAAAATTCAGAAAGTACGATTCCTTGATTTCTTAAATTTGATATTTCTGTGATGATAGTTGTAATATCTTGAAATTCCATTTATTGAATATTATTAATAATGTATTTTCTTATCTTTAAAATATTTTTATCGAAGATATTCATACAAAAAAAAAAAAAACATATACAATGCCTATCTCTTCCTCATTCGAGTTCCGAGGCAAGAAAGGCATACATTAAAGACTTATACAATACCCTAACCCCCCAATCGAGTTCAAGGGCGGGTTATATGGGGTATTAGACGTGAAATCCAAGTGATTTCTTTACAAACATTGAACATATAACATGAAGCCTCATTTGGAAACCTCTTTCGCGCCAAACGACGTCAAAGAGGCCCAGAGGGGGGACAGCACATTCTTGGAACTCATTGAGTGCCTTCACATTAAATAAGCCCAAGGAGCTTAAAGAAGCTCTAACGTAACAAATGCTATATTAGGTCTTCCGGAAGATATGTTGTGGGGGGACAGTACATTACATATAGGATGATTATATATACAATGCGATTATATAGGATGATATATATGCAATGCGATTATATATACAATGCGATTATATAGGATGATATATATACAATGAGATGATAGGATGGTATATATATACAATGCGATTATATAGGATGATATATATACAATGAGATGATAGGATGGTATATATACAATGAGATGATAGGATGGTATATATACAATGCGATTATATAGGATGATATATATACAATGAGATGATAGAATGGTATATATACAATGAGATGATAGGGACAGTACAGGACGATACAAACATGAAACGACGGGGCGGACTTACTACACCCAATCTACCAATCAAAAGCAACCCAAGAAATAAACCATGATTGTAGTTGAAAAAATTCAACCACACCATGTCAATGGCGTGGGAGTTTTGATTGGCAAATTGGGCTTCGTTTAAAGCCCAAACTTATTACGGCTCTTATTATATATAAGGTGATAATAAGACCGGTATCGATAAGCGAGTATGTATTTATTTCCCTAGCATTTCATAGTGAAAATTGTGTAGTAATTTCAATGGAAACTAAATATTTAAATAAAACATTAAAACAAGAAATACAACTGTTAAATAATAGCAATTTTTTTTATTAATTTCTATAATATTACGATTAAATAATCGTAATAATAATGGATTTACATGACGAGATAACTCTGTCATGGGGGATCCCTGTCAATTCAGGACCTGCTATTTCTTGAATGGTTCGAGAATGATATTTTTCTGTGTCATTGATAATTTTATTACATGTAGCGCTACCACACTAAAAAACTAAATTACATGTAATGCGCTTTACTATTTTGACCCTCACATACAATCTATTTTATTTGTAATTACAAAGTAATTTCATTTTCATACAAAATCTAAACAGCGTTGTTAACGCTGTCTTTGTAATTGGGAATTTTAAAAAATCTATTAATATAACCTTGACCCAGTGTCTTGTGTTACACGCGCGCGTTTCGGTACAATAACCATATTTACTATTTGTTTATGTGGCTGTTCCGGCTGTTCCAATTATTGTCATTTACTTTTTTAATGCATATATACGTGAATATTGCGAATAAATATTGAGAAAAAAAATATATGTACATAATGATATTAACGCGCGAAACGTTTTTAGTGTTTTGCCCTATGGAAAATCGACTACTTTGCCCTATGATAATTGATCTGAATTGTAAAATCATGCAAAAATGACTAAAATAGCATAACTCACTATTGAGAGTTATCTTGTAAATAGGAAAACTTTATTTTATGTCCATTTTTCTTTGAGATAGCTGTTTGATAAATCCCTTCAGCATCTCTTTGTACTGAAGGAATACATATTCAAAAATATTTTCCCGCAGCATTCATTGATTGAAAAATTCTTTCTTCATTCGTCGTTGTATCAAATGATTTAACTCCCCTGCGTCGTTTTGAGTATTTCCCCTGTCTTTCCTCTTTTTGTATTCTCTCTTTGAGAAATGCATTGTAAATTGGAAATCGCGTTATTTAAGGGATTGGAGTCAATATGATCAATAACATTACCATCTTTAATCAATCCATAAAATGCTTCATATACAATTCTGTGAACGCAATAGTTCTTTCTTCCAGCAGTAAATTGCAAGTATCCTTGATTAGTAACAAAACCAATTGGCTTTTTCAGTCTGCGGTTTCTAACATCACCATCAGCAGATATTTCATAATTAACGAGTATTGGATGTGGTATGAATTCTTGCTCCATTTATATATAATAATACTATTTGTCTAATTCATCATTAATGTAGTCTTGAGGAGTTTTTATGATTTTGTCTTTGACAAGAGTCATGGTTAGGGTCAATGATAGCGTTTTTTATTCGTTTATCATAATAACGTTTCAATTCTCTAAACCGCTTACCCCCACAATTGATACATAATTGTGATTTTCCTCTCACACCCACCCCACAATTTATGAATGGGGACGGGCCTGTCGAATTATTTCTGACACTCTGTAAGTGATGTCCACAGAATTCACCTCTACACGATTTATTACATGGAGTTACTGATCCAATCATAAGCCATTTGCAGTGATTCATTATATATAAACAAAATTTTCTATTTAAATACTTGTCTTATTTATATGAATGAAGAATTCAAGAGATTATCGGCAATCAAGCCTTGGAAAAATATTAAATTCAATCTTGATAGAACCCTCGAAGACGTACCAAAAGAGAGAATAAATAATAGAAGTCTGATTAGAAAAATACGAGATTGTGTTAATGAGTTTAAACAGGACGGTGCATCACACACCTGGTCAACATTTAAAATTGATGGTGTTGTTGATGCTAGAATGAATGATGAAACAGCAGCTATGATACTATCACAACTTGACAATAAACGGTATTTTCTCAGAGTGAAATTCATTATCAATTTAGAATCAGGCGATTGGGTTATAAGAGACAAGTTTGAGCCAATTCTCAAAGATAGGACAACAGTCATTGTTAGCCGTGATTCCAGACCAGGGCTGTTAACTGGAATTGATAAACCATACTATGAAAAAGCGTATTCTGAAACAGCAATTGTTTATGGGATGTATCCGTTAAATAAGGAACCTGACATTGGAAAACTAGCACCAATGAAACAGTCAACGTCAGTAGAAAAACCACTCAATTGTGTGGCACAACGTTTCATAGAATACTTTACAAATGCACTCCATGGGAATAAATTAACCGATCTAAGACGTAAAAAAAATAGATCAATGGGAGCTAACAGTGAAAGAGAACGGAGCAACTATTTCCGATATAGCTAGATTGGAAAAGTCGTTGAGATTTCCGATAACCGTTTCAACGATAACTGGCGAAGTATTATACGAATCGAAATACAATAAAAACGGAGCTCCAATCAAAATTATTGATCATAACAAACACGCATGGACATCCGCGGTTACAATATTCCCGCGAGACAGAACAGTGAAATATATCCCAGAAGAATTCACCAAGGATGGCATTCTCACTGAAGAAAGATTATTCGATGCTATTGCTAGTTTGTGTAAAAAAGAACCTGTATCAGTATGGCTACTTCATAGTTTCGAAGATGAAGAATGTCAATTCAATCAATTTGTGAAACCTAACGGTGAATTATATCGTACTGAAAGTCTACATAATAGGATGAAAAATCTAGCAATAAGTCTCAGTGAAAACGCTAACGTTTTTAATGGAAAATCCGACGATTACGAACAGTTACTTACAAATTGTTTTACAATTCCATCAGTTGCAGCTCATTTTGCAAGAAAGAAAAATAATTGGAAACCAACACGAAAAGAGTTTTTACAGGATGTTCAATCCAGCTGTTTGGAATATTATCATGGCGGTCTATGGAACGTTAAGTACAATCGTGAAAGTATGATATCAGTTGATATAGTTGCCTGTTATCCAGGAAGTTTTCTAGGATATGGATTCGCTGGTGAGTATTTTAAACGGTTTGGACATCCCACACATGAAATGACTCGAGTTGCTATTAATGGACCACTGCCTGATTTTGATTTGACCGGTTTTGCTTGCGTAGTATCATTTGAATTCGCTGAAGGACTTCATCCGTGTTGTTATGTTTGGATTGGTAGACACATGGCTGAAAAGATGTGGTTACCAATAGTGTTATTGCGATATATGATTGATTGTAAAATGTTAGTTTCGTTGATTGTCAGCGAAGCGATTATCTCATATCAAAAACAAACCAATGTCTGGTTACCAGAACCAGAATGTCTTGATAGTATAATCGATAAATCTAGAAAACATATTAATGCTGACGAGGAGTACATCATTGAATGGTCAAAAAAGATATTTAATCAACGAAATAGTGAAGCAAAGGATCTCGGCCGAAGAATAATCGGTAAATTTACACAAGGTGGAAAAAAATTCAACTTTAAAAGACAATCCTCACGATTGATTATAGATGATGCCGAATACGAGTTCGTTATTAAAGATGCAGTAGAGAAAAATAGATACGCAAATTGTAAAACAGCCTTCTTGTCCAATAAAACAAAGTTAGGTAGAATTGTTACTTACAGTGATGGAGAAAGCTCTGCATATCTACATTTGAGAGCTTCTATGCTGGGTTATGCATCTATCAATTTATTTGCAATGATAAATAGATTTCCTAGTATAGCAGTTAGAGTTGCAATTGATTCAATGTATGTCGATAAAAAATATATCAAAGAGGTAACTAAATTTACTAATAGCGAAGAGACTTGGTGAACATGGCGAATTAAACATGAAATACAATGCGATTATTCTGAATCAGCAGACCTTGAGATTAAAAGCAGTTACCTGAAGAACGATAATTCTATCAGTGAAAAATCCGAAGGATTTTCTATGTCTAAAGCACCACCGATATCAGATCCAATTTGTAGATATAAAACAGTTTATTTAAACGGTTGTGGTGGATCTGGAAAGACAACACGTGTGATAGAATTATATCAAGAGAGAACGTCCATGATTGTACTCACACCAACCCATAGACTAGCGAGAGAGATCAAACAACGAAATGTTGAAGCTTGCACGTATCATAGTTTTTTTCGATACAAGGGCGATGCTTGGACTCCTGAGCGAATGGGTGAGAAATTTATTCCAGCGGTTATTATTTGGGATGAAGCATGTACTGTTTCAGAAGATGTATTAAAAATGTTTCTTGATTGGTTATTGCAAAATAATACAAAAGTTATATTGTGCGGCGATCATGGTCAACCACCACCATTTGTTGGTAGAAGTCCACATAATTGGCTAAAAGGATTTGTTGATTATTACGAAGAAATTGATACTGACTATAGAGCACTCGATGAGCAGTTACGTGAGTTTAAAAAACTAATTAGATTACAACACGATAGAATTCAATGTGAAGTAGCGCGTGAAATAATTTCTGAAACACCTATGAATTATTTTTGGGAAACATGGAGACCAAATGATTTTGTAGTAGCAAGTAGAAAGATAGTCAGAGACGCACTTCAGAAAAAGTTGTTTGAGCTACACAAGAAAAAATTCCCAACGTTTCCAGTACCGTTGTGTTATAGACCATTGGATACACGAAAGCAGAATATTGAAGTTGAAATTCCAGGCCAGACGGAGAAACAGATTCTAGTGTTAAATGATATTGTGCTAGTTGATATCAATACTGTAAAAGATGCATTATGCGCTGATAAATCACCATGGACGCTTGGTTATGTAACAACAATACACTCGTCACAAGGATTGACCATCACGGATACAATTGTTTGGATAGTTGATAATCGCATTGAATGGTCAAATTTAGTCTATCTCGCAGTGTCCAGAGTACGACGAATAAATCAACTACGAAGGATTGTTTTCGATGATGATTTTGATGCAAACGATGATAACACTGATATTAGCATCATTAATAAAAAAAACTCTCTGGTTACAAACAGCAGGACAAAAAAAAACGAGAATTTGATATTGATGCTGAAGTAATAATCACATTAAAAGAACAACAGAATAATCACTGCGCCAGTTGCAATTGTATAATGCACTGGCAGTATTCGGATAAAGACCCTCGACAATTCACCGTAGACAGAAAAAATAACAGTCTTGGTCATGTCAGAAACAATGTGATGTTGACCTGTCTTGAGTGTAATAGACGTAACGGAGCTAATTAAGACCATGTGGCGGTAATTGAGTATCGTCCGGAATGACTTGTAGTTGTTCGCGTGTAAAACCACGCTGAGGTGCAGTTGAATCCAATCTGTAGATTGGAGGTCTACCAGTTGATCGCGTTATGGTTGAAATTTTATGCGTAGTAACACTCCATATAGGATCAGTAGCTCTTCTTTTACCAACTTCAAGCTCTCCTGGTTCGTATAAATATCTCACAGTAACATCACCGAGAAGTGGCTGAGTACTAACACGCTGTGGTTGTTCGGGAATATACTTTTTTTTTTTATTGCAATATTTGGTTTCATATTAATAGTTCGAGTAATCTCGTTATTTAACGCTGCAACTACACTCGGTAACCTTTGGACCCATTCACGAGATCGTTTTTCTTGGATGAATTATTTTGCATATTGATATCCAAATAACCGTTCTGCAAGAGTTCGATTAAATCGTTCTACAATTGCCTGATCACGATGTAACGTAGTATGTCCCCGTCGTATTGTAACATTATGAGTTTTCATTGTTGATAGAACAGCACCTTGAAACTCTTTGCCAGGATCAACTTGTAATAGATTTGGCCATTTTAGAGGACCTCGTCGATAAATCCTTTCAAATGCAGAAACAACTTCAGAAGCTGACTTTGTTTTCAATGGTTCTGCTTGTTTAAATCGACTCGCAATATCAACTACAGTTAGCGCGTATTTGTAACCATGGTCATGTGGTAAAAACAATAAATCAGCCTGATGAACTTCATTAGGTACTGTAACATCAAAATGAGAATAATTAATTTGTTTAGGCGGTGGTAGATAAATTTGCCATATAGCTTATTTGGATAACCAATCTTTTGCAGTGGATTTTTTCACTTTTGCAGCGTTAGCGAGTTTACTAATTGCTGCTTTACCCCTCCAGTATCCTTTCGGAGAATAATAAATAGATTCCATACTATAAAAACACTGGTGTTTTTAATTACCAGCACCTAACACTAATTTGCCTTTCATAGCTGATTTGACCAACCATGAAGCCAATTTTTCTTTGAAGGATTTATCGGGAATAGCATTTAACGCATGAATTAATTTTACATCCGCAAGATGTCTTTGTTGCAAATTATTGCTTTTATATGCAACATCATGAGCATGACATGCCTTATCAATAGCATTTATCGGATACTCACCAGGCCGGGGCTGATTTTGATCATCAAGTCTGATATCTAATCTCGTTCCGGGACCACAGTAGCTATATCCTGGAAGCTGTTTTTCTCCGGGGTATTTTGCCCATGGGGTTCCGGGGAGTTTTCCAAGTTTTGCGGCAATATCACCTCCGAGTTACTTTTTTTAAAAATCGAAATTTTTTGTACCACATGTTACACACTTACCAGTAAGCGCTAGTCTATTGTTTTTAGTTGTAATGGTTGTCTGATCGGTTGTATCAGTACGCTTTTTACATTTAACACAATATAGATCCATAATTTATATATAGAGTTATGAATATAATTGACTTTTCAGCGACTAAAAAAAGAGAACCAGTAAAACACCACGCAGCGCTTCCGAATTCTATCCGTGCCATTATAATCGGACCATCTGGATCGGGTAAAACACAATTGCTGCTTAATTTGATAATGCGATTTATGAAGTGGGATAAATTATATTTAGTTGCCCCATCCGTAGATGATCATCGGTGCTATGAAGTGCTAAAAGATTATAATGAAAATGCATCAGAAATTAAAGATGAAAATGTAATCGACTTTATTCTTGATATTAATGATGCACCATCAATAGAAGATCTCGACGGAGACATAAACAATCTTGTAGTGTACGATGATGTAATGTTAGATAGTCAAAAGAACCCTGCTAGAATATTTTCACGAGGTAGGCATAAAAACACTGACGTGATATATGTCACTCAACGCTACACTCAAATTCCAAAAGTGATTCGCGATAACTGCAATATTCTTGCTGTATTCAATGGCGTTGATACACATACGCTACAAAATATTTGGCAGACATGGTGTTCCGATATGGACTTCAATGAATTTAAAAATTACTTTAGTCATGCTCAGTCTGTCCCATATGGATTTATAACAATAAATTTACACGACCCTCGGTCACGATATCGTATTGGACTTGATCAAATATTCGGTTAAATAATTTGTATTAATCAGCAGCAGGGGGGTGAGATGACAACATATTTGCGACGTAGATGGCAGCAATTTTGAGGGTGGTTATGACAATTATTTACGACAAAATCGCTAAGGCTCCATTTGTAAAATGGAGTCTTTATTTTTTTTTGGTTAAAATATGAGATTTCGTAGGAAGGCTCCATTTGGCATTCTGAGGCTTTAATCGATTTCGTCGCAAAAATTTGTAGGGTTCACCCCCCCTGCTGCTAATGTAAATGCCCTAGACACTTGTATCATCTCTGGACTAATGTAAATGCCCTAGACACTTGTATTATCTCTGGACTAATGTAAATGCCCTAGACACTTGTATCATCTCTGGACTAATGTAAATGCCCTAGACACTTGTATCATCTCTGGACTAATGTAAATGCCCTAGACACTTGTATCATCTCTGGACTAATGTAAATGCCCTAGACACTTGTATCATCTCTGGACTAATGACACCTTTTTCATTGTGTTTATTCCTATTATGATGAATGCCATTCATGAGAATATGTATGTTTAGGGTCTTTGTTGTCTGGTAAGCTGTCATTTTTATATTTTTGTGTTGCTATATATTGAAATACTGGGGTGTGGGTTATGTATTTGTATTGTTCTGTTCTAGCACATGTATTGTATATTAAGTATTTATTTTGTTTGACTAAAGGTTCTTTTTCCTGCTTTTCTTTTGTTTTGTATTGTTGACGATAAATAAACCCCATGACCCGAGTATGCTGTTTGTTTCTTTTCTACAACGCCCAGCTCACATCCATACAGGTGATGCAATATGTATAGTAATACAGGCTTGTTGCAATGTAGTCTTATATTCCAATTACTTCTGAGATGATATGCGATCCACACGTCTGTAAAACAGCCTGTAAAACAGCCAATAAAATCTTATGATATCAATCTTTCATATATAGTAATTTTAATGGAGTGTTGTATGAAAATGATGCATTTGAAAAATAAATATATCAATGAATATTATCAGGTTGCCATTTTAATTTTTATTTAGCAATGACAACCATATCAGATGGCAGATCAACACCACATCAGATGGCAGATGAACACCACTTGCAAAAATAGTGAATGCCCTTCATGTTTGGATGCCTTTTGCCAAATTTTGGTCAAATTCTGTTGAGTGTTATACTTTCTTTTGTTCTTTTTCTTTATACATGGAAGAATCGATTTTTTTAAAATACAAATTTTAGTGCATCTGCTAAACTGATGATGGATTGGTATCAGTTGTAAGAAAGACACCAGGATGACACCAGTAAAAAAAAAAACTTTGGTTGAATTCTGTTAAGTAGTTTGGAGAAGATGCAATATTGATGGTGTTAGCATGCTGCACATACAAATAACTGCATGAACCATATCCATAAACTCAAACAGCCATAAATTTGGACTTGATTGAAAATTATTGGGCAATTTATATTAATTTTATTCAAAACAACAAAGGTATTGGGTCTGAGGCTTGCTTGACTGCATTTGAGAAATATCAAAATGTGTAAAATTGTTATCTGATCATTGATGAATGTGTTTTTTTTCTACTAAGATGATGTCTCAAAGTTGAGGGTAGTTGTCCTGAAAAAAAATTTAGTTCTTGCTGGCACTTTTATATAAAAAAGTTACAAATGTGGACTGTTTTATGCTATTCTCTTCCACAATTTTCATATCACCAGACCCAAAATAACCATGCCAAATTTTTTAAAATCAAAGTTATGGCTCAAAATCCTTGATCATTTTGCAATAGTCATTTCGGTTCAGATAGAAAGCTTCACAAACTTTGGATAAAAGGCCGTAGTTACAACAAGCTGTATCTGAACATATTTTACTGAGAAAACAATACAGGTTCCCTACTATTAGTGAATGATAGTTTTTCAAAGTAAGAAAAGTTTAGCAATTAAAGTAACGATTTGAAAGTACAGCTGAAGTCAAAATGGTGCAAACAATAGTAATTAGTACACCCTGCATCCTGCCTCACCTGTACACAATACATTAATGACTTTTATTTTGTAACTGGAAATCACTTAATAGCCTTGGAAACTAGGGTCAAATAAGTTGGGCTTTTTGGATAAAAAACAATATTTTAGTGAAACAGTGCTTTAAAACAGTGCTTTTAACCAAATTATTAAAAAATCTACAAAATTAGTATATTTTGAAAAAGTGTCAAAAATAATGGGGCAAATTGGGACATACCTTCTGTATCACTCACCTAGACAACAGATTAATTTAAAGATAACCATGGAGGAAAGTTTAAATTTAGTATAAAAATGCTTTTAAACTGTTTCTGACAAAATAAAAGGAAATTCAGAGATTCTGCCATGATATTTTTTAAAGGGGGGGGCCCTCTTGTATCTCAAAATAAGGGAGGATAACAAAATGGAGTGGGAAGAGAAAATGGCCATAATTCAACATTTACCTAACATTTCAATATTCATCTCTTTTTCTTCCTGCTCTACTCTGTAGGTTCCCTATAAAAATAAAAATCTTTAAAAGATGTTGCTCTAGTTGAATAAACATTTATCTGTTGATTGTTACTGAGCTTAATCTGCTCCTTACCTGTGCATGATTACTGTTCTGTTCTGAGACCCACTTTTTCAGCCTGCTGTCTAAAAGAGAATATACAAAGCTAGCTTAGCCAGCTGGAACAAGTTTGGAAACTGTTTTTTCATGGTTGTTTTGTACAAATTTCTACAGCTCGCATATAGTGTCTCCAGGAAACTTCTGCTCCAAAAAAAGATTTTTCACTAACATAAGTATGTGTGTGTGTGTGTGTGTGTGTGTGTGTGTGTGTGCAGTGCTCTGGATTTTTTTAATACTGCTTTAATGATTTCTCACTCATATTGCTATGATGTCTACAGTGTGGCAGTTTATATTGATGTCTAGCCGGGGTCGAGCTAAACTTAAATTTTAGGGAGAATTGACTTCTCCATTTAGTCATAACAGGGAGAAGTGGGAGCTAAACAGAGAGAAGTTGGAGTATAACAGAGAAGCAATAAACAATAAACACGATATATATATATATATATATATATATATATATATATATATATATATATATATATATATATATATATATATATATATATATCAGTTAGCTAAGCTATTTAAACATGCATGTGAATGTGCAAGAATTTCTTTGTGGCCATAAGCTGATTGGTATCAACACCACATAAATACATTTGGCGTTGGGTTACAGCTGCGCCAGAACTTGCTGGCTACAGCGAGGAGGCATCTCAAAGTCATAATCTACAGTCATTTTACGTCCAAAGAACCTGACGGTGAAGTCGTTTTCACTTTCATAACAGAAAGCAAAGTTTACGCTTCTCAGGCGACTTTTTCGCCCACTTTGTCTGGTAGTGTGACCCCTGGTCTAGCACTGGGACATCATGCCGAAAACATGTAGCATGATGTCCAACCCAGTCACATTATCCTAACCAGTCCTAACACTAGCCTCTTTTGCCAAGTGCCTAGCAAGGCAGCTGTTAGTAGCACTTTGATAGGTCTTTGGTATGACTCGGCTAGGGTTTGCACCCATGACCTCCCATTATCTGAGGCAGATGCCCTAACCACTAGGACAACAGAACAGTCCTTTCACTAACATAAGCTCTGCCTGACTTTCATTTTCTTGAATCAGTGCTTAACTGACAACTATGTGAAAGGTACTTTGATCAAATAAATACATTTAATTCTTAAATTCATTTTTAGATACTTATTAAATTTATCTTAACCCTTACAGAACTATGTGGTTTTGTAGTACAAGATCCTACAGGGATAAACTGTTTGAGAAAAGAAAAGAAAACTTAACTCTACTTTTAACTTGCCTGTATCTTAATATGACTCATTATTCAGCCTTCCCTACATAATATAACATGACCCTTCCCTACATTTCAAAATAATGCTGAAATGGGTGGCTGGTATGCCATCAGTTTCTGTCCAACATGGACTTCTCATTTAACATCATTTTTTGGTTCAAAATCACTCACTGGTATTACCATTAACACTTTTGCAGCTCCAATATCATGCACTTCACAACTTAAAAAATAAATAGCCTTCATTTCTATCAATACTATTAACAACATGAATTTGCCAAATACCACCTAAAGACGAACCAAACTTGGAATCAGCAATCTGAGTTTTCGAAGTGGCCCTTATTATAAACATGCATTTGTAAAACTTCATTGATGCAATGTTCAGATTATGCCAGAATGCTTAACAACCATTCATATCAAGCTGAAGAACCCAGAAAAGTTACAAAAAAGACTTTGGTCACAACATGCAATTTAAAGTTGAACATCTGAATTTTATTGTATACTATGCAGCATGCATTTTCATATACAGGACTTTAAACTAATCTGTGTGTGTTCTTGCAACATCGCTGGACTGGATGAGAATTAGTACAAATTTTATGCAAATGATGCAATTGCATGCCATGGCAGAATCTCTGAAAATTACTTTAAAAAAAAAAACAAAATGTGTCAAAAATATAGAACATAAAGGGGACCAGAATGAAGACTTTCCAAACTATTAACACAAAATATTTTATTTAATTTTTGTGGGGGTTAATATCAATTTTATTACATCATAGGCCATATATGGCTGCCAGTGTTATTGGTACAAAAAGAGCCGAGGAGAACCATTGATCCATTGGAAGGTTACTTACAAACTTACCTACATAACCACATTATTGATCTAGCCATGACGAGAACCTACATGAGCAGAGGTGAGATGTCAATGATCTGTAATGGGAAGTGCCTTACACCAAGAATCCCTAACTACCAACAAGTAATTTCTAACTGACATCAAACAAATGCTTTAGTTCAAGCATTATAATGATAACACCTGGTTCGCAGATGTATATTGCTTTACTGTTGTTCTGCTTTTAGACTCTGTCTGGGTTGGGCATTGGTTTTGCAGCTCTGTGCTTGGGTAAAGTCTGTGAATTCTTAAAAGTTAAGACTAAGTCTTGTACTCAAAACTCAATTAACCGGAATTCAAAGCTCCACCCAAACAATAACTTCAAACCTTTTCCAGAAGGCTTAATTTTCAACCAGATAAGGGTAGAGAGTTGAAGTTAATTCCTCCTGCATCTGATAGGTAGTGCTACCAGAAGACCTAATCTGACAAATCACATAATTGACATTTCAGTATGTGTGTTTTATATTTCCTCACCAATATATCTATATATCACATCTTCCTGGGATAAATTATGTTTGCACAAACTTATACTGACAAGATTTTACAATGAATGAACACATCCTTTTCTTCCATTTCAGAACAAGGCCTTCAAATAACCTAACAGCATAGTGCTGGGCCTAATCCTTGAATTATGACACCTTGCATGTATAATAACTAGATAATATATGGCTAGTAGATCATCAAACTTGATAAGTAAGATGCTTTTTTTATTTTATATGCAAATATTTGTATACACATTAATCAAATGTTATTATCATTCATGTGATGATGATGATGATGATGATGATGATGATGATGATGATAAAAGTGATATGCAAACTTAAGTCAAAATTCTGCTTTTGTCCAAAATGTTGCCAACATTGTTTTGCTTGTATATTTATGCTGTTGTTGTTGTTGGGTTTAACACCATTTTTTAGCACAAGAGAGATTATACATGGCAGCCAGTTTAACTAATGGAGGAAAACTCAGAAAGAACTACCAACCCACAAGAAGCTACTTGCAAGCTATCTCACAAACCCACATTTGCAGAGCCTAAGACTCAAACTCACAATGAAAGCTGAAATGGCAGTGATCCATAAGAGTACTTCCCACCACTTGCATATTTAGAGCTGTCTACTAAATCTGACTGGTTACAAAAAGCATGGAAACAAAATTATACAATTAAAGGCTAATGAACAGCATGATGAAGATGCTGGGTTTCCAAACCAAATGGAATCTTGAAGAATTCAATATAGGAAGACAGTATAGAAGATGTAGACATAAACATGTTTTATTTAGAGTCAGTTTGCATTTACATAATATGAAATATTAACACATCAGAGCTATTTTACTGACTATAAAATAAAATAATTAACATATATGGGTAATGGCTGCAGACACACACTTATGAAATGGCTCAAAGTTGTTGACAAATACTAAATTAGTACAGACCAAGTTGCTATCTACCATTTTCTGCAAAAAAGCAGGGCTAAAGACTATAAATTTATTCACAAAATATTAACGCCCCACCATTATCTGAAATGGACCTAAACTGAGGTTTGATTACTGCTTGTACATGTACAAACAGGGTATTACTATATGATCTACAAATGACATGCTGTGTAATAAAATGATAAGCTCTAACAGTCTTTAAATTCCATTTTAATAAGAAATAAGACATTATCACAACACTACCAAGTATGTCTTCATAATTAAATATAGACATTGATCTCTTTCTTGTGCAAACACAACTTGTCACGTTTATAATGAAAGTAAACAAATTACTCAAAAGAAATTGGTTTAAATGTCAAAAGCTCATAAAATATGATCTCAAGCTTTAATTTTCCCTAAAAAACTACTTTTTATCTTAATTTTAATAATACATTTCCCTTTAATTTTCCCTAAAAATCTACTTTTTATCTTGATCTTAATATTACATTTCCCTTTAATTTTCCCTAAAAACTACTTTTTATCTTGATCTTAATATTACATTTTCCTTTAATTTTCTCTAAAAAACTACTTTTTATCTTGATCTTAATATTACATTTCCCTTTAATTTTCCCTATAAAATTACTTTTTATCTTGATCTTAATATTATATTTCCCTTTAATTTTCCCTATAAAACTACTTGTTATCTAAATCTTAATATTACATTTCCCTTTAATTTTCCCTATAAAACTACTTGTTATCTTAATCTTAATATTACATTTCCCTTTAATTTTCCCTATAAAACTACTTGTTATCTTAATCTTAATATTACATTTCCCTTTAATTTTCCCTATAAAACTACTTGTTATCTTAATCTTAATATTACATTTCCCTTTAATTTTCCCTATAAAACTACTTTTTATCTTGATCTTAATATTACATTTCCCTTTAATTTTCCCTAAAAACTACTTTTTATCTTGATCTTAATATTACATTTTCCTTGAAGATTTTATAGCTATCATTGGTCTTTATAAAATGTAGGGAAAAAAACAATCTTTTTTCTTAAAAATTTGTTTTATTAAAGTCTATTTGCATTTAAAATGTGGCATTATGCAACTGATATAAAAAAATACACTGAGACAATAATTTTACTCTCTAAACTCCACCCAAAACTGTCAAAAGATTACTAATTACAACTTTCTAAGCATCAGCATTATAAGTTCTCACCTTCGTTATGATATGTATCCCCCAAGCCTTATCTTCAACGCAAATCTTTAAGGAAAGTGACATTTGTTTCACCTAGGTTACAATAATAATAATAATAATAATAATGATGATGATGATGATGATGATGATGATAACAGTATTAGTAATAGTAATATGATCTAACAGGAAATAAATATTAATCAAGATACATGATATAATCAAGTCATAATCAAGCATTCTTATCCAGGTCTGCTGACCTTTCAGACATCTAACAGCAGGGCAAGTTACAAGAGTCCTAAGCAGGATCACAACTTTTGAAATACTGTATTTTCTGAAATATTCATATATGCTGTATATATCTAAGAAAATGAACTGCATTTTAATGAACAATAAATTGCTCCAATTAGACTATGGTTGTTTCTAACATGAGACCTGCATTGAGGCCTGAAAAATACTTAAACTGCTGCACAGCAAACATGTAGAGTAGCATGTTTGATAATTAAATCTGTATATTCTGTCAAGACTTATCAAAGCATAATGGGAAAGAACTATGTTTGACCATAAATTGCACTCTACATTAAAAACATTTTGTTCTTTACTCTTCAAAAGATCATCCAAAGGTCACAAAAAATTTAGAAATTTCTAAAAAAAAATTATAAACAGAATAAAATTTAAGCATTTGCTCATACTTATTTTTAAAATATTAATATATCAGATACACATATTTAACTATTTCATTCTTTAATGGAGATTTACAAAGCTTAAATCAAACGTTTGATAGTAATTTTTATGCTGTTAATGGAAATTATATGTATATGTGTGTGTTTATATATATATATATATATATATATATATATATATATATATATATATATATATATATATATATATATACACACACATACACACAAATACACTACCAGTAGATTCCATTATCACAGACCAATAACATAACTGTGTGTGTGGTTACATAACAAGCATCAAAGGTAGTGCACCAGCAGTTAGGCTAAAGCAAATACTAAAGATAATGGCTACATGAAAAAGTGATTATTATCCTGGACTAACTTAATTGCATGCCCAAGCAGAGGAAAGAACAGGTGTCACTGGACAGGCATGGCTTTTAATCAGGTGAGAGGATTGTTATTTAACAAAGAACATGGGGAAACATTACAAGCATATTTGCACTAGTACAATGCATATTGACTAGCTCTAAAACAATATGGACTAAAATTGTATTGTATGGCAACTAATACTGTAAAAGGATGAAATTATAGCATATGAGGACTACCACTGTATATGTCTGAAATTATAGCGCATGGGGTTTACTACTGTAAAAGGTTCAAATTATAGAGTATTGGGACTAATACTGTAAAAGGCCATGTGGAGAACACTGACATACATCTGTTTGTATACATATGAGACGAACAAGTAAGTACTCATTGCAAACTTTTTTTACATTAAAATGTGAATCAAATGGTTAAAGATAATTTGTTTTCTGCTTATATTTTATAAACCTCTAGTTTAAACAATATTTATTCAAGAAAACCTCTTCAGATGTAATTCAGAACAATGCAATAGGTGTGGATTTGTTAGAAATTTCATAGCTCACTTAAATCTGCCTCTTACTACAGATCAATAATACAGTAATGAAAAAGGAGATAGATCATACAGAAGTACAAATATATACATGATCAATTCTAGCCTATATAATTAACCCTTTACTTTAAAAACCTCTAATCCATTTTCATGGACGCACTTTGCACTTTTCTGATGCCTCTACAACATTCTCATGGAAGCGGCTTTGGATGCCTCCACTTTTCTGATGCCTCTACAACTGTAAATATAAGCCATTATGATCTGGTTTTTGTAGTGCCACTTTTGGGGAAAACTCCATATTTGATACTACATTTATTGATTTGAATGGCCAGTACATTAGATCACATGGTTGCTCTAGTCATAATCTGCTATTTAAAGTAACTGGGTCATATTCTCCTCTCTCCAAAATGGAGGTAAAGGATTTCATTCAGTACTTTCTTGAGTTTAAACAATTAGAATCACTTCTGTAAAAGCTTCAATAATTTAGGTAAAGGTGGTGATATTGATGTAGGAAACAATTAGTTTTTATAAATTATCAAATTCAGATGATTTAGTGATGCAGACATAAACAAAGAACATGTAAATTTTTAGTCTGAGAAATGAGAGCTAGGGCTGGTCACACAGCTTCATTGGCTTGACACTGAACAAGTTCTCTCAAGAATTCAAATCACATAAAATTCTTCCATGAAAAATAATATGACAGACAAAAAATAAGATTTTACTCTTAAATCTTTCTATACGTAACAGACGTGTACCAAAAATGAAAACTTGTTAAAACTGATGTTAAATTTAAAATGCACTACAATGCTGTAACAGTTAACTAGCAGGCATAGGAGCATGGAGTCAAATAGGGAAATGGTGTTCTATTTATAGTGCACTCCACTATGTAACTTTGGTACATGTCAATCAAGTGGCTGAAGAGCCATACACTACTGAGGTAAAGGGTTCATGTTGGGATCAAAATTATAACTGCCACAAAGGTTGTGATCCATGTATATAATCTGAAACAGGGTTGAATCATTCTATATAAATGTTGTATACATTAATTTCCTTTGAGCACTACTGGCTCAATAACAATGTCTTAATGTTAGTACATTAATGTGAAAAGAACATGATGTCTAAGAGAATATAATTTGACTTTCTAGTAGAAAAGTGTTTCGATGTCCACATATATAGTACCTATTGTTGGAAACATGATTTAAGAATAACTCATTATTTAAACAACTACATATGGTTCTCAAATGCTTTTGCTAGACTTGAAATACCTAAATACAAACTTTCTATGATGGTAACCTTGAAACTAGGGTAAAAAGTGCAAGCAAGGATGAATTGTAACAGGTAGTATAATTGACAACAGACCATCACAAAGGCTCTATGATCAACTGAGATAAAACTTAGCCAAAACATGGACCAATCTCAATTTTGGTGCTACAATTAGAGGAAAAATATTGAAATTCTTTCTTGAAAGATAGAACAATTATAATTTTTCAATAAATTATAGGATAATGATATAACAAAAATGAATATTTTTCCAATGTTCAAAAAATAAACCATAAAACCAACACAAAATGACAGATTCTTCCTTTTCTTGCCTGTCTCCATTGTGCTTCCCATTTGTTACAAACAATGCAAACAATTAAAGTTCATCTTCTGTTGAACTAAGAAATTCTAATTTGCTGTCAATTTGCAGAACTGAAAAGAAGACTGACATACACAAAATTACAGATGGTGAGGTATATTAAATACAGGAATTATAGACCAATTATATAAAAAAAACAAGTTTTATATGATCCTATACTTTTTAGAGAAATTAAATGAATATGATTCAAGCCAAAACCATAACACAAACTTTTAATGGCTGTGACAGTGACCCCAAAGTCAATGCATGTTGCAGAGTGAATTGTCTTGGTTTTATAATGATTCATAATCAAACCTGCCTACTGTGGCCACCCATGAGAAAAGGTTACACTAGCCTTTGTAGAGAGGTGACTACTGAAGGCAGGTTCAATTCTCATACTTGGTCCAAGACAAATGCATGTACTATGCACTGAATAGCATTAGCATTATTGGTAGTAGCAGTATCAGCACTATTATTATTTTGCATGTACTATTATTAGCAGTATGGCATAAATATACATGTATTCAATGAAGCTAACAAAAAATTCCAGATAAGATTCCTGTATCCTCAGTCTAATCCCTCATGACATCATCACTATCATTGTGAAATATTTGAAGTTCTGACAAATGTTTAGCAGATCCCTTAATTTGCATCCCAAAATGTACCTATTATTGGGAAACACAGGCCTGACTTTTTGTCAGGACAGCTGGTGTAAATAAGCATAGTTTTCACACTTCAAACAATTCATGGATTAAGCAGCTGCTCAAACACAGACACCAAAACAGTAGACTTTATAAGACACATATGATGATCAGAGAAAGGAAATAA
Source organism: Potamilus streckersoni (assembly GCA_016746295.1). Classification (NCBI taxonomy): domain Eukaryota; kingdom Metazoa; phylum Mollusca; class Bivalvia; order Unionida; family Unionidae; genus Potamilus; species Potamilus streckersoni. The sequence continues at coordinate 555,040 of JAEAOA010001156.1, forward strand.
ATTTCCTATGGCTTTCAATTCGTGTAATATCCCTTTATATATACCATGGCTTGCTCCTGAAACAAGAGAAGTGTAAGTTGCATACTTCGAGTGGTCAATGCTGATATAGTCCAGTTACCATGTAAAGCAGGATGAAACCACTGCTTGGTAAGGAAACGCTTGGTTCATGACTGCAGAAGAAAGGGTGAAACCATTGCTTGATTATGAAACAATTGGCTGCTGACAGTGGAGACAGGTGACTGCTGATTTCATGACACTTTTACATACAAACTTTACCTTGGGGGGGATTAGAATGGCTATTGTGACCAGGTGACCACTAAACCTAGGTGACCATAAGTACAGGTTTGACTGTATTATGATATTCTATTGAGGGTGTAAGAAATATATCAAAATTAAAAAAAAAACCTGAGCCAAATCCATAATCTGATTAAATGACAGTAATTATATTACAAGTAAAATTACAGTCATATATTGTCATGTTTGCTAAAACCAGCTATCAAGAAGTGTATAAACGAGGATTTTATTACAACCCACATGTTTGATGTCTAAACCTAGCCACAGGCTAGTGTTAATCCCTTATCGTGCCAGGCAAAAAATAGATCATACTAACTAGACATGGGTTTGTAATATTCACACCTAAGTGTTAAACATTTGTTCAGATATCAAAGAAAGCCAGTAGGGTTAATGAAGCATGTTCTCATCCGTCCCCATGTGGACAGGCAGCAAGAGGACATTGTCAGCTAAGTTAGATAATATCAGTTCACAGTTACATCCAGTTGGAATTAGGATAATGGGTGTGATTATGATTTAGATCCAATCTATAACTTCGTACCTCATAATCAAAGTTAGTTTCTCTGGGAAGATTTCTGAAGAAATAGGATTACTCTGAGAAGCCACTAGTAATTTGGTGGTTAAACTTAGAACAGATTCTAAGGTAAGAAAAGCTTCAAAAAAGAAGCTTTTTGGGGGATATAACTTCCAGTTCAGATGAATCCTGAGTTCCAAGAGGTGGAGACAGAAGTAAGAGCAGTTGGAGTTGACAAAAGTCTAGTCAGTGGAGAGAAGGTGGATAGAAGCATGCATGCCAACCCCTGGCGAGGAAGAAGTGTAATCCAAGTGGACTATAAGAGTAATCTGTGTAGAAAAAGAGTAATCACATATACACTGTAACATGTCAAAATTTAATGAGCATATGTCCAGATTGATTTATTTACCCCTTTAGACTTTTAACATCAATAACTGTTTCAAGTTTTCATATGTAGCACTTAGAGCTTTAAAAAGCAACAGTCTCTCATATTGCATTTCAAAACACTTTTTACCAGCTGAGATTATGAATATTTTGCACACCAGTAGGGCACTAAGTTCTGGGTTACAGAACCTGGATCTGAATATATTTTTGTTAGCAATAATGAAGAATCTTTCAAAGTCAGCATTACAATGGTAAAGAACCAACATTCCTTTCATAACCTTACAAAGAAGATAAAATTTATATCTCATAGTTATTGGGTCTTTTAGCTGAAAAATAAGGTGTCATTGCAGATCAACTCTTTCCACAGGAAGTTCACTGTCAGGTAGAATGCCAACTTGATAGTTCTGAAGGTCTCCTAATTTTTTGGCACCTTTCCTGCAGCAAGGTGCATCAAATGACAGGGACAACCTGATATGTACATTGATGGAGACATTTTTCAAAATACAGAATGCAACTCTCTTATGAATTCCAGTCATCACTGATGCTTTATCAGCTAAAACCCCTATACAGTTCTACCAACTTGTTTTTTCAAGCAAATCAAAATGTTTTCTCCATTGGAATTTATTGTTAATTCTGGTAATGAAAGAAGAGAACTTTGACTTTGCCCTTTTTGTTATCAGTCTCTTAAACAGACTGAGTAAAACTTTTTTTCATCATAATCACTACTCCTCTCTGTGGCAATACCAAACGGCCCAATTTTAGATGATTTTCTTCTAGCAAATACTGATTTTTGGCAATTTTAGAATCAGGAAACATCTGTTTGAACAAAGGACCAATGTAGTCTACAACTATTGGTAGTTTGTATTCTATTAAGAACTCAGTAAATATACCTCTGCATTTATAAAATTTGTGTCCACAACTGAGTTCTACTGTAAAAAAGGAGTTACCTTAATTTTGGAGTTAGTAAAACCAGATAATTCAAGGTTCCTTTGTTTTCTACCAAGACCAATATTAAAATACTTTCCACACAGTCTGCAATGGGCATGAAGTTGCCCTAGAATGGAATGCTGTATTATGTAATTGATGTATTCATCTCTGAATTTATTTTTTGTCTTTTTCTAATCCATCTGTAAAATTTTTTGAAAAACATTTTTGTTACTAACACGCGCATCAACTAGATGAGTTGACTTTATACCTACAGACTGGTTCTGTACCATATATCAAATACAACAAGGAATCTGCGAGCAAAGATTACAAATTAGCAAAACAGTCTGTTTACTCCTAACCAATCCATACAGTGGCTATAAATAGCAACCTAGCTCAAGTATAATCCAGCATGTTCTTGGAAATAGAGCAGCTGCTATAAATAGAACATAGCACTGTTAGGAAAGTGCATGCGAGTCTACAGACAAGTGTACTTGCATCTCGAAGTTAGGTAGAAGCCGTCTTTTCTAGAATGCGGTCAGTGGGATTATTAGGATGTTATAAAATGAGAAAACAAATTATTAACTTTTATGGAGCGGGATATAATGAAAAAGCATAATCTAGATACATTTACGAGTAAGGTGTAATTTACTGAAAAAAATCATAATGATTAAGCCAAAAGCATAATGGTTGGCATGTATGTAGAAGGAAGAGGAGCAGAAAAAGTAGTCTGGAGGAGAAAGTGGAGGAAGAGGAAAAGGAGTATAGAGAAGTCGAGGTGATGGAGTATAGAGAAGTCAAGGAGGAGAAGGAATTTGGAGAATGTAGGGAAGGAAGAGAAGGAATTGGTAGGAAAAGGAGAAAATAATACAAAGATGAGTAGATTACAAGGGCAGATGGAAATCTATCTTACACTACGAATCAAGTGATCCCATACGCTATTAAAGGGTTGAGTGGAATGAGTGTATTTTGGGAAATTTTAATCATTTGACTATTGAATTATTATTATTCACTGAATTTCGCCTTTTTTTGTATATATAATCATTTAACCGGCAGCATTGATGACTGGGGGTCTAGAGCTGTATATCTAGCTTTAATTTAACTAGCAACCAAAATCGAGCCTGGGTGGGATTTCTACAATAGTTTAAATAAAATACTGGGAGCACCCCAATCTAATCCAATCATAACACCCCACAAAAAACTCTTCACAAATATGCATTGTATGCACAAACTTATTATCAGAGGTCGACAAATTGGTAGACTGTGCACCCTGGACTACCCAATTTTGTTTTCGCATTACTTATCTAAAGCCCATGGACTACTGACCAAATCTGATGTTTTTTTGAATTAAAATTTGTATTAGGCAGCACCCCATCTACCCACACTTTGTACTTCCCATCCAATTTTAAAACCATAAAGCCTTACAGATATTTTTTTAAAAAAAGCACAAAATCTAGTAATACCATTCATAAATTTATATTTTCTAACATGATTATTGGCAAGAGATCTCTAACAAGTTCATGGTAATTTTTCAGTGTTTGGAAAAGTCCATTTTCAGTGAAGTAATGGGCTTTTCAGACAAACACACATAGAATGCGAATATTGTGTCATATACATTAAGTATTTATAATTTCAAGTTTTGACATGCAAAAAAATTTTCAAAAAAATAGAAATGGAAAAATTATGCCATTAATTTTCACCCCTCCCCATAAATATGGATGCAGTGTTTTTGGTTCGAAAACACGAGAACAATGTTATGGACAACCTGGCAAAAAAACAGGTTTGAAATTATAAATTAACGAATGAACCAAGTTATGTGCATTTTTTATATCATGCAGGTTTTTCATTTTAAAATTACAAGAGGGATACAAACTGTAAAATGGGATTTCTAACACTTCAAACATGCATGTTCTTGTAGTCAAAGGTTAAAAACAGTTTCACTTCGATTGATTGTAAAGTTTAAACTATGGATATTTGAGTGCTGAATGTAAAAAAAATCCCACAAGAATAAATAACAAACTATTTTATGTACTTAGAGTGATTGTCAATTATTCTTCTGTTCCTTTTAACACTAACAATTTTACACGTCTGCATATTAGCATGTTAAAAGGAATTGTTTATCCATTGAAAAATAGGGGCTAACAAAATTTCTTGTGGACTAGCAGTCTTGTAGCCTATCTGACTATGAAATTTGAGATTTCTCCACCCTGGTTATGCAAGCAAAATTATAATTTTCCATTTCCATTTCCTTTTCGAACTGATTTTTTGCTTTGTCTAATTTGAGATGCGGCTTTTGCCTTCATGCTTCGCAATTTCTTAACTCTTTCAAGTCTTGCTTGTCTTAGTTTTAAAACAATTTCACCTTTACGTTCCTTCAGCTCTTTTCTGCCATCTTTATAAAGTTCTCGCAGCGAATCTCCTTTTGGCACGGGCTGTATTTTCCCTTTTTTCCGAAGGTAGCGAATCATTAGGTTGGTTCCACCCAGTGTAACAGTGTACCTTGCTGGTGTGGCCAGTTTGTACATTAAATACGCTACTGCTACAATTCCAAGTCCAGAACTACGAAATGGCTTTATCACAGTTTCACTACAACCAAGCTTCTCTAACCATGGAACAATATCAAAGCCTCTGAAAAAAATATTAGCAGGTGAATACAAGGATACCAATGAATTCACAGTAAAATAATAGAGTAAAAAATCTGAAACAAAACAATGGCATTAATATAGCTATATTGTAAAATAAAATGCCTTTTTGCAATTATATTTTATAAACAAATGTTGGATGTCTCATCTGTTTTCATATACTGACGTATAACCCTTGCATCTGACTTGACAACCTTTTCCACAAAACTTTTAACAATGATGATGCACTCACAGCTGAAAAATTGATGGCTAGATCCCATCAAGTGAGTGCAGGGGAGATAATATGAAAATACTCTGACTCTGGGAGCTTAAATACAAAGTGTGTATATATATATATATATATATATATGTGTGTGTGTGTGTGTGTGTGTGTGTGTGTGTGTGTGTGTGTGTGTGTGTGTGTGTGTGTGTGTGTGTGTGTGTGTGTAAATAACACAATTTAGGTAATGGAGAATAATAATGACAAAATAAAATTGCATAAATAAATGCTAAACATGTTCACAAATGTAATACAAGCTTAGCTTCTCCTGAATATGCAGGGTTACATTACATGTAGTTTTTTTATTTTTACAAATCTGTGCTATGTGCCCTCTTTAGAGAAAGGTGTGTCTAGCCAAGTGAAGCAAAAGGATCAGTATTTCTTACAAAAACTTACTTAAAAACTGTTATGTTGTCACCCATATGTCACACACAATCACAGCTTCATGTTAACATGGGTTAATTTAGTTACTGGCCTGCTAGTGAGATGGGTTAGTACTGAGGACCACATTCTCCTGGGGTCAACTGCATTTTCAGAAGTAAATTTTCTTTATTTGATTGATTGGGAAGCTGTTCGATTTTCTGCTAGGCTGTTTTATGGCAGGTAAAGAATAAATAAAACAGTCCTATATTTGAATGAAAATCAAATTGTTTTCTACATTTTAGTATAAATGTGAATAATGAATTTCATTTCTTTACTTTTAAACATGTTTACAATTTTTCATAAATAAGTGTAGGTTTTATCAAAAAGTAAAAGCTAAACAAAGTTCTATATGTGAAGAAAAATTTAAAAATAACAACAAATAGTTACCAATACCTATTCATTTCTGTCCATGTAGGTTCAAGTCCTTACCCTCAATTTTTTTCAGAAAGAGATTTCTTAAGCACAAAGTTATTATCAGATAAGGCACTTTCTTTTATTTCATACATGGATCATGCTGGGTTTCACCAATGTCTCAAAACATGATTTATTTTCTTTATTAGCAACAAAATATACCATTTGGGATTTTTTGCCTATTAAAACTTGCATAAGCAATTTTGGGTTTGGAGTTAAGAAATTCAGAGGCACTATCATAAGAAACAGCAAACTTGGATATGAAATGTAATGGAATTTATCTCTTGTTGCATAAACAAATCCTTTGTTCATATTCTTCACAGTGCATTGATGTATCATAATCTGCTTAGGCTGACATGTGGATTGTAATATAAAATGATCATGGCTCGACTCCCAGAATTACATTTACCATATTACTGGTATTTTTCTCATAAACAAGAAATTTTAAGTACAAAAAGTAAATTTCGTAAAGTTTTATCATTTTGGAAAAGAGATTGCTTATAAATTTGAATATAAGACATTTGTGGGAAGAGGGGGCCACCCGAAATATCATATACATGTATTATTTTTGAACATGGAAAACATTTCTTATTAAAAGTGCAAAAAGGTGTAGAAAGTTTATTATCATTTTGGGGAAGAAATCATATGGATTCTAATATAAATAAATAAATTGTGGCGTGGCACCTAAAATTTTTAAATTTCACAAATTTCTTCCAGTTTTGTGCCAAAATAGCATCGGAACCTCTTGCTGGGCTTTTTGAGAACTTTGATCTTTGTTTATTGTTGAAAGATGACAACTCATAAATGATAATGTTATTATTACTGGTCTATGAGCAATGAAGCCATCAAATCTACTTTGTGTTTGTCTACAATGCATTCCCTATACAATCATCACTCAATATCCAACATATGTTCTCTACACTGTATTCATAACTAAACAACAAACAATGCAGCGGTTAATAAAAGATTGTCACCTGAATTTATAAATCAATTAATTCAAGTACATTGTTCATCATCAAAGTCAATTGCAAGGCTAAACTTTTTCAATTTATGGGTAAACGATTTATAAAACATCAAACAAATGCATGCTTCCAACATATGCACATGGCTTCGTGGTGTTGTTTAACGCAATCAGTTGACCAGTGAATAATGTTGTCCATTCCCTACAAATATAACCCCCTTGTTTATTGTTTTAGTCCGAATGCAGCTGAAAATTGCAGTTTTTCAAACAAAATTAAAGTATTACAAATCACCGTTACTTAACATTCGGATGAACAGTTTCATTTTAGAATATTGAAAAGTTTGTGAAGAGTAACAACATTTATTTTTGAAGCTGAATTTTACTCCATGTTTAAAATGCAAGCATGATTATTTCAGTTCTTGGAATCATGTTCATGTGTGATTCATTCCAAAGCTGATTTAGGAAGCAATTAGCTAACAGCAAAGCCCATCAAAAAATAAATTTCAGCACTTCTGGCTGACAAGTTTTTTTTATATGAAGCACTATATGCATTATACATGACTCATCTTATGATGCAAACTGTGATCACAAGATATTAGGAAAAATATTAACTCCTTGCTTGGTGACGCTTTTGAAAATCGTCAAGAAATTATTGAGGTTGGTGGCAATGTAACTCTAACTTGCTATCAGTTTCTTATTTAATGGTGATCCTTGATCATTAAGCACTTTGACCTGTTGATAATATGTAGCAAATTAATAGCTGGAACATATAAGGCAAACAGAGATCCTCTTATTAGTATTTTGTGATTGGTCACATTTGCATCTGTGGTAATGAACACAATTAACATCTTAGCCCAATATATAATCATCCACTGTTTATGATGCAATATGACTTGATGAAACAGGATTAAATGAAGTAGATTATCAATATCCTTAACATTTTCTAATGACATGATGCTGAAGCACCTGCTGGAACTGTGAGACATGCAGTCATCTGAAGAGTCCCCAAGTTATTCCAAAATGGCAACTTTATTTCTTAACCAGAATTAATAGTTGATAAAGATTCCAAAGTAATGCACAAAGAAACTGTTGAGTGATAAGTTTACAAGGAAATAAATAAATAAACAAACAATAAGTAATCTTTATTATCTTTTGCAAAATTCTTGCAGAAATGCTGCCTTAAAAATGTTTGGAGGATAGGCCACATTTGAAGATATTGATTTGATTCACACACCTGTCTTGTTAATATTTATAAGACTTTTATTATCTGATAGTAGAAGAAACAGTTATTTGTTTCACAAAAATGAAACAAAAAATATGCAGAACTAATGTCAAAACATGGTAGAGCATTCTAATACAAATTATGTAAACACTATTTCATTCTTTTGACCAAAATGTAAAACTATGTACATTTATATCAATATACATATGCAAAATTGAAAATTATATTTTTTACTTTATTTCTGCTTCACTTCTCAGAGATTCTGCAACTATCAGTACTTTGTACTGGTAATGACGGAAAGTTGGTAGAAGGCCAAATTTTACAGATACAAATGCTAAATAGTTAATATCATCAATACAAAGTTTATCATTTGCATAAATTTGGGAAAATTGTGTTGAAAAAAAATGAAATGAATGATTTCTGACCTTTACTATAGCTATGTTGATAACAGATATCAACATAGCTCCATGAGAGTAGTGTAATTCCTGTTATGAGTTCCATGTGGACACTTCCATGCCATTTTAGATATTTTGATGTTGATGTTGGTGTCAGCACCAACTGCCTCTCTAAAAGTTGAAATTTGTTGCCACCACACGTTGGTGGCATTGGGTAGGGTGGTCCTAGCAAACTTAAACGACCAAACATCAGGCCATACCTATATAAATTCGATAGGATTTTCTCAGAAATTGCAAGCATATTTCTTATAGCTTTAGTACTCTGCAAGACAAGACAAAACTACAACACAGAGGTCTAATAGTTGTATGATATAAACAATAAACCCCCTTTACAACACTGTTGCACAAAAACATAAACATAACATATTATTTGTAAAAAAAACTAAAACACTTAATTTTCAACATATTTTTTTGAAAACAATGACCAAAAACTTGTTGCTGCAGCCTGGAGAAAACCAGATTCGAGCAGAGAGCATGAAATGCTGTAGTCACAGATACCAACAAACACATTGCTGATACTTGCTCTATGCTTTATGGATCTGGCTTTCTCCAAGTGGTGGTGAATTTCAATTTATTGATCGCCAACTGTGTCTGAACCCACAACCCCAAATAATTATCAAAGTATTTAAATGGGGTGGGTTGGAGGAATCTCAGACTATGCAATCCCATTCCACTAACCAATTTATTCCACACACAATTAACAAGTTCAATTAAAAAGTAAAGTTAAGGTGTTTACATTCCACATAAAATGTTCATTTTAGAGACTTGAGTAAAAAGCTTCAACTTAAGTCATCAGTATGACTTATAGATCATGTGACTTGTGGTTTCCTTAAATACCAATTAGCAAAATGGAAATCGAACTGATCCCTTGGTAAGCAACATGCAACATGTGATTAACTTGTTTTGAACAAAAATAGATAAAAGCTTGCATAAACATATATAAAGCAGAAATAAGGCTGCTTTAATTTCTACTGATTTGTGCACCAGCAATTAGTCACATTACAGCACCAAAAGGAGAGTTGGCTTATCTCTGAAGTATTTGTTTTGATAGCAACTACACATGATGAAGCTGGCTTCCAGGCTCCCTTGCTTGTTAAGCTGCAGCAGCAAGTAAATACTAGGTTTCAGTAATTTGGTAACCATGGGAACTCTAGTTGTCCACTTCAAGGGAGCATAATTATACCACATGTGAATACCATTACACTACCTGAATCCATTAAAGGGATAAGCCAACTCTTCTTCAGGTGCTGTCAACCATAGCTCATAGTGGGTGTTTATATGAGACAACATTTACATGAAAAGAATAGACTGGCTTTTGGCAGACTTTGATGTTCAGACAGTTATGGTGGCACTCTACAGTTTCGTATTTAGCATAGGGTTAGAATTTTAAAGAAAAAAAGTTTCCCCGGGTTACCTCACTAGTTGTACTGGTTATTTAAAAGAGACTTTGTATATCTTAGGTATTGTTCAAAGAACCTTTAATTCCCTTTATTTTGATGTATGATTGATGGGTGTAATATGGGTTTGAGAGTATACAGCTTGGCCTTACTCCAGATGTGCACCTTTCAAAAAAGTGCTAGCTTTGCTGGCTCATTTTCACTTCTCGAACTTGAGAGGTAAATTGTAAAAAGTAGAGCTGATAACTTTTTTTTTTACATTTTATGTATTTGGCAATTCATTCATTGCACTTTTAGAAGCTGGTATTGTATAGTTTGGCAAAATTCATTTTCCATATTTTAATAACTGCCAAGAATAGTGTACTTTAGACAAATTCAGGTTGATTTTTGGAGCACAAGGAAGCAGTTATTTTAGTTATCAGTGTCCTAAGATCATTTAAAATTTCCAAAAATACAATATCCAAGAAATTTCAGCCACATTACATGAAAGTAGTATATAGGTATGCCAACATTCTCTCCTCTATGCATGTTAAAAATGCAAACAACTTCACCTTACATACATTACTCTCTCAAAAATACATAATAACTGGTGAGTGCCACCTTAAAGACGTAATGATATTTTATAGTTTGCTGGTCCATTAATATTGAAATACTCATTTTTTCCAGTACTGGGATAAATCTTACCAGGAAAAACCAGCATATACCAAAAGTAACAGCATATATGCTTCACCATTAGACTCTCCCACTAGTCTCATTTTCATCTGGAAGGAGAAGTCACTTTTGACTCAAGTTTTGAGCACTGCAAAAAAAATCAGTGGTTGACTATATCACTATTCGGACATACTTACAATGAGGCAGCATAGTAAAATGAGATGAACCACACTGCTGATGTCACAAGGTGAACCCCAATCAACACTTTCCCATGTTCCTTGTAGGCTTTCTTAAACCTCTGGAAAATGCTATCCTTCTGCTCTGGTTGTCCAGAATTACCAGGACTTGGTTCCAGCTCCTTTTTACCACTGGTTTCTGGCAATTCTTCTGATGAAGTTGTTTTTGTTGATGTTACAGTCTTACTAGAGTCTGAAGTGTACATGGAAATCTGATTTCTCAGATACGATGAATAAAATCCACAGTCTGCCCTCAAAAGTGATCTGTACCCAAGAAATCTGGCTGGTCCTGTCACTGCAATATAAGACGAGTACAACTAGCAACATTCTTTGCATAATCTGCAGCAAAGGAATATTTCTGAAACAAAAGTCTCACTGAGGTACTAATCCTACACTGTCCCAAATGAATTTTCAAGAATTGTGGAGTGTTGAAAAGATCTCCAAGATTGGCACTATTTTTTGTAAGAATAAGCCACCAATAACAAGATTCTGAACAAGGCTGTCATGGTAGGCCATATCTGATTTCAGATTTTGCTTTCAATTAGGGCACACTAAATGTAAGTTTTTTGGTGAAAATTTCATGTCAATATGACCTACCATGTAAGAATAGTAGCAATAGTGGATATCAGATAAGGACTACTTTTAATTTAAAAAAGTACTTGACAATATAAGCAGCCATTTAGTGAAACCCCATGTCAATATGACACCCATTTCAGAAGACTAGCAATAACAAAATTTTCAAAATGGCCACTACAACAGTTATACTAGAGGTCAGTTAGACATCAGTTTCCAAGTGACAAGATTTTTAAATGTCTGTTACGGTGGCCATACTGGATGTCAGATGAGATTCATTTTCATTTATGACAAATTGGTCATCATAAAAAGTCTTTTAATGAGAACCCCATTACAATATGACATGACTTAAAGAGAAATAGTGATACAGTCCTACCCACTTATAATGACATTACTTATGTTGACAAAACACAAAGAAAATGCAAAGTACTGTGCCCATGGTCTACTGATAAGACCACATTTGTCATGCTTATGTCCACAGTGAGATACAAAAAAAAAATGTATATATCAACAGAAGCCCTAAGAGTCAAATTTAACATATCCTTTGTTTTCTGATCATTTATGCCTACATACTGCCAGTTTTGGAGCCATATCTAGTTCTACTTATCTGATGTTGTTTCTGGGCTTTAATGATCTACTTGACAATGTGTATCATAGTTAATTGTTTAGTGGCATGTATTCACTGACAATGAGACATAGATCAGACATGGACTACTTGACAATGTGTATCATAGTTAATTATTTAGTAGCATGTATTCACTGACAATGAGACATAGATCAGACATGGACTACTTAACAATGTGTATCATAGTTAATTGTTTAGTGGCATGTATTCACTGACAATGAGATATAGATCAGACATGGACTACTTGACAATGTGTATCATAGTTAATTATTTAGTGGCATGTATTCACTGCCAATGAGACATAGATCAGACATGGACTAACATTTTCTTCATGTGTTGTTTTCAAATGGAATGTGACTAATACATCAATTTTCTAACATGTGACCCAATTTCGAATTCAGATTTATCATGTAAATGTAATGTACTTGATGCATTATGGACTGTATTACACAAATGTAACCCTAAGTGTAAGTTGTCAACATACAATTCTATTTTACAGTGATTTTGTCTTCCTCTAATAAAAATTGTCATTCTTTATTTCCTCTCAGTGCAAATCCTACTCATAACAGGTCCACCCTTAGAGACTTTCACTCGTATCCAAAATGTATTTATTTTTAGGCCCCTACCCCCATATCAACATGATTATGTCAACACTATTACTTCAGGCCTAAGGATGTAGAGATTAATGGGTAATACTGTAACAACAGTTTTTAAATGGCCAATGTGGTGGTCATGTTGGATGTCCAAGAATCACCGTTTTCACTTAGGATCTAAGAGACCTTAGGACTGATGTATGTACAAAGTTTCATGATAAACCTTCACATAGTTTAGGATTTTGGGTGATAACAATCTTGTACTAAGCAATGCATGGATCACAGACAATAGGCAATGCCATAAACTTTTCTGTTTTATGTCCCACAGGAATATAATGGCAAGCTTTTCTCACATACCCAGGTTGGCCAAGCCCAAGACTCATAACTAAGCAGATAAAGGTGAGTTGTCAGTGACCTGTAAAGGTGAGTGCCTTCATTTGTTAATCCACACAGGGCCCAAACAAAGTGGTAGCATCCACACTGATCGATTATGGTTAACAGTTGACAGCTCATCTGCTATGGAATCTTCAGGTACATGTGCTGATCTAGAACCTATTTTGTGCTGAAAGTATGCAGAGGTACATTGATCAGCTTTCTTATTTAGACAAAGATGTCAGTACCAATCCCTTAAAAACACTGGCTTCACAGGCAATGTGTGAAAAATCCTTAATTTACAACAACTGTACTGTACTCATATATCTACATCACTTCTCTCACATTTAAACATTGGTAGACTTAACTGAGGTCAAAGAGAAAACCTGCTTATCTGTAAATGATTGTATGATCTGAAGCATGAGGTAGCCACAGTAACTCGGTAAAGGACCAGTTTCATGATCCAGGAGTTGCAGGTTCATAACCTGCCCATTTCTACCTTGATTTCACTTTTCCTTGGCATGTTATAGCAAATAATGAGCTAAAATACTCTTAGAAACCAACCAACCAACCTGTAACAATAACAAGCTGATAATCACATAATCTTCCTGGATAAATTACAAAAACCTTGGAATTACAATGAATCAGATAATCATGTAATTGGTCAGCATAAACCTTGGAATTACAACAAATCTGATAATCAAATATACTGCCAGGATAAATTACAATTACCAGAGTGATATAACAATAAAGTGGAAGCAAGCACGGCCATGTTATACTGGACTATGTATAGATGAGGCTGTGGTTATTAATAAATATGGCTATTTTCCAAGTTGTAAAAAAAATGCAATTCATAAAGAAAAGACAGGAGTAAGATGACAGTATTACTGTGAATTATGCACAGAAACCTGTAGGTGAAACTCTCTAATGTTGGCTTGTCCCCTTTGTCACAATATTTTTCACTATTAGTAATTTTACTTTTCACAAATAAAATAAACTATGTCAAATCTCCACAAAGGTGAATTAGCTGCTTTGAAAATATTTAACGACTGAACTGGCAGTGGAAACTAATGTCTTATATACATTATTTCACTCGATCCCTATATAGAACCATCCCATTACAATATGTAAAATTGTGAACTGCTCAACATACCTAGAAAATAATTAAAAATAATCATATTTGCAACAACTGTAAATCTATTTACATCTAATTTGAAACCTAATAATAAATCACATTATTTAAATCATCCCATAATATGATCCAAAGAAGCTATGGTCTGAATCAACCTAAACCTGGGTCCAATTAAAATGTAGAAATTCATGTAACACAAGAGATTATTATAGGAACAGGATAGTATTTTACTAAGTTATTTAAAACAAAAAATATCTAACAAAACCATGTATGTATGTATGTATGTATGTATGTATGTATGTATGTATGTATGTATGTATGTATGTATGTATGTATGTATGTATGTATGTATGTATGTATGTATGTATGTATGTATGTATGCACATACATACAACTTTTGTTTTGTTAAAATAAATTTGCTTTCTTTAAATAATTAAAGCCCAATAATAAGTAGTGTTTTATTTTGTCTTCAATGTATAGTTTGAATGTAGTGATGAAGTCATACAGATGCACATGATCTGTATTTCAGTTTCATTTTTCTGTGGGGTATTTTTGGAATAAATTCATTCTTTTTAATATTTTTTTTTAAAATTTATATTTTTTTATCTTTATGCCATGTGTTAATGTGTCAGATTACAGAAGCACTTCTCCACCAAATATGTACCAAGACAATGAAGACTGCAACTTTAATACATTGAAATCTTTCCTAACAGAGATTCCCACTTTAACAGATATTTTGTATAGCAATATATTTATAAGCTACATTAAAAATCCAATTCACACAATTATCACTTAATTATTATTCTAATTACTGCTGCATTATTATGATTAAAAATTGATCTCTCTTTTCCTTTTCTTTTGGTATTTTATAACTTAATTCTGACTGATTGCTTTGTAAATACTTTTCTTTTTGACCAATAGCAAATACATTAAGCTGTTGTGATCTCTTTGTATGTCTTAAACATAATAAACTTGTTCCTGTGATTGTATGCACCATAATACTTGTATATATAAACGGTTATTTTAATATCCATTGTATACTTGTTATATATTTTATTCTGATTTGAACATTTTATTTTTAACAAATTTAAAATTTTTACTTCTCTTTCATTTTAAACAACACATTAACTATAAGCATTAACATTTCTTTTCAATTAAATGCAAATACTGTTAATAGAAAATACAACAGTATGTGCAGAAATATTGGGTACAAAAAATCCTAATCACAAAGCAACTGGCATCCATCTATATTCTGCATTTCTATGATAGATTTTAATTAATTTATTTTATTTGCAGAGACATTTACACTTTTGAGTTAATGCTGAATACAATGAAAGACAATTTAAAAACTATATCTACTTTTTCTTGAATGATTATTAAGAATTACAGTATTCTGAATAAATAAATCTTTGCGGTAGTACTGAGTTGAACCATTCTGCTGTACTGCATGAACTCTCCATAACTATTAATGTTACAAGGGAGACTGGACATCTCAGCTCATATCATAATATGCCCATTCCAAAGTCGGTCCTTAAAAGTCTGCCCATTACAGATTCAGTCCATAAATATTTAATTAAGAACTTGTTAACGCATCATGGGGGAGAGTCTTCTGCCATGACTATTTGTATGTATATAAAAAAAACTTTTTATTAATTTTTGTTTCTTCTGTAGAGTGTCAGTCAATATATAGTTCTAGTTCTTTCTTAAGTCATTCATGATTCATTGGTTATAATTCATCGTCTATTTTGTTTACAAGTTTATAAAGCAGTGTATTTGTGTGTGTCTTGTTTGAGGATCCATTTTGACATGTAACTATTTTTCTGTACATGTGTGTGTGTGTGTGTGTGTGTGTAAAGTTTTTAATCTTATGTAAAGACTTGTTATGGCAAATCTATCTTGTCAAAAATATTATCTCTGGTTTTTACATTAAAAAATATAAACATACAGGTTTTGCTGTCGTCTTTTGGGCAGATGATTTAAAATAGTATCTTGCAACAGTAGACAGAAGGATTTATTTTTCTTTGAAAATTTCTTTAGCATTATACAACTAGACAAGGCTTAACTGAAAACAAAAATCATCAGAATGAAACAGATCTAAAAATAAAAATTTGCTTATAACGTGTCTGTTTTTATAGTGTAATGTGTTGATGTTTAACACATAATAATTACATTCAAAACTGCAGTCTCTTAAGCTTTGCGCAGAATGAAATCGTTCACATAATTTAAATTTCATTATTAAATGGCATTGGGAGGGGGCATGCTTTTTACAAATTCTCAAAAATTTACATTACAGCTGTTACAAACAGAATATATGTTGTCAATACTGTTTAAATAACATCTCTTAGTATACATGCCAGCGAGGTATGGAATTGCTAGTGAAAATTATAGACTATAAAAATAATATGTAAGAATAACAAAAATTGAAAAACAATAACATAGATAGCAATCATGAGCACAATCAATTTTTTGTGTAACAAGAATAATAACAATTATGAAAAAAGAAATGCACATTTCCTTACTATGGAGTACTAATCACTGTACCCAACTTCATGAATGCTGAGGTATATAGTAGCAAATTATGAAAATGAACTCAAGTACAGTCAAATAAAGTTATTTATTTTATTCATGTATTGTCAGATTAGTCCTACAATGTAAGACGTATCACATACTATTTATGTTGCACTGCTGTCTTAAAGCCTTGTGTAGCGTGTTCCAATGTCAGTTGACATCGAAATGACTAGTCTAAATTTCAGGAATATCTCACACTCTTCCACAAATTTATGTGTAATCATTGTGCTTATTGTGCTATCTTTATCCTGGTGGAATCAAAATGAGACACTAGCAAATAGACGAATTTTCATGTTCTGCTGGCACATCTGAATATTTTGAAAGGCAATGGCATGCCAAAGTATGTTCAAGTAGGTTCATGTTGGGATATTTTTTTTTAACAAAATGAAATGTTACTGTTCCAATTGGCACTACAAACAATATATTTTTTATTCTTTTTGTTAAATAATAATACTTCAACTTAACCTGATTCCTGGATTTCATTGCTTCACAGTCAACTAAAATGTAGATCAATGAAACTTGAAAACAGGTCTATTTGCTTGTGTGAGAATTTGAATTTATTAGGAAAAGGACATGAAAGTAAGTAAGATATTTCTTAAAATTTGATTTTCATTATGATGGCAGTTAACATCAAAACATGATACACATCACCTTCTTAACATAAATATCAAGGCTTACATTGAAGGACAATTTGTTGGATATAAACTTTACTGAGTGAAAGAAAGACACTTTTTCATTTAGCAGAATATATATGAATCTGTTTGAAAATGATGATACAGAACCAGAAATTTGTGAGCGAAAATTTTTATCATGAATGAAATGGATGTTTTAATGATTATAAAAAAATGAAATGCGCATATTGCAACAACACTTCACAGGTTTAAGTATGACTCGTGTAAAATTATCACATTTAAAAATCTCTTTACGTACTATGTTTCACATTTTGTTTTCTTAAAATATTTTCATAGATAAATTGGCATTATGACGCATTTTAAAGGTGGTCTGCGGTAGGTTTGTGGTGGTCTGCGGTAAATACAAGGACCCCAACCAGACATACAGTAAGTACTTCTGATTTTAAATAAATTTTGAGTTGTCAAGAAACTAACTCAGATGAGCCCTGGATCCATGATCCGTATGAGGCTGCAGATACAACTGTACGATCACATTGCAGCTCCGGTATCCCAAATAACACCGCTGTGACAACAGGCTAGATGTCCGTCGTGACAAAAAATGGCAGGAAATTATAAGTGCCATTTTGCATTCAATTACGATAAAGATCACAAAAGTGTTAGCTTGCTGAAGGGTATGCTATCACTATTATAAACTATACATGATGAAACACGCATGCTCATTGCAAATACACGTGAAACCATTACACGGTGTCATAATACTTTTCAAAGAACATGACCGGTGAAATATTCTTTTATTTATAATATATTACATCCTCATTTTGAATTTTGAAAAAGTGTATTATATTATCTATTATATCCGAAATTCAGTCACCTGCTCATTCTGAGAGGAAAAAAATTCTCATAATTGAACATGTAAAGATCGCGTTAAAGAATAAACTTCAGCTCCTGGCTGTATCTAAACAGGCAACCGACAATCTATTTTGGTAAACATCGTGGGTTTTGCCTTCTTCCTCGCTTCTTAGAGAGTTTTCTACGACTACTAGTGATGGTACGTCATCAAGTTGACGTGACGTCAGTAAAGTTATTGTGACGTAATAATATTCAAGCTCTTGAAACCAGTTCAGTACGGCTACTATTTACATCTTATGTCTTTTTGTAGCATGCAATACTCCGTTATTTTTTCCTAATCGTAACTAATATCAATATATTTAATTTTCTTAAGGGGTGTCTGTCTATCAATTGTTCAGTATGCATGAATATATGTATGTCTGGCTATAATTTTTGGATTTTTATAGCCAATATTTTCGATAGCATAATTTTGGCGCATTTGGTGAGACAACTAAATTTGCAAAATCTTTTACGTGTTAATAGCAAAATGGTTTAAATAAAACATGCCTTTCATTCAAGCCAGTCGCAAATACAACTTAGGTGGCGCCAAAGTATTTTGTTTCTTTGGTTTAGGTTTTTTTATGCTTAAAGCGAAGAAAATGGACCATACCATTCTAGCTGAAAACTTCTGATGGTCTATAAAGTACTCTCTCTCTCTCTCTCTCTCTCTCTCTCTCTCTCTCTCTCTCTCTCTCTCTCTCTCTCTCTCTCTCTCTCTCTCTCTCTCTCTCTGCGTGTTCGCGCTTTACGAAATCAGAGAGCTGATTTTGTTTGAAGCTATCTGGGCGTATTTTTTTTTAAACCTAAATTCCTTCTCTTCATGCTCAATAATCCAGTTTCCACCGAAAATTAAATGCGTTGTTATGGGGCTTTAGTTTCGGAAATAGTTTCATGTCTAAACGTTTTGAAGACACAATGCCAAAAAGATCACGAATTAAGAGTGCATATATATATATATATATATATATATATATATATATATATATATATATATATATATATATATATATATATATATATATATATATATATGTATGTATTTTCATATTAAACCACATGGTACTCTCTTGATTGGTCGATCTATTTATTTAGTGATACTGTAATACTTGTGATCAAACTTTGTAAACAGATGACTCCAGGAACCAAACCGTGTCATCACTACATGTATGTCTTGGATAATAATAATAATAATAATAATAATAATAATAATAATAATAATAATAATAATAATAATAATAAACAATCATAAGTGTAGAAATCACAAAGATCGACCAAATACAATCTGAAATCATACATGACGTATTTTATGAAGATCTTTGCACGAGTGTCTTATCGCAGCAATAGAGATAAGATATATCGTAAAGTGTTACACTTTTGGAAATTGCTCCTTACTTCACAGGTTGTCCATACTTGCGCAAAGCATGGGCTCAGAAAACTGCTGGTTTTTGCTTCTTGTGCTACTCTTAGAATGTATTAGCACACATGTTACTGGTGTCAAAAGAGACATTTTATCAACCAAAACTTCATATTTATGGTCTCATGATGTTACCTCTCCCATCACCAAGAATGAGTATACGACCGTGAATTTTAAGGGACGTACGTGCACAGCCGTACATGTCAATGGCATTTTCCGTCACGGCCTACGCTATCCTAGTGCTGGCGACATGCGCGATATGACGCTACTTCAGAATAAGTTAGCACCGAATGTGAGGAATGCGAAATATGATTTCTTGAAAACGTGGAACAACACTTATCCCATTGACAAGGCAAATTTTCTGCACGATATGGGGAAAGAGGAGCTTCATGCTATTGGATCAAGACTTGGGAAGCGGCTGTTTAGTTTAATAGACGGAAACATGGACACCATCCACTTTGTCTCTTCAAGTACACAAAGAACAAAGGCAAGTGCTCAGGAACTTTTCTCAGGACTGTCGCTTGGCGTTGGAGACGCACAGTCCACTGCAATAACCCCACAGATCAACGATAATTTAACACGTTACTTTGATATGTGTAAGCTTTACTCAAGTTCGGTGGATACTAATATTACAGTTTTGAAAGAATACAGTAGTTTTCTGACTGGCGACCTCTTCCGGAATGTGATTTCAGCGAACGAAGCAAGACTAGGTCTTACAAATAGTTCTCTCAGTGCGGGTAAGCATACTGATGATAACTCCCAAACCAAAAATATGAAATTTTCACGAAAACTAGCACTTGTATTGGTCCATCGATCTTTATAATTTTATAATTAGCTTATGTAAAAATGTTTTTTTTTTTCGTTGTGATGACACGTAGTTCTGTTTTACAGTTTTACTCGGTCTTGTACAGTCGAAGCTTGTTTTTTTTATTGTTTTTTTTATTTTTTATTTTTCTTTTGTTTTGTTTTAACGTGCAGTTGCAATTAAAGTATTCATTTTATGAGTGTGCATCAGAAACGCATACAATCGGAACATCGTCGGCCTTTTACATCAGGTCAAGAAAGTAACCTCGTATATAATTTCCCGCCATTAGGAACTCTCCTTGGAATTGCTTTGTTAAACTGCAAATTCAGGTTGCGGAAGGATCCAAATCAAAATCATCAGCCTTCTCTGCCGCAGTGCTCTCCGCCAGAGGCAAATCACTAACCCAACCAACTTCACTTTTATTCTTACAATCACATTGAAGGTTATTTCTGTATTTTATGGCAATGACCAAGCAATGTGAGTAAATATGACTTCTATTTTTTTTTTGTACAGATGATATTCTTATGATTTACAAGACGTGTGCGGCCGAGCTGGCGAGTTACAACCGATCAGATACATGGTGCTCCATTCAGACAGACGACGAAAGAGAAATTCTAGAATACGCAAGTGACATAGAGGTCTGGTGTAATCTCTCTCTCTCTCTCTCTCTCTCTCTCTCTCTCTCTCTCTCTCTCTCTCTCTCTCTCTCTCTCTCTCTCTCTCTCTCTCTCTCAGCATAGTCAGTTATTGTCTTAAAGGGGACAAATTACCAATACTAAGAAAAACAAATACTAAGTATAAAAGTTATGAGAGTGAAAGGTAATTTTTATTGCGGTACAAAAATGAACTTTAAAAAAATATATAAAAATAAATAAAGACAAAATCTATGAAAAAGGCAACTCTCTCTTTTGAGATAGGCTAATACGAATCAAAAGGTTCATGCATGAAATAGAAAAGATAAAAAGGTAAAAAATAAATAAATACAAGGTATATGAGATTAATAAAAAAAAGTTTTTATGTCGATTAGCACTCCTACCCTAATCCCTCTCCAACAACACCCCCCCCAACAAAACAACACGGAGTCACACTATAAATAAAGGAAAGACTTGGTGTATAAAAGGCAGCTCCCAAATTGAATATATATATATATATATATATATATATATATATATATATATATATATATATATATATATATATATATATATATATATAATTTGAATACCAAATTATACATCGAAACTAATATATTTCATTGAATGAAAAAGGGGCTTTTGGACTAATAATAATAATAATAATAATAATAATAATAATAATAATAATAATAATAATAATAGTAGTAGTAGTCAGGAATCATTCTAATAGCGTATAAAATGTAGTAGTTTAGAAGTAGGGCTTTTAAACCAAGTGGCCTTTTTTGGTCCCACTTCCACCCGTCCTTGCTTCTATCCCCATGACATATTTAACCCTTATCTGACCGTTGCATGTTAATTTAATCCGCAGATGTTTTTAAACCCCCCACTCATGTGACGCGAATGATCCAGTCATGGGGGGGGTAGACTTTAGCAGCAGTGAGGGTGAACAGACCATTTTGCTACGAAGGCTAAAAACAAGGTCAATAACGTTAAACCGAAGCCTCTAACCGAATATATTTCCATCCGGTTGAAAACAGACAATAAAACCTTTGGGGCTAGTTCATAACTAATTTTTTGTTCTCCCCTCGTCGATGTATTTTTTTTCTTTTCTTCAAAGTTTTATAAGACTCGTTTACTTGCCGGGTCACTTAGTATTGGTTGTTTTTCACCCTCCCTGCTGCTGTAATTAGCCAAAATTTTATCAAAACTTATACGATATCTAGATCTTGGGTCATGTAGATTGATTGTTATAAATCTGAACGGAACAGCTCGAAAAGAAGTTTTTCAACTTGATCATATCCATATCCCCTGAACACCAAGTATAATAAATAAAGTATAATCATCTACTCAAGTAAACAGAACCAAAATATTGCAGTTGTCTCTGATCACTTTAGGTATTTGTGTATATCGTTGAGTAACATAAATTACGTCAGTATTTTTGTGTCTGCCTCGGGAAAATATTCTAGCTGGATTTGATTGTTTGTCCAGCATCACATCATCATTTAATACGAGATTATTAATAAATCCATCTAAGTCATCTACAGATGGGGCTTCATCAATATCGATGATTAATCAATAATATCATTGCCATCTTTATTCAGTAATTTTGCATTTTCATTAAATTCTTTACGTACTTCATAACAGCTTTGCTCATCTACAAATGCTGCCACTAAATATAATTTGTCTCATATTTTCCATCTCATTGTCAGATTAAGTAATAATTGTGTCTTACTCTATATATATGGACTTAGTAAAATCATTCTGATAGAATTTGGTAGTACTGGATGGTGTCTTGCTGGTTCTTGTTTTCGTGCCTCTGAGAAGTCAATTATATCCATATAATAAATAATATGAATTTATATTGCGTTCGATAAAGAGTACCTAAGTCCACCACTGGATTAGCAACAAAAGCAACAACAAAAAATAATTTTAAAAAATAAAAAGATAAAAGACGTGCAATTACAGGCAAATGTGTAAAATGTGGCACACAAAAAACAAATATATTTTATGGACTAAGAGAGGTGGATATATTGCTGCTTCATTAGGAAAATTACCAGGAGTTCCATAGGATAAATACCCCGGCTTGAAACATCTTCCTGGATACAATTATTTTGGTCCTGGAACTCGACTTGATATCCGACTTATAATCTGCTATGAAAGGTAAAATTATGCTAGGGGCTAGTAGTTAATTGGGAATCTATTTTATTATAGCCCAAAAGGATATTTGAGAGGCAGAGCAGAGATTAGTAAACTTGGTAAAGCAGCAAAAGTCTCGCGTTCAGTTGCTGAAAATTGGTTTTCACGACAGGCAAGAGGGCAAATGTATCTACGAGCATCTAAAAAAATCAATACGCATATTTACATGTCAGCATCCCTAATGAAGTTCATGCATATTTTGTTTTTACCTCATAATAATATTAAAACACATGGACGTGAATCACGCACATACAAATACGCATTAACTGTTGTTGACGTTACAAGTAGATATAAAAAGCAGAACCATTATCAAGTATGATATGTTCATGGTTTTACCCCTCGTTCTTTTATTTCTCTGGAGAGTTTATGTGTAGGTATCAAAACAATGGCATCTGAATGGTTGGTTAGGAATAATTTAATCGCACTAGTTGATTTACCTAAACCACTACATCCATTAAGATAAACAGTCTTATGTCTAGCCACAAGATCGTATACAGATGGTGTAGATGATTTTGATACTTGATTATTATTTTTTAAAAAATATATTTCCTTAATTTCAACGTCGGCAGATTTAGAATAACTAAATATATTTTCTTGTTTTATTCTCCCTGACCCCAATTAACCATTACCAAGTAGCGGTTTTAATAAATTTGTATATTTTTTATGGATATAAAACGAATCCGTAGCAACTCTGACAGCGTAACCAGGATATATATATATATATATATATATATATATATATATATATATATATATATATATATATATATATATATATATATATATATATATATATATATATCCTGCTAACAAAATGCTAACAAAATTCTCAATAAATCTTTTGTCGATTATATATATATATATATATATATATATATATATATATATATATATATATATATATATATATATATATATATATATATATATAATCGACAATAGATTTATTGAGAATTTTGTTAGCATTGAAGATCTCATGTGAGTAAACTGCGGTGAGTCACCATCAGTATAGCTCACAATTGTGCCAAGTTTGGTTCCTTTCTATTAAGATCTTTTGCAAGTTTGTCATCGTGCTCGTCCCTGCATTTACGTATATTATTAGTAATTTTTATGTCATCTTCATTAAGATCAGGAAATTCATTCCTGGCATCATCAATATTAAATCTATTTGATTATGGTCACCGGACTTGCTTCTTTGGACTATACGATATAGTTGCTTCATTTACTTTCGATGATATCAATATTTTATTATGAAGCATATATCGCAATAGAACTATTGGAACCCATCATTTCTCCGAAATATGTCTTCCAAACCAAACATAAGTAATCGGATGGAGATTTTTTTGTAAACTCAAATGATTCTATTTAAGCAGATCCGATTAAGTCAAAATCTGGTAAGGGTCCATTTTTTTCGCAACTCTGGTCATCTCATGTGATGGATGTCTAAATATCTTAAAGTATTCAGAACAATCTCCGTATCCAAGAAAACTTCCACGATAACATGCTACCTATCAACTGAGATAACGTCACTATAGTTGTATTTAGTATTCCATAATCCACCGTACCTATATTCTATACCACTTTTCTTGACATCTTCAAAACATTCTGATCTTGTCGGTTTCCATGATTTTTTTTCTGAGCGAAGTCAGCCGCAACTAATGGTATGGTAAAACAATTATTCAGTAATTGTCTAACTTTGACATCGTTAGAAGCATATTTTAATGGAATATTTCTCATTTCTTCATGTAGAGACTGTGTACGATAAATATAACCACTAAACCGTACAAACTGATCATGATAATCATATTCTGAACTTGGAAATGACCAAAACATTATTCATAAGGGTTGATATTTATGGAAGATCAGCTAAAACCAAACCTCAAGAAGCACCAGGTGAAGACTTACTCAAGCAAGTAACAAAACAGATCAGTGATGAATTATCTGCCTTGCTCAATCTTGCTAACGCAGAACCAATCGAACTTGTTGTATTTCAAAACTGTGAAAGAAAATTGAAGACGAGTAATATTTAAATCAACGACATTATTATTCGTAATTGATTATAGCGAGAAGGTCTTATTGCTGTATACGACAGAGGGCAAACTTGTTTCTAGTATTGTTGCTTCGTCATTGGTCAGTGATAGGTTGTTAGAATCCAGAGATAACATGATCGGTGTGATTAACATGAATAACAATGACATTATTAATGTAGGAGAATCAACAGATCATCTTGACGCTGCAACAAATAAATATCATATTGAAATATTTAATGATATCGCGAAAATGTAGATACGTGTAAAATAGAAAATCGAACGAGTACACGATGAAATTACATTCTTCAATGACCGCATACTCTAAATTATCATCAATGATTTATTCGTCAATTTATGATTAAATAATATCTGACGAAGAATTCAGTATTATAATAAAGATCTACGATGAAGTATTTGATGAAAAAAGTCCTGACCGCGACGATGCTGCTGATTTAAAACAATAATAGTTTAATAATGACATCGTTCTATCAGCGATCGCAGGAATTACTGCAACAAATCGTCACAATACTGCTCCGTTAAGAACCACAACTGCAATACCAGCAAAACATTTACATTAGCGTAATTACTGGTTTATTATAGTTGGCCCAACATTAGGTCCAAATCGTTTGGTAGAATACAACCGAATAATTCATTAGTACTTGCAATTAAAAACAAACCCAATGGAACTCCATATTGGCATATAGTCAGTATACCAATGGATAGTTATCAATAGAACAAATCAATAAAGAATTCTAGCATAGAATTATTTCTGTTTCGGGACGCGAATCAAAGATTGACATAACCGTTAACGAGCAAACGTTGTCTTCAGTCATTAAAATATTATCACCAGATTACGCTGTGGACATATATCAGAATTCAGTCAGGTCAGTGTTAGGATGGCCAGATATTAAACCAATATATGACGGTCCGTCACAGCCATACATAGAAGTTAATAAAAACGCAGTAATATAGAAATCGCTATCCATGGAACGTTGATAAATTAATCAACGACAAAAAATATTTTTAATACCAGTAATTTATCGTCTAGAATTTCGAGGTGATAAAGAATATGACGATGATAAGGTTGATGAATATTTTGACCCGATCATAGATGAATTTAATAAAATTCATGAATACACAAAAAATCACATCATCAACATGACAATACATTACAATGACGATGTAAAACATTGATTCAATCTAACATCTTAACGCGGTAATGTCCAAACATAAATGCATATAAAAGTGTTTTCGGAAAATGGCTTGGTTGTTACCAGTGAATTTATGAAAAATTATGATTATCATGAATTGATCATATATTACAATGAAAATTATACTCGTAAAATGGATGATGATGCTGTAAGAAAAATCAAATTTGACATCGCAGATATAATTCTTGAGATTCTTGAGTCGTAGTGAAACATAACTCCATCAGCAGGTATTCTCCAATATAATAACGATCCATAGGTGACGGCCGTCATATATCACCTGGCATTGTTAATATCACGGCGATGATTGCGTTCAATCTAGTATATGACGCTGTTGACGGCAGATATTAAGGATACACTAATACATCCAACCAGGATAACATTCTATACTCATTTACCCCTTAAGTCCCACCAGGTTATTTTATTGCATGATAACCAATCAATGGTATTTATCTAAAATATCATGGTCTGCTCTTATTACGGATACATTTCAACCTAACTGACCAATCTGGTCATTGCTCGATCTTAGGTCAGAGTTGTTAAATATAAACTTGTATTTGTATACCAGGCAAAATATTTGTCAAGGACAACGTCAGGATGAAATAGTTTTGTTTATGAGACAATACGTTATATAATTATTAATAAAATGTCCAGATTCGCCACTTTGTATCATCTAGGGTAGGTAAATATTTTTTACTCGTGATTTTGTCAAGGATAAAAATGAACTGTTCTGGTACAACATTATTCAGTTGTCACTGGTGAAAGAGTCATTGGTGACTTCGGCATCATAATTATAGTCACACTCCTCACCTTTGTTTAATAATTCCGTCATCGACATATCTTTTAGTTTTTTATACGAGCGTGTACAAGTCTTTTCGTTTCGTATTCGTGAGATAATTCTGACCTAACCTTTTCGATGACTCGTGATAATTTCATTTGCGTATTAGTGATTGCTGCCAGCGATCGCAACTTTTCCTGCTGAATTATTTTTATGAATCTATAATCAGAGGGCAGCATATATCTATTTGCTGTTCACGCCGCTGTGATGTATTTGATTAACATTAATAATTGATGTGATTTTTTCGTGATTCATTATATCTTATATTATAAATTATTTGTTTAATATAAATTCCAAAACGAAAAATAAATATTTCTGAATAAATATAAAAATATGTTATATGATGGAAGTCGCAAGTTAGATGGTATATTACTTCAAATTCAGAAAATGTTACTGAATTTCATAAAAAATAAATTGTATTATAATGAAAAAATATTCTGAATCAGAATAAAAATTAAAAAAAACATTTTCTTAATAAAAATTGAAAATCTGACTTAATTCGCAATAATGCCGGGTAAAATACCCATCAAATTTTAAAAATCTGACTGAATGCGCAACATTGACGGGTATATTACCCATAACATTTACAAAAATTACTAAAATCGCAATATTGACGGGTACTATACCCATCAAATTCAGAAAATCTGATCAAAGTTACATTACTGTTAGGTAATACACCCATCACAATAAAAAAAAATTGACTGAATTTTATATACAAAATTTTTTTATTATAATGAAAGTATTTCTAAACCAGATTTATAAATAAAAATATTTCTGAATCATAAAATATATTCTGAATCACATAAAAGTAAAATATATTCTAAATCAGATCTAGAATAAAAATATTTCTGAATCATAAAATATATCTGAATCAGATAAATATAAATATATGTTTTGAATCTTTAAAAATATATTTTGAATCAGATAAGGATAAAGATATATTTCCGAAAAAAAATAAACAGCAGCAATGACATACAGTCTACAATTCTACTAGTGTCCCCTCTGCTGGTACACTTTAGTGACCAAGAGCTCACAACAACTGCTTGTTTTCGGCGCACAAGCGTATTAGAAGTTTAGTTGGTTTTCTAGACATGGCGATTTCACCTAACTCCCCAAATCAAACTTCGAATAAAAGCAAAACAGCACCTACCACTTTGTTCAATATGGTGAGGGATTTATGAAATCTCATGTGGTTGCGTGCGTCCCCATTTATTAAATAGATAATAGCTATTAAATAAAATGACATCCCAGGACCACAACCATCCACATTTGTCGGTCATGGGTTTGGAACTCAAGACCTCGAGTACAAGAGTCAGAAGCAAATGCAATGCAACATGAGTTCCACTTTCAAATACACGTTTCAAAAAAAATCTATAGCATTGAATCTGTCATTGCAGACCATGTGATCAGAATATTTTATCTGATTCTGAATCAAATTTGTAATTTTATATATTTCTACCGTTTCTGCCTTGTTGAAATATTATATTTTGAAGCTAGCGAAAACTTATTAAATGCGTTGGATCGATATTATTCTGGTATGTTCCGCCTACTACAATGATTCGTGTAGTCTGCTGCGATCGATACGGGTACAATATCGGCTTATGATATAATATTACGGCTGAGGTTTCTATGTTTGTTTGAGTGGAATTAATACTTCCATAGAGTTGAGATATCTTGACTGGATATATATTTAAGCATTACAATTAGACTGAAGTATAGCGCAATAACAAAAAGGAGTACAACCACTTGATTGCTCTATCAGCAATGGCGGATTTTTCTCGCTTCTTTGTATATACCGGAACATGATCTTTTGTGTATTTTTTTAAATGCTGTTTTTTATTTATATTATTTGCGACATGTCGTACTGAAGACATACACATATAAAAATATTTGGCAGCAGCATTCATTGATATGAAAATTATTTTTTCATTTGTCTCTGTATTTGTGAATATAACCAACATAGGAATCTTGCAACTAATACCTATAATTTCTATCTTACAATTTTAACTCTGTGTAATAGTTTGCAAATTTTCTAAACACATTATCTTTTGGGTTGAATTAATGTGATCAATTAAAAGTTTGTCTTTTATGGAGCCAAGAAAACATTCGAAAAGAAATCGATATGCGTAATATTTTCGTTTTCCAGCAGTAGTCATGATATAACCAGTATTAGAAACAAAACTGATTTCTGAAATCTGCACTTTCTGATTACCATCACGAAATCCTTCATAATTTTTAATTATTAGATGTTTCACAAATTTATTTTGCTCTATTTTATGTAGTAATAGCATTTGTTTAAATGATCATTTTGAAATTTGGACAGATATTCTTCAGTGTCTTTTTAATGAGATTCACCTAATGACTTCTTATCAAAATATCGTTTCAGCTCTCCGTATCTTTTACCATCGCATTGCACACATAACTCTGTTTCACCTCTGAACCCAACAAAGAATCTTGAACACAATTTTGGTCCTAGACTCCCTCTGCGTAAATTTGTATATATTGGCCACAAAATTCATTTACACATGATTAATTACAAGGTGTTGAATAATAATGAATAATTACAAG
Organism: Potamilus streckersoni; assembly: GCA_016746295.1. Classification (NCBI taxonomy): domain Eukaryota; kingdom Metazoa; phylum Mollusca; class Bivalvia; order Unionida; family Unionidae; genus Potamilus; species Potamilus streckersoni. Next base: position 584,887 of record JAEAOA010001156.1, read on the forward strand.
GTGTTGAATAACCAATCATAAGCCACTGATATTTGTTGTCTGCTTGAATCATATATATAATTAAAGTTTAATTAAAAATATATTTGCTTCAAATATAGTATGAATGAATTTGAGAGATTATCTATAATTTAAGCTTCCGCCATCTCAGTGGGAGCAAGGTTCAATTTTGCGATGCAAGATTTGTCTTTGATTAAAAGCGGTATAATCGATCGTTTCCGTGAAGCTAAGATAAAAAATCTCGCAACGATGATGTGACTTACTCTTGATCAACATTCAGAATCATAAATATCGTTGATTTTAGGATGAGGTAAAATATTATTAACTATCTCGATTATCAGCGATTCTAGTAAAGTTTGTTGTGCAGCATTATACTTGGTTTATCCTTGATAAACTTAACCCTATACGGCTTCATGCTGGAAATGATACCGTTACATTATATAATAAACCCAAGCCAGGAACATTGACCTGTATTGATAAACCGTATTATGAACGAGCTTATCCAGTAACGACAGTTATCTTCGCGGTATATCCGCTAAATAATACACCTAACGTTGGGAATCTCAAACCAATGAAATTGTCAAGGAAACTAAACTGCGTAGCAGAGTGAGTTATGGAACATTTCTCAAAAGCAATGGGTGAAAACGGTTTAACTTATCTAATTTTAGAAGAAAAAAAAATGCGTGGGCATAAACAGTTAAAGATAGCGGAGCATCTATCAGTGACTTTGCTTAGCTAGATAAGAAAATTAAGATTTCCAATAACAGTAAAAACATTAACCGTATAAATTTTGTACAAACCGTAATGCATAAAAAATGGAGCTCCAATAACAATCATTTATCATAACGCACATAAGTGGACTAATACTGTCACACTATTTCCACGAGATAGAAAAGTCAGATTTTATGACGACGATGTATTCGATGCTATCAGCGATATCAACAAGAATGATCCTGGATCTATTTGGTTATTTAACACTTCAGAATCCGTGAATTACGATCAATTTGTAAAACCTAGTAGAGAGATTTACCGTATAGAATCTCTCCATAAAGAAATGAAGAATCTGCCACTGTCACTTCGCTCAAGAAACAAATTCGTGGAAACCGACATTATCAGAATTTCTTGAAGATATTCAGAATCGTTCTGTCGAATATGGACATGGCTTTATATGAAATACAGAATGCAATTAACGTAAAGTTATATATTGATTGATATGGTTGCGTGTTATTCTGGAATTTTTCTTGAATACGAAAACTGTTATGAATATTTCAAAAGATTCGGACATCCAACACATGAAATTACAAGAGTTGCGATAAATGGACCATTAACTGATTTTGATTTAACTGATTCGCTTGTGTAGAATCATTTAAGTTTTGTAATAATCTTCATCCGATCATTTATACGTGGTTATATAGACATTTCTCAGAAGAAAAAAATATTGGTTCCAATAGTGTCATTACGATACATGGTTGATAATTAAATCTTATCGTCGTTGAATTTAAGTAAAGCTCTTTAATCATATCATCCGCAGAAACAGGTTTGGTTACGACATCGAAAGAAACTTTCACCGACAGATTCAGTAAGTTTATCCAAGGAGGATCATATGAACATAAACGAATGTGTTCAACATTGGTCATTTAGGATGCTGAGTTAGATTTTATAATTATAGATGCAACAAACAAATTAACATTTATTAGCAGAAGTAATGCTTATTCGTCAGACAGAATTAAATGAGGTGCAATAGTGAGTTATACTGACGGCGAGTCGCCGAAATTTTCCCATTTAAGATCTTCTATGCTCGCTTATGTTTCTAAAAATTATCATCAATGATAAATAGATTTTCTTGTTAGACTGTCAGAGTTGCTACGGATTCCTTTTATATAAATATGCGGCTTTGCACAATGCAAAATTCTGGCTGTTTGTACCTCATCGTCTTTATCAGTTGCTCCACGTGCAGTTAGGTACATCTGCACTTGTCTTTTACAATGCTAAAAGTTTTACGAAACGTTATCATCGGTTTCTTTTAATATTGGTGGTAAACAAATTATGCTTAGGGCATCGTCGGCCATGTTTTCGTTAATTTTTCCGCCATTTGTCCAGTAGTACGTGACACCGTGATCAAAGATGCAAATTGCGTAACTTCTAAAATCAGTTTATCTCAAAAACACTGTAGAACAATCGATGCGTCGTTAATTTGTCACCGCTGCTACCATGTTGATATTTTGTCCACTAGTAGGGGACATACCAGTCAGCTGCTAAACTGGCAAAAAAAACAAACAGATGTTGTTCTCCGAGCAATGCAACTTTTATTAGATCGCCATTTACATACTACGCATTACTTCATAGGCTAGTAACAGACATCAGTCATGTGAATACACTGGGGAAACTAAATGAATCTACTGTGCTCCGTTTCAATTTATTCTACTTTAATTTTATTCAACATGTAGTCCATTGAGCAAGCCCGTGGTAGCGATAAATATACGCAAACTGCAGACTTATATGCCAAGCCAAGAATATTGAGTTGGAAATACAATTTCATCACTATGCATGGACGGTTTAAGTGTTGCTTATATGGGAAACAAATCTATAACAGCGCTTGAAATCAATGCACATCTCATCTCTTTACAGCCAGTATATGGTAATATATCTAAGATTGAGTATAACAACAACAGTGATAAAAACAACAGCAGCAGCAGCAACAACAACAATTATTATTATTATTATTATTATTATTATTATTATTATTATTATTATTATTATTATTATTATTATTATTATTATTTTAATTTAGAAAATTCACCTATAATAGAATCTAAAAGAAGACATTACCTGTTCTAGATTTATAAAATATTGGAAATCAATTTTCTGTAGGAAATCATGTGGTTTTTTTTTTTACAGGATTACTACCTACGAGGCTATGGAGTTCCCATTAACACTGCCATGGCGTGCCCTATTGTCCAGGACTTAGTTAATTCAATCGAGCATGTGATACATAATCACAACCATCACCTGAAGTAAGTCTTCTTGTGTGTGTGTGTAATTTTGTATGTATGTATGTGTGTATGTATGTATGTATGTATGTATGTATGTATGTATGTATGTATGTATGTATGTATGTGTGTGTGTGTTTTTCGTATGCCAAAAAAAAGGAACGTGTACACAGCTTCATATAGGGTATCTCCTCTTATTGCTCTGTAAACTAGGTCTCAAAATATGTAACAGAAAGAAATTAAAACAACAAAAATTAGCAAGCAATTGATATTCATACAATCCTAAATGAACATTGTAAAGACACTTACAATACAGTGCATTAAATTCCAAGTAATATTAAATATATTATCAAAAGTCCAAAATATAGAATGTTCCGAATGAATTCCAGTAGCTTTGCATGTCCTGATATAACACGTATATGGTACATGATTTTATTTAATTTCATAATTTGTATTCATGGCTGTAAATTGTACAGAATATCTTTAGATAAATTTTGTCAACGTGACCGTAGAAGGATAATAATACATAGGATCTATAAATAGTTGTCTTAACCTTTAAATAAAAAAGATCAAGAGAATTTAGTTTTAATATACTTAGAAGATTTGATAGTAATTAATTTTATTTTTAATTTTGAATCTGGAGTTTACGTTCCTGGTAAATAACTTTAATTCGCAGTATTGTATCCTTCCCGAAGACATCGATTCCTTAAGAATCCGCTGAAAATTGTGAAAACAATTAAAACTTATAATCGCCATCATAGTGTATCAACATATCTCACATTTTTCCCCTTACTTTAATATCATTTATTTTTAACTTTCATAAATGTACTCATGTTGTGTTATGTTGTATTGCTAATATAGGTGCTACTCCTATGTTTTAATCTTGTATTATATTTAATTTATTTGCATGTTCTGTTACGTATTGTATAACTTATTTAACTTGAATATTGTTCATCAGTCCGCGGCCACCATGCCCAAGACAAGATGAACAAAACCGAAACTGCTTAACATAGAACTGCACTATAGAAATATTGGTAGGTTCCGTCCTATGCAAGGGTTGTCGTGTGGTTTGAGTGTTTGACGTCATTTTTTCAGCATATGATAGCTTATACATGGCGGCCAGTAAATTGGATGGAGGAAGAAAAATCAGGGTAGAACAACTGACCCATGTTAAGTTGTTGGCTTCCGTTAGTCTCGAGAGACGATGGAAATGCGTCCATGAAAGGTGTCCCAGTTTGTAATTGTGCAGCGTCTTCTGTGGCTATGGAGCCCCACACGGGAGAGGCAATCGTTGCTGCAGTTGCTGCACTTGAAGGTTGAGTCAGGTCTGGGTTGGAACTGCATCCTCGTCCTCTGAGATCATTTCTCATCAGCGAGCTGTCGTAACTTTTCCTCGCTGGCTTTCAGACCTGCGAACAGAGCATGTCGCCAGCTGGACTTGTTGAGGCAAGCTCTTCCCAGGTGTTGACCTTGATCCCAAGAGCTTTCATGTCGTGCCAGCAGACATCCTTGAAGCGAAGATGTGGCCGTCCGATTGATCTTCTGCCAGAGGCAAGCTTAAGAGTAGACCTACTTTGGGGATCCGTCCGTCATCCATTCGACGCACATGGCCCAACCATCTGATGCGACGTTGGCGGAGGAGTGTGACCATGCTGAGAATTTTGGTATGTTGAAGCACCTCGTTGTTTGTCACACGATCGCTCCAGGTGATCCCGAGTATGCGAAGGAGACAAAGCATGTGAAAGGCACTCAGTCTTTTCTCCTAAGAGGCATACAGGCATACAGGGTCCAATTTTCGCTGGCGTACAGGAAAATGCTAAGCACGCAGGCACGGTACACGGAGATCTTAGTGTTCAGTGTCTGAATGCTGTTGTTCTACACTCTCTACGGCAATCTAGAGAGAGTTGTTGACGTCTTTAAAAACCGCTTGTTCAGCTCGGCGTCGAGTGAGAGGTTGGTGATGGTATAGCCAAGGTAAGTGAACTCACTGACTACTTCTAGTTTGAAGTTATTGATGATGATGCTGGGAGGGTCCGCGTCCAGAGCCATCACGTTGGTTTTCTTTAGGCTGATGTTCAACCCGAATTTATCGCATGCTTTATCAAAGCGATCCATCAGGCGTTGTAGTTCAGCTTCTGTGTGAATGACTATAGCGGCATCATCTGCAAAGGGCATGCCCCTAATGGTTACTTTCCTTACTTTTCTCATTGCCTTCAGTCGTGCCAGGCCAGGTTGAACAGTCTGCCGTCTGAACGCGTGTGCAGGTAGATCCCTTCTGTGGACGTCCCGACGGCGTACTTAAATAGGACAGCGAAGAAGATGCCAAAGAGCGTGGGGGCAAGGACACAGCCTTGTTTCACTCCGCTGTCGATGTTGAATGGTTCGGACGATGAGCCATCATACTGCACTGTGCCTTACATGTCGTCATGGAAGGACTGGACCATGCTCAACAGCTTTAGAGGGCATCCAATCTTCTTCAGAATTTTGAAGAGTCCGTCTCTGCTGACCGGAACGAATGCTTCGGTGAGGTCTATAAAAGCGAGGAAGAGGGGTCTGTGTTGTTCTCTGCACTTCTACTTCAATTGCCTGATGGAGAATGTCATGTCGATTGCTTACCTCTATGCGCAGAACCCGCACTGAGACTCTGGATACCCTCTGTCAGGAAGCGTCTGCAGTCTGTTCAGGATGACTCTAGCGAAGACTTTACTCATGATGCTAAGAGGTGATATGTCCCTGTAGTTGTTGAAGTCACTTCTGTCGCCCTTGTTCTTATACAGGGTTATGATGTTGGCGTCTCTCATGTCCTGAGGCACTGCACCTTCATCCCAGCACTGGCAGAGAAGATCATAAAGGTGTGTGAACAGCACACTGCCGCCACATTTGATGACTTCTGCTGGGATGCCATCCTTTCCTGGGGCTTTAGCTGTGGTCAGTTTCTCTAATGCTAGCTTTAGTTCTGTCTCAGTAGGTTTCTCATCCAGTTTGGTCATACAAGGGAGGTTTTTAATGGCGTTTAGGGCATCGTTGGTCACGTTGTTCTCTCTGGAATATAGTTCGGATAGTACTCCACCCAGCGCTCAATCTGCTTGCCCTTGTCGTGAATGATATCGCCTGCAGAAGACTTCTGTGGAGATATCACTTTCTTCGTTGGACCCATTGCTTTCTTTATGCCATTGTACATGCCTCTGATGTTTCCCTTGTCTACTGCTGACTGGATGCTCTGACAGAGCAAAAGAAAGTATTCATTGGCGCATTGACGTGCTAACCTCTGCACTTTACTTCTGTTAGACCTGTATGCATGTAGTGTCCTCTGGCAGAGTGAACGCTTATATTCCAGGTGGGCACTGTGACGCTCTTTTATTGCTGGCATGATTGTGGCGGAATTGGCGTCAAACCAGTCGTTGTTCTTTGTCTGCTTCTTACCAAAGATTCTTGTGGCTGTGATGTATACAGTATCTCTGATGTTGTCCCATCTCTCTTTGGCACTGCCGTGGGGAGGTTCTGAACTGAACGCCTTGGAGAGGGCGTAAGTGAATTCTTCAGCCTTGTTTGGATATGACGTCTTGATCACATCAACGTGTGGTTTACCCACTTGCCTAGAGTGGTGGATCTTCTTTGGTTGAAGTTTAAATTTACAGCAGTCTAGAGAGAGATCGGTGTCGCAGTCAGCGCTATGGAATGTACGAGTAAGCTGCACACCCTTCATGACTGAACGTCTTGTGATAATCAAGTCCATCTGATGCCAGTGTTTGGATCCGAAATGCCTCCAAGACACTTTGTGCTGTGGTTTTGTCTGAAAAAAAATGAATTGGTGATGCTGAGGTTGTGGAACGAGCACATTTCTAGTAGACGTTGCCCGTTTTCATTCATCTTCCCAATGCCAAACTTGCCGAGACACAAAGGCCAGGAGTCGTGATCAGCACCCACCCTAGCGTTGCAGTCGCCCAGTAATATCAAGTTCTCTTCCATCGGAATATTGTCGATTAGCAAGTCGAGATCGTTGTAAAACGCATCCTTGGTATCTGTGGTGGCACTGAGTATGGGAGTGTAAACACTGATCAGGTTAACTAGCCCTGTTGTGGTGTGGAGGCGAAGAGATAGCAGGATAGCTGTCTTTCGTTTCCTTGCTTTTAAGATTATATCATCGCCAGCAGAGAGTTTCTGACAAAAAAAACCAACACCATGCTCCTTAACTTCGTCTGTGCTCTTTCCTTGCCAGAAGAACGTGCAGTTCTTTTCTCTGAGGGACCCAGAATCTGGTAGCCGTGTCTCTTGAAGTGAGGCGATATCGACATAGAGTCTTGCGAGTTCGTCGTTGATGACTGAAGTCTTTCGAACATCACTGATTGCCTGGAGATCATCTGAGAGCCCAGTTAGCATAGTTTGGACGTTCCAGGTACCTAGCTTGAGGATTGTTGATTTCCTTTTCTTTTGTTTTTTCTTGGTGCTGTAGTTTCAGCCCGCTTGTCGGGTACTCACCTGTTAAGTTACTGGCAACATTTCTCACATTTTCACGTTCTCCGAACTCGTTCTCCGAACTCGACTCGAACTGTCGCAGAGTTGAGATGTCATTGAAGACAAAAGCCTTAGACCACGCGGCCACTCGGGTCCCCTGTAGGGTTATTGATTGCTGGGGGAAATGGTGAAGAAAAGTCAAGGTTACTCTGATTTTCTCCCATCTTCGCTACTACCCTACGCTACGATATTGTTTATAAGCTCATTGAATTTGTAGAACAGAACAGTTATTACTGATTTAAATTTAAGTCCTAATTCGCACTGAACAGCTAATTTAAATACCGCATCTTTATTTACTCAGAAATTGAATAATTACAGTGAAACGTATAAAAAAGACACTCAACGAATCATGAAAACTGTCTTTTGTAGTGAGATGTTCTTTATATACGGGTTAAACATGGTTGTAATTAAGAGTTAGTTTGTATTTTATAAAATGTCCTTTTTAGGCTGGTGCCCGCTTAGATATGTTTCATTGTATGTAGTTACTGTGATAAATATATTTGCGAGTATAAAGGATAAGCGCATGTTGTACATTCATGATCCTTTTGTAAATATTGGTGACATTATTTTCAGATATTTTACTTCTGCTTTTTACTTTCAAGTTACAGCGTTGCGAAGTTTGTGTTTGGACATTCGGATACAGTGACCCACTTAGCTAACCGTCTGAGTCTTTTCCGTGACCAGCAGCCCCTTCTTGCAAGCAACTTTGATGTCATGAGGAACCGGAAGTACATCGTGAGCCATACTACTCCCTTCTCAGCCAACATTGTCTTCGTCCTCTATAACTGCCATCAAGGCAATGGTCGTCCACTTGAAACTGACTATATACTGAGACTTTTGGTAAATGATGAACCGGAAGCACTGAATTGTGGCGATTCCATATGCAGATACGTCGACACTGACTTCCGAAATATTGTAGGTTGCAACTTCGACGAGATCTGCCGCAATGACAACATGTTATCTGGAGTTATTGTCGGCTAAAATGCAAAGGAATATTAGTTCCCAACCTCGATGCTCAAATGAAATATTAATATTTCAATAAAGTTATGCTGAAATATTCATTAGAACTTTAAGGAATATATCAGGTTAAGTGTTTGGTAGGGGTGGGGTTCAAGATTTCAAAAGAGATCCGTCTTATCTAGAAAGGGTACTAAAGCAACTAATTTGTATCTATTTACTCAGTGTTTATAATGCCCAGTGAACGTGCGCAAGAATAATACGATGGTCAAATTTCAATCGAAATGTGACTACGTTAGTGTGTGTGGATGTTATTTTTAGCGGGCTTTTTTATGAAACACAAGACTCAGCACACACACACACACACACACACACACACACACACACACAGAATCTGGCCCTCTATTAGGTGTTTGCATTCAAATATCAAATGATATTTGTTTACGATAAGTCGTTCAATTTAATTTTCATATAGACTTTGTCTCATGGAATCAATTCAAACCGAGAAAACAATGCTCAATACTTTATGGTTGAAAGTTGTTTCGAGCCTTCTCTTTGGTACCCGGCCATTTGCTGCGCTGGCTCACCAATATGTCGCAGATGTCACATGACCTAAAACGTTTTTGCTAAATTATACAAAGGCATTTTCTTCGATGTTTTCGTTCTTCTTCTCCTTCATCTCCTGGAATGACTTACCCAGAATAGCAATGGTAATAGAGGTGCTGAGTAGGCATACCACAGCATTAATATGGTCGCTTTCTAAATAAACCTTTTTGGGTTCGACGGAAGGATAAGTAGACACATATACAGCTACATTCATCACAAGGAAAAACTCACGCCAACAAATAAACTTTCGAAAGCTGGTCGTTAAGTTCGTTGAACATATGTGCAATCAAAAAGAAACAAACTTTAAACTTTTACATACGTCGAACAAAATAACGAATCGTTTCAGATCTTACGAATGGAAGTGAGATACAAACTAAGTTAAATCATTCAACTCTGCTAGTTTTGCTGTCGGGATGGCCTATGCTAATTCGAGTTTCCAGTTCTTAATTAAATAAATATTCAGTTTAATTTGTTTTTTATTTGTTAAGAAGTTAACTAAAGATACGTTAGGCCAAATCTATTAATATTTACGAGTTCTGCTGATATAATAGACGACAATTTGAGATTCGTTAAGCTCATCTAATACAAAATAATGATGATTTTGTTGCAGTTTAGAAGTAGAAAGACATGGAAGAAGATGTTACACGTTAGCACTGATATTTTAATATTTCGGCTACAGTACAGATTTCAATTTTAGTTACAAAATTTAAATATCTCAGCAAAATATCTTATGTTCACTTATCTCCCGCAAAAGCCAAACGTTTTTGATCGATAGCCGTCGAATACAGCTTGGCAGTTGTACAGAGACTACTTTTTGCAGCCACGAGAAATGGGAAATAAAACACGTATTGGCGAAAATAAACTTAGTGAAACTATTTTACCAGTGCCGCTACCACACTAGTTACAGACGATATATCTACGACAGCAAATCCGACTGGTATACCAATGACAGTTGCTGTAGCTGTAATTTTTGCATTGATGGCGCTCACCAGTTATATACTTTTGAGAGGGTGATGCATGTAAGGTGAAGTTGTTTGATTTAAAACATGCACAGTGAAGAGAATGTTGGCATACATCTATGCTACATTCATGTAATGTGACTGACATTTCTTTGGATATTGTACTTTGGGTATTGTAAATGATCTTAGCTCACTGCTAATTAAAATGACTGTTCCCTTGTGCTCCAAAAACCAACATGAATTTGTCTAAAGTACACTATCTTTAACAGATATTAAGATAGGGAAAATGAACTTTGCCAGACTAGACAACATCAGCTTCTGAAGGTGCAATGAATGAATTATCAAATACATGAAATTAAAAAAGTTATCGGTTCTTTTTTTACAATTTATCTCTGAAATTTGGGAAGTGAAAACGAGCATTGAGCTAGCACTTTTTTGTAAGGTGCACATCTGGAGTAAGGCCACGCTATATACTCTATAATCCGTATTACACCCATCAGTCATACACCAAAATAAAGAGAATTAAAGTTTCTTTAAAAAATAACTAAGAAATACAAAGTCTTGTTTTAAATAGATAGCATAACAATCGATGGAACCCAGGGAAATTATTTTTCTTTAAAATTATAACCCTATGATACATATGAAACTGTAGAGCGCCACCATTACCACTGTTACACACACACACACACTCGCGTACGCGATTAGTGAAGTTGAGACAATGGGACATACCATTAAAATACAGGCTGGAGTGATTGAAGGACAAAGTGACATTGAACATTGGTGGACCTGTTGTGGGACAATGCGAATTAAACATGGGTATGTCTAGTGTCAATGGGGGATAGACTTGACATGGATGGGACTGTCTAGGGACAAGAGAGCCATATTCAATTTTGTTTTAGGCAGTAGAGTATAATCATCTTTTCTATGAGTGGCCCCGAAAGGGGCCTTTGGAATCTTTTTCTTCTTTCATTTCCTCCAGTTCTTCCACCATCTCCTCACTTTCCCTGTTAGTCCATTCTATTTTGTTTTCTTCTTTTCGCCCCTGGGATCCGGTCAGGATGCCCCATAGCTCTGAACTTTTCCTGCACCTTTATCCAATTTCATCGAGTCTTTTCTGTCTATTTCTTTCTCTTTTCGTTCCGTAGCGCAGATAGCTTTTATCTTTTTATCACCATTCTAACGATATTGTCTGCTTTATTTCTCTAATCCACACTTTACACTCCTGAGTGACAGGTAATAAGACTAGTATGTCAAATCCTCTATTTCTTCTAAAAAAAATAATTTACTTTTGTCACATCACCAAGTGCCTCCTTCGATTTACCCACTTTAAAATACTCGGGCTTAGTGAATCATCTCAACTTCTCGACTTCCTCCTCTGATGTCCTCGACCAGATTTCTGGCTACTTTTAGACTCGTCACTTGACTTTTCGCGAAGTCTTGAGTACCTGAATACCTCTATTCAGCTGTATTCATTTCTATCACATACTCTGCATCCATCATCCAATACCAAGCCTCTTTTAAATCATTCACCAAATTCATTTTTAATGTGTTGACTGGTCAACGAAGGTAGCCTGACTTAACTTATAAGGCATGCCCGAGCAGTTAATACCTGCATACTAGTGTTACTTAATTATTTGCGGGGGAAGGAAAGATTGCCTCATCTCCAGCACGTTAATGCACACAACGTGTGCTTATTAATTCAGCCAACAGTTCATGGGACGACAAAGTCCCAAAAGATCGGCATGGAATTTTCTCACGCTCAATTTAATATAATATCTGTCTTCTACGGTATATGATGTCTAATTGGATTCAGCGCTTACACGCCATTCGGGGCATCTGATTTCCAGACGAGTGGGAAACGGCCCACACACTAATCTTTCAATGCCCGAGTTGGAAGAAGGAGGAAGTGGACCCGGAAGGAGACTTCAAACGCTAGCAGGAACTTTCCTGAAACGTCATATAATAATTACTATCAAATTATACAGAGTTGTCTACATAATGGGTGATTCCTATTACGAGAGCCACATTTGTAATTAGAGTCATGATAACTAGCTATACATTTTCCTAGTATGTATCTTAAAATCCAAAGGTACGTAGTGTACGTGTGTTCATTTAATTGAAAATATAATAGGCCTAAGAGACCAATTGCTCTTTGTGCAAACATTTTAGGTCAGTTGGGTTGTAATTTGGAACGGTGGATAAAGGATCAAGCTTTGTTTTTTGGCTTAGTTGAAATGGGTTTCCAAAATGGTGATAGGGCGCTTGAATAGAGTCATTAAAAGAGCTGTTTTAATTTCATCGGCTACAATGTCTTGCGGTGTTCTTCGTCTACTTTAGAGTCGGCCGAAGTACGATTATTTTCTTCAGAACTTTGTACCAGGAATGTCTCGAGCCCATACAGCTCCGTGAGTTGTTGTACTGCCTCGATTAAAGGATGTTTTTCATCTTGGTATTTCTCACTCAAGATCCTGACTACAAATTCCCATTGTTGTGGCCTTGGTTGACGACTTTTTAAAGACCCAGGTATTTAACCGCACAAACAAAATGGTTAGGTTTGGTTAGGTTTTTTCTTCAACCTCGTGCATAATTTCTTAAAATAGGTGGAGTAGTGTCTGTCTGTCTGTCTGTCCTGATCCATTTCTTCCTCTATGATTTCATCTTCAGTCAAGTTGAGTTCCACTTTCCTTTTCGCTGGTAGAAGGAACAAAGTCAGACATGTCTTTAGCTGCCGCTGCATTACTGGTAATTTTGGAATGTGGTGGAACCATTTAATGATGTTCCACGGGTATAATTATGGGTTGTTGTTGTTGTTGTTCAGGTTGTTTTGAAGTACCTACTGCAGTTGTGGTTATTAAATTTTCTTTCAATTGATTTCACGCTGTTTCTCTGCTTGTTGTTGTTGTAGTTTGATGGTAGTTTTTGGTCCTTCCACTGATGTTAATGTCTGTGTAGCTTTATTATGAATATTGTTGTTAATTACTTTTGCTTTTCTTTGCAATTTTCCCAGTTTGCTCCATTCTTATTGTAGCTAACGTAGCTTCAACGCTTCTTCGAATCTCGTTAGGCAAGGGTAGTTGGTGCCCCAGTAACCACGCTGGACTGCGTAGCTTTTGTCAACAGTGTGGGAGCAGAAATTATATGTGGAGAAGTTGTAGTTGTACCACCCATTGTCTGCAGTCTCCGAGATTTTGGTGCTTTCTTGTTATTTACTGGTGTAACCAGATAACCGAGTTTAGGATTTCCAGATTAACAACAAAACACTATCGATGGTATTGCAAATACAATATTTAATTATGTTTGAAAAAAAGAAACGAAGTGTGATTGATACGTGCGTGTATGGGTCCAAATATTGGACGAATTAACAATTCGCACGATCCTACTAATGAAACAAGTACAACGGCAAGCACATTGTCATATACAGTACCTGGACAAATAAAAAAAATACGATTCATAGTATGTATAAAAAAATGAAAGAACGAGTTTTTCACAATGGCGAAAAAAATGATGTTTTCACTCAAATCAGTGAATTGCAAAACAAATGAAAAATAAATGTTTTCACTCAAAAACAGTGAACTGACATTTCACTTATTAAAATACTTAACTGATAATTTTTTCAATAGTGAACGAATATTAATAAAGCAGATATCACAATATATCTCTATACCCCTAAACACTGGGTACCACAAAACCTCATAAAATAGCCCACGGCCACAAGATTACATGTATGGAGCAATGTATGTACTCCCTTCAATTCACTCTTTGCTACCAGTTCACTGGCCAATCAAGCAATGATTTGGTAGTCACGGACCACCATTTATTCCTGGTTCCGACAAGCAATTAGCACTCACCACTTTGGTCTGCAACGCCCGATCACCTGGAACTCGACTATCAACGATCAGCATGGATCACTTCAAACATCTTCGAAGAATTCGAAGCACTTTAAACCGCTCGAATTAGCTCTAAAACACACATACACACGTGCGTGCGCAAGCACGGACACAGCTCTACAGTTCTAGAACTCTACAGCTGCACACAGACACAGCTATAGCTGAAAAATACATCCAATACCGAACACTATGCTATTGCAGTCTTGCATTACAAAACAACAAATTCAGAAGTAAACCGGTGAATTATACGATTCATAATGCACTAAACAGTTCTTAACTAAATGCATCTCTAAACTTCTTGCTAAATCACAGATAAGAATAGAAAATATTAGCATTACACAAAAATAAAGATGATAATACAATAGCTATAACTTACAATACTTATAAATAAATAAATTACATACATCTACATCTGGAGATATGTAGGTCTCAAAGCAGACCTCCGATTGACAAAACGGTCCGTAATGTTACACTGTGAGGTATTTATACACAGATGTAGTTCTACATCGTCTGTGCAATTCATGTATTCGTGTTTTCCCTCATCGAAAATACTTCGTATGTGAGGCACAAAATGAACCGAACGCACTCGTTTTGAAATAATGTAAAATAGCTAAACATATTAAGTATCTTGGATATCACGTGAAATTATCAATGACATGTTGGCGAAAGTCCACATTTCATTATTTATTATAGAAAATGTGGAGATTCGCCATATACTAAACTATCAATGACATGTTGGCGAAAGTCCACACTTCCTTATTTATTATAGAAAATGTAGAGATTCGCCATATATTAAACTATCAATGACATGTTGGCGAAAGTTCACATTTCATTATTTATTATAGAAAATGTGGAGATTCGCCATATACTAAACTAACAATGACATGTTGGCGAAAGTCCACATTTACTTATTTATTATAGAAAATGTGGAGATTCGCCATATACTAAGCAATCAATGACATGTTGGCGAAAGTCCACATTTCCTTATTTATTATAGAAAATGTAGAGATTTGCCATAAGTAGTAGAGGAAAACAAGGTTATCAGCTCAAACCCTTATTTTATCCCTCCAAACAAATACAAACTATGTCCCAAACTCTACCTCCACCCCCTTTTTTTTTACAAAAGTATTAGTAAGGTTTCTAGCTCACCCCCTCTCTCTGTTATTACAGTGTTAGTGAATCCAGATAGAGATGTGATCGATATCCAGGTAAGCTAACACAAACTCTGTCATTATACCACAAAAGGTGGTAGCCTACCTACCCTGTCCTGTATTTTTACACAAATCCAGGTAGTGGTATGATGCCATGTGATCGGTGAATCATCCAGGTAAGCTCGGGTCATATAGAGGTTGTCGACCAATGAAATCTCATAATATTCACACGTGATCGCCAGTGTATAAAAGACCTGTAGATTCTTAATTACGCAGTATTCACCAGGTACACCGCTTTAATCCAAGCGGAAATTAGAACGTAGTGAGAAAGGTAAGTGATATTATTTTATACCTCATTACCAATGAATAATGTTTCAATTGTAGATATTTGATTTTACTACTATAGCTATTTGTCACTGTTAAATTTTTCAAACATTATTTCGTTAGATAAAATAACAGTCGGAAAAGATAATGTCAAGTATATATCTATCAGTTTAGCCTCTCTATATTTTACAGGTGGCTGTTAGTCATCGGTTTACCTGGATTTTACACTGCAATTAGGCATCAGTTTAAAGATAGTGAAGCAAGGATGTTATTACCTCACACGTGATCACCTGTGTGTAAAAGACCTGTAGATTCTTAGTGCGCATTAGAGCGTGGCGATTTCAGTTAACACGTGGAAGGCGGAAATTAAACTACGCATTTGAACGAAAATGATGAAGGTAAGTGATATTATATCTTAAGTTTAGATAAAATTTTACGTTAATCATATTTTTTTGATAATTTGTTTCATACTTGCTAACCCTCGTTAGTAGAATGTATGCTAACATATTGTCAATAATGCGAAATTCACGTATTAAATCATCCATATTATATTTTACTCCTCGTAGGTAAGACCGGATCTGATCAAGTAGTTTCTTGTAAGTTATAAACCATGTTAGACAGCCATGCTGTTTTATTAAAAGTTTAGGTTCTACTTTTTTACACGCCGCCGTAAGGGAAACACCAACACCGGATATGATTAACAAAAACGGGTTTAATGATGCTCCACTTGAAATTATACCAGAACTGGTCATTAACAACGGCAGATATGATATTACTCGAAGGATCTTGTTATAACATTTGTAACATTTTTTACGCACCAAAGTTTTTTATGATACTATTTGTAGTATTGTCATAGTGCGTCCACATCCTGTCCTGGAATATCTTTTGAAATATGATTGAAATCAACTATATTTCTTTACATTATAATATTTGTTTACATAATCCCCAGGCTTGGTAGCAATTATGATAATTCAGCTATAAATTCCAAACACCACCAATAAGGGCCAGAGCCTTTAAAATTTTCATTAGCTGGATGAAGTATAAATTCTTCTTCAAAATTTTTATTTATTATTACAGTTACATACAGTTTCAGAAATCTCAACATTTAAATTATGATTATGCGAATAATTGGAAGATATTTTAAACTTTATAACGCTAAGCACTGAAAATCTATACACACCATAAACCTCCGCAGTGTATTTTATAGAATTATTTTGCTGCGTCCACATACCAGATCCAGCATCAACAGTATACACAATATTTTTAATTTGTTTGTGAGGAATTTTAATCATACTCGATTTTTTTAGTAATATCATTAAGTTTTGTGTTAATATCAGTAAGTTTTATATCAACATTTGGTGGATTTCCAAAAAATTTGTTATTATTTCTGTTTATGCTTTTTTGAAAATTCAAAAACGTATTCACGTGACTGTTAAATTCAGTTTCGATTTTGACTATTTCATTACTGATTGGAATCTGTTTATCATCGACGTATTTCTTAGAGACAGCGTCACCGTCTTCAGTTGGGTATCCAAGATCTGTAATCTTGTTTTGATTCATAACAATGTTCCCATTAAATAAATCACCAGCTTTGTTTACATAATCATTAACTGACCTAACAGAATCTTGTATCTTACCTCGAGTGTTAAAAGTAACGATATTATTAGCAACCGCAGCAGGATTTCGTACAAGTACATCTGACAGTTGTACATTACTCGTCTTTCATCGTCCTTCTTTGTCCTGGAAAATGACGACTTCATTTGGATCTAAACTGGCAACATTTAGTAAATTATTGATTTCATTTTTGAGCTGATCAAGAGTTGCATACTTGGATAAATCACCTTGATAACCTTCTGTGGATAAATCTCCTGATAGTGTTTCAAATTTTGTAGAGTAACTCATTATTTACTGTCCTACATAAAATTATCAACACTAGTTTAATATTATACAAAATGGCAAAATCGTAGATATTAAACTTTGATACAGAGAAGCTGGTGAAGCATAAACATAACAATGAACTTCCTGATTGTCATTATCTTATTGTTGGGCGAACTGGATCAGGAAAAACAAATTTGCTTATGAACCTGCTTCCTGGTGATAATTTTAACTACGATAGAGTTTATATTTACATAATCATTCCACAGCAAGATAAATACGAGTTATGAAGCGAGTATAATAACAAGCTTCGTGATCTTAAAGCTGGTGAAGATTTTGTTTTATAATTAAGCAGCCAGAAAATCTTATTCCAGTTAATCAACTTGATGCAGATGAACACAAGATAGTAGTTTTTGACCATATTCCCTAAATAACACGGAGATGAACAAAATAAGATCGTATTTCTCACTGTCATGTAACAAACAATGCAATTCTGTTTATCTTGCTCAAGGTTTTATAATGTTGACAGATTTATTCGGCGAAATACTGGTTGCTTTATATTATTTCCAGGACTGGACAATGTTGACGTTAGAAATATTGGAAGCGAGCAATGCGGTGACGTGACAAAAGATAAGTTTATTGAACTTTATCGTAATGCGACAAAGGATAAATACAACTTTTTCTTATTTGATAAACTTACGCATGATCCAACTAAAATGTTTCGCTGTTGTATTAACAGTTACTTACAGAAAAACGTGGTTTAGTTTTATAAAAATTATAATAATAATAATGGACAAACGAGCAAGATATAAAAAAATATAGAAGATCTAAAAAAAACTTGCTCAATCTCAGGCATTATTTAGGCAAAAAGTACAACAAGCACGACCTGGACAAGTGACTGCTACAGAAGCAACAGCTACAATTTTCAAGCCAGTTACTGAAGCACTATTAGGTAAACAACCTGAAACTAAACCACTATCAGAAGAACTTAAACAACTGCAAGAAAAAGGGTTGGTTGGAATTGTTAAAGAACAACAAGAAGCAGTTGCTGCAAAACTTGTCACTAGATCTGTTGAGGAAAAAAGAAAACTGAAGCACTTACAGCAAATATAGCTGATCCCGCTGCTAGACAAGCTGAGACAGATCGTTTGATAAATAATCCGCTGAAACTTGAGCGAAGATTAGCCGAGTTAACAACACTAGGAATAAAAAGTATTATAACAAATTTATCAGGAGAAAAAAAAGATATCAAAGAGGAGCAACAAAGAGTCGGTGATCTTACTGTAAAGTATATGGAGGTTGGAGAGCAAAGACTTCATTTTATAAGAAGAGCAAATAACACGATAGATCCTAAAGATTATGATGATTTTTTAAAGAAAGAAAATATAAAAGATATTGATGATAAAAGTAAGTGGACTAATGCAGAATATCAAGCATTAATCAATAGATTAGGTGAAATAAGAGACGGAGTTATTGCTAAAGATGAAATAAACACGGCTACAGAAATAGAATATGCAACCACTTTATGATAGGATGAGACATAGTATTATTGCTTTCTTGTTTAAAAAAAACAGCAGAAAATAGTAGAGCAAAACCTTTTGGTAAAGGGTGGAGTTTTAAATGAAAATTTGATACACTCGATAAAACTCGTGTAGAAAAAAGTAGAGAAGTAAAAACAGGAATTGGTGTAAAAATATTTACATCAAGTACTGAAATGATGGGTAGATTAATGCTATTAATATCATCAAAAGGGGCCCCGAGTGGCCGAGTGGTCTAAAGCGCTGTCAGTTACGGATCACTGCCATCTCACCTCTGTCTGCGTGTGTTCGAGTCTAGGATTCGGCGAATGTGGATATGTGAGAAAGCTTGGCAGTAGCTTCTCGTGGGTCGGTGGTTCTTTCTGGTGATTTGCCGGTTTCTTCCTCCACCATTAATACTGGCCGCCATGAATAGCCTATCGTGTGCTGAAAACTGGCGTTAAGCACAACAACAACAACAACAACAATATCATCAAAAGAAGCTGGGTATGATAGTGTTGAACATGATAATGAAATCATTGACATACTTGATCATCTAAGATCGAGCGAATTATTACCATCGGACGAATATGAAACTTTACACCGCGACTTAATTTTGTAAAATGATCTAATATAAAAGAAATGCAAACAACATTATTGCTAAACTCTAGTGAGTCTGCGATAGATAGCGCAAATTTTTCAGTAAATTATATTCCTCCTATACAACTAGCTCCTGCAAAACAATATGAGATTGGATTAATTTCTTGTACTTGCTGGAATGCTATGCCTAACGTGAAAACTGATGTTAACGATGATATGTGGTTTACTACGTTTACAACATCTTCAATATCTACAACAAAAAAAATAAAAATTCCACAAGGAGCTTATAATATTACTGATCTAAATAGGACAATCAAAGAGCTCATCACAAAAGCTGGCGGTGTGGCTAATAATTTTGAGTTGGCAGCGAATTATAACACATTGCGAGCTAGGATAACTTTGAAAAATATGTTAATCGATCTTAAACCAAGAGAAAGAAGTATTGCACAACTGTTAGGATTTACTGAAAAAACTTACACTGCACTTGATCAGGCTATTACGTATGACAGTGAACTGCCAGTAAATATAACAGAAGTAAATACAATATTAGTAAATGGCTTTATTGCTTCTGGCTCTTCTACATCAAAAGGTAGCAAAGGTCAAACGATTTACAGTTTTTTACCAGAAGTTCCGCCAGGTTCTCTCATGCAAATAACTCCACGACATATTATCTATTATCCTTTAAATCTTGTAAATCAAATATCAAGTATAATAATGCAGATGACTGATCAATCTGGAGAACAGTTGCATTTAAAGAATGAAGTTGTAACTTATTATTTACATCTACGCGAGCAAAAGTAAAAATTATGCAACATCAGATATAATGAAACAAAGAAAAAAAATTATCGAAGAAAAATTATAGGAGGATTTTTTGGAAATATATTTACTAACGTTATTGAAAATATTCCGGGTATAGCGCGAAAAGTTGCACCAATTGCTATTGACGCGGGTAAAGCTTTTGCAACTGGGGCTGCATCTGCCGCTGAGACTGCGGTGGGACAAAAAATAGTTGAAAAAATAAAAGGAGATCCACCGACTGCATCTGAAATAAAACAAGCTATCTCAGAAATCGCTCCAACAAAAGAAACTGAACGAGCTATGATAACAACAACAAAAAACTATTATCACCAAAGGGCTAGCAGATCATACAAAACTTAATATCTAAAGTAACAGTGCCGCAATAAAATTTTATATAATCTAATAAATAAAATGTCTGCTAAAAATTATCTCGAGTTAACAGAAACTCATGACATCGACAACGATGTGACAGAATTTGAGTATCTTGAATATCTTGATGAAAACTCTAACGAACCAAATAAAGCTGGTATCAGAACCTTTAACACCAGAGACGAAGATGTATTTCTACTGCCACATAAGGCTATGTTAGAAGTTCGCGGTCAGATTATGACAGTAGCCAATCCACCTACTGTAATTGCAGTTGGAGGAGAAGTAGCTCTTATAAATAACGGCTGGATTCAAAAGTGCTAGATATCAACTGGCCAATCAGACTATAGAAGATATTTCGATTAATCTACAAGTTGCAAGTACAATTTTAAATATTATTTCGTTTTCAGATGATTACTCGAGATCAACTGCAACCAACATGATGTGGTTTAAAGATACTGGACGGGGTATAGCTGAACCAACTGAATTTTTGAAGAGAGGTGCTATTGTTCACGCAGCTGATGCTGATGCAAATGTTGTAATTGTGAGAAATTTTATCATTGCTAATGCTGCTGCTCTAGATATTGCAGCACCAGGTGCAGCTGCTAATGCAGACGCTACAAGAGTTTCTCTTACGGCAGCTTTTAATAATCTTAACATAACGCCACCAGCTGCAGATGCAAACGATACTGCGATGTTAATTTGCTTCTTAACAAACTTGACGTGAGAAATCCACGTTATAACGAAGGTTTTGTTAGGCGAAGAGAACTTGCAGCAAGATCACGTCAAATTACAATCATGGTTCGGCTAAGTATGATTTTCGGCTTTTGTCGCGATCATGATAAAGTATTTCGCGAGTAAAAGATACGCTTAATTTAGATCGAGCAGAACAAAACGATTGCTTGTTTAGATCTGGAGGGGCTGATGTTCAGTTTATCATAAACAAACTTGCTCTGTGGATGCCATATATAACACCGTCGATCACTCAAATGTCAGAACTAAATAGCACACTTGATAAGCATGCAAACAGAATTTATTTTAAGCAGCATAAGATATATCAGACAGCGGTTCCAAATACTACCGACTACACGTGGCGGGTCACAACAACATCAAGCGAACAACTGCCGAGACAATTATTTGTCGTCTTTCAACAACACGCCTGACGAGGCAACCAACAACAAAATAATGCAATATTTGACCACGCTGATGTCAGACGAATATACGCTAGATTGAATTCGAAGCAATATCCAGAACGAGCTATAGAATGCAATTTTGCTGATGACGCTAATAAAAATATTACTCGACCGTACATGTGCCTGCTTGACGCAATGTAAAAATATCAAGATGTTGAAGATGGAACTCAGATATCAGCAGAGGAATTTCGTACTTTATCCTATATTTCATTTTGATGTCAGTAAAAATAACGAGCGAGCTGTAGACAGCACATCTGATACTGAAATCACCTGGACACTTGGAGCGGTTCCAATAGCGCCGTTGTACGTATACGCATTAGTGATCAGTGATAGATTTATCACGGTAGATTCAATTGGAGGTAAAATGACAGTTCAAGTTTAATCTATAGTTGTTATATAAAATGGCAAAATATATTGTAAGAAAAGTATATTTGACCGATGGCCAAGTTAAAAAATTAGTAGCTGCTCTTGCAAAGCGAGAACAGGTATCATTAAAAATCAATTCTAATATTTCTGATTATGTTTTAACAAAATTAATGGTAACAAAAAAATCAAGTAAAGAAGTATGATCGTAAAAAACTTTTATTTTAAATTTAAGTGCTGCACAAATGACAGCGATGGCAAACGATATTGTTGTCAAAGGTGGTTTTCTTAGTCCGGCATTATCAGTATTAGCTAGCACAATAATACCTAAAGTTTTGCCGGTGTTGGGAACATTAGGACTAGCAGCAATGTCAGGAGCAGTCTCTGGCGCAACGAAGAAAGCTGTTGAGGGTAATGGTATCATTCGTGGAAGTGGAATAAAAAATTGTAAATTTTATGTAATTGATATATTATAATGCCACAACGGAAAACAAAATCGCCAACAACAAAATCGTCAGAAAAAAGAAAACAAACAAAAAAAAAAAGAAAACAACAAAATCGCCAACACCAAAATGCATATGCATATGCAATCAAACAAAAGGAGGAATTATTCCGTGCGCTCCACTTTTGGCGGGACTAGCTGGAAGTTTGCTGCCAAATCTTTTAGGAATCGGACGTGGCCTAACATTACCAGAAACACGACCATCCCGCTGAGTAATTTTGATATAATCGATAAGTTAAAAGCAGTTCCTGAATTTCACGGAGTTTATTCTAAAGATGAACTCGCAGTAATAAAAACGCCGTCAGCTGTAAGTTCGTGTGTGATAAATTTGGAAGATTTCAATGACGGATCCGGTACGCATTGGGTAGCAGTTTATAATAATAATTATTTCGACTCGTTTGGACTTCCTCCAAGCGATGTAATTAAAAATATTTATGAACAAAATACATAAAAAGGTATATTATTCGTCAAATCAACTCCAACTTGTTGGAACGTCTGCTTACGGATATTATTGTATAATGTTTATCCGACAGATGTCTCAGAGCAAAAATCTCAATTTTTTAAAATTTATTTTACAGTTTGACAAGCAACCTTCTCACGCTAATGATGAGATTGCAATTAATTTTATCTAAACTTACAAATATAATAATGTCAACATTTTGTCTCAAGTGTAGAACTTAAACAGAAAATAGTAATGAAACAACAGAAAAAACAACAGGATGATATTAAAAAGTATTTGTGCAATCTGTGGAAAAAGATAAATGTTTTTAAAGAAAACGTCCCCAGCGACAGTGTCGATAGGATCTGGTTATCCTAATGTTGCTAGGGAGGTTATTTTAGTAGACGACTATAAATATAGAATGATATGCAACTGTGATTCTGACAGAGATTTGTGTCTTGAGCAAAATAAAATTGTCGCATTCTGTCAATGTCGTAACAACAGAGAAATAATAGGTACAGATATAGATATTGTAATAACCTGCATTTAGAGAGTGAGGTTTACATGTTTGTATACGACCAATCCCATACAAGCCACGAATTCAGTCTCGAATTATTTTTTTTAGCGTATTACCAGTGAATTGTCCAAATGATTTGTCATTAATATTTTCTAGGATCATCTGTTTAGTCTTACTTCGTCGATTAACTGTTAGCTTATTATCTCTATGTTTTGAGTTAGCGGAAATAGGGAGTACCTATGCCGACGACTGGCATCGTTGATAATTTGAATAATGACTATTTATAGATAACCGTTTAAGACTGTACAGTACATACTCAATGTCTTTATAGCCCCTGATGTTTCATTTGTATACATCATCGCATTTAAGTTTGTTTTTGTTTTTTTCTTTCATCTTCCTTATTTGTTTGGTACATACACATGTTGACTGCCCTGTCATGCGGTCTACCTCGGTAATATTGTAGCAGTGCATAACAGTTTCCGAACCATTGCTATCGGCAACAGCTAAACACGGTAGGTGCCGCGAATTACGAAACTGATATATTTTGTTTTATTCTTTTCTTGGGGTAATACAATCGCATGTAATAACGTGTAAAATACCAAATTGGTAATTTCTATGAATTATTATTGTGAAGATTAACTAAATATACACATGCAATATTAGTTCATGCTTGTTTGAATAAACCTACAAAAATTGTGGGTTTTAGAACTGTGGGTTTTGTGGGCATTGTGGGTTTAGAACTGTGGGCTTTGTGGGCGTTGTGGGTTTTAAAACTGTGGGTTTTGTGGGCGCTGTTGGTTTTGTCAGGAGTATATAAGGCTTTGTGGGCTGCACAAAGCAATATTTATTTAAGAAATTTATTTATTTTATTTTTAATTCTTTTCCTCCAAATTTTATGCATTCTAGTCATATGATTTATTTTTATAAGCAAACTAGATGTTGTTTAATCATTTTTATTTATACCTCAGTTATATGGTCAAGTGAGTGTTGTCCTCACAGACCAATACTTTTATTTATTTTTTTCTTTTTATTTACTTGATTAGTTTTATAAAGCTAAAGACTTACAGAGAAGTTTCTCTACAAATATATAATTCCTTTTCTTAAATTAAAGGTCCAACAATGTTCTTACGGAAATAGAATGTCTTTGTCATTGTGAGTGTTTTCCTCACCGACTTGACATTCTAAATTCAATTCAACAATACTTGATTAATCTAGCAATTGATAAGAAATATAATTTATTTAAATTTCTTTATCTTTAATTTACTAGTGGTCTAAGTCTGTGAGTGTTTTCCTCACCAACTTGACATTCTAAATTCAGTTACACAATATGTGAACAATTTAACAGTCTATCAAACATAATTTAGTTAGATTTCTATTTTAATTTTATAATTTATTAGTTGTCTAAGTCATTGTGAGTGCTTTCCTCACGGACTTGACAGCCAATTTACTTTTCATCTATATTAATTCACCTAAAATAAGTAATATGCTGTATTTGAAGTGTGAAGTCATGCAAGTGTTTTCCTGGCAGATTTTGCATTTCATATATTACAGTCAAGTCATATTTTCTCTTCTGTAGTAAACTTCATTGCAATTAAATCCAAATATTGCAACTCTTATATAATTTTCATTCATCAAAAGAAGTAATAATGTAATGAACTAATAGTATAGTGCTAATGTGTACCCTGTGAAATTATCATATACTGTACCTCAAGACAATGATAATATTTTGGCTTAATTCACAAAACAACAAGACTGTCATGCTTGTGGACTGACTTTATTGAATGTTTCTTAATAAATGGATCAGCATATTATGTTATGGTTGAAAAGAAATCAAGAGTTCGAGTTCACTCCATTTTTCCCTCCTTAGTCAGCTATTTAGAAGCATACTCATCCCTGGTGCGGTACTCCAGTGTAGTATTCTCAGGACCTAGCTTGGCCGTTACAATATACACAAAATTATGGGAGAATTACCAAAACCAAAAGGCCGTTGGACTTTGCCAGGTCATGGGTATACAGGACCTTACAATCCGCTAAATCAACAGCTAGATGAAAACGACAATCCATTGCCAGGACAAGAGCCCTATAATCAAGTGGATGCAATAGAAATGCGCCATGAAATCTGTTATCGTGATCATGAAAACTCGAAATCAGATTGTGATAAAGTAATGTTAGACGAATTACGTGATATGGAGCCAACAAATCTACGAGAACGTTTTGATAGAAGATTTGTTCAGGGAATGATTGGAGCAAAATATAAACTTGGACTTGGAAAAAAAGTATACGATGATCTTGCAGTCGAACTACATAGACCTAAAAAAAAAGTTTCCGAGACGTAAAGTTGTCGCAAACGCTGTAGATGATATCTGGGCAACAGATTTGGTGGATGTGTCCAATCTGGCTCAGTTTAACGTTGGCGCTGATGGCGCTCCAAAAAATTATTTATTTAGCGTTATAGACGTTTTTAGTAAATACGCTTTTAGTGTACCTGTTTCGGATAAGACAGGGACTTCAATGACTGATGCGCTAAAACAAATAATAACGAGTACAGAAAGAAAACCAAATAAAATCTGGACTGATCATGGAGCTGGGTTTTTTAACAAAAAGTTTGAGCAGTTTCTAGAACAAAATAATAATAAAAAATGCGTTACAGGGAACGAAGGTAAAAGCGTTGTAGTTAAAAGATTTAATCGCACGCTAAACGAAAAAATACACAAACATATGACAGCTAAAAACACCAACAGGTACATCGATGACCTTTCTCAAATCGTAGGCGAATATAATAACACGAAACACCGAACCATCAAAATGTCACCCAATAATGCTATTAAAAATCCGATATTAGCAAATGAAAACATGTACCGCAGACATAAATTTAAGGTTGGTGATAAAGTTAGAATTTTTTTAATAAAAAAGGTATTTGCAAAAGGATTTACTCCGAACTGGAGCGAAGAAGTATTTGTAGTTGATAAGGTACTTTTAACAATACCTGTAACGTACGCTTTTAAAGATCTGGCAGAGGAACCTATCGTAGGTAGTTTTTACGAACAAGTACTACAGAAAACTGAGCAGGATGTTTTCGCTATTGAAAAAGTGATTAGGAAAAAAGAAGATAAAAGTTTAGTCAAATGGCGTGGGTATAGCGATAAATTTAACAGTTGGATCCCAGCCAAACAAATTATGATATAATGCTATTATAAATTTCCTCATACTTTTGTTTGACAGATTTATATTTTACTGGTTTACAAAACGATATTAGATATTGTCTGCGATCGTTAGATATCGTCATTAGATTAAAAAGTTTGACAAATATGAAATCGAATTTGATATTTTTCTGTCGGCCTGGAATATTGATGTTTAAGAAAGGTCTGATTAGCTGCCAAAATATTTTCTGTTCGGCAACGGTAAAATTAAATTTCATTATTTTTTTAGCAATGTGATTTTTGGCAATATATCTTTCAGTGATTGGTCTGCTGTAATTAGATCTGTCAGCAACGGTGACTATTTCACCATCACCATCAGATTCGTTGTTATACAAAATATCATATTCACTATAACAAACAGATTTGTCTACGAAATCTTTGGAAAATATAAAACTATGCGTGACCTTATCACTAGTATCTTCTCTGTATAATTCAGCGAGTCGTTTCATCAAGTCCATTATTATAATATTTTTATCTAATTTGTTATTATAAGATGACTGACGAGGTAAAAGATCACCAAAAATTTATTATATTAAATTACAAAGAGCTAGCCGAAGCGGTAAGAAAATGTTTGTCGGGTTATAGTGCATATTCTGTTGACGTTATTGTAATGCAAGGTGATTCTCATAATATATTGCTAACAGAAGCAGAAACAAATAAAATTAATGAAAGTGCAGTAACGACGCTAAAATTTGATCCTAATGATGTTATAGCATTTGCTCATCATTGTTTGAGTAAAACTGAGCTATCAGATATTTTTAATCATCATATCTAAAAACAATCCTAGCATTGTATTTGCTTGAAAAAGTTGATTTTATTACTCCATCAGCTACAAATTTTACGACTGCGGAATTTATCTTATAATATTTCATCGCAGCTGTAATAGACTTGAATTTCATCTCCTCACCCGTTTCGAGGTTTAACGAAACAACAGGTTTTGCTGGACGTCTAAAATTAACACCACCACCTCGTCCTTTTCTTACATTTTCTGCTGGGTCACTAGTTCCAGATTTTCCAATCAATTGTCAGTCTTTACGTTATTGATGTGATTAAAAACAAGACCATTGGGTATGGGTCCGTTGAACACCTAGTTAACAAACCTATGACCACAATAATTAACAAAATCTGTTAGTGTTCCTCTAACTTTTATTATTAGATACCCCATATTATTCGTGTTACAAAGAACTTTTTTAGTTTTTCTGTTTCTAATAATGCCCCAATCGTTAGCATCGTATAATCAAAGACCGGATGCGGCTGAAACTCGTTTTGTAAAGATAAGTTTTCAATGTTGGCATCAGTGACTGCACCGTTCACATGATATACACGCTGTCCCTCTGGAATATCGTCGCAGAACAACGTGTAAATACAATCTTTTCTAAGCATTGTAATCCTCTCGGTATTATCTCCCTTTGCAGTAAACTGATAACCCGCTGACGTTGCTTTTCCTTCAGATATTCCAGTTTTGATGTTAATGACTGAACCTAATGCATTTCCAGCGTATAAGTTGTACTTTAGGTGAACGGGATATATCTCTTGCTCACGTGCGCTTGTCAGATTTGCTGTCATTATACTATAGTAATTTTTGTTATCTCTAATTGTTTTTTCAACCCTAGCGCATGCGCCGTGTGAGGTAAATTATCAATTAGATATTAGCCTATAGTATAGCAATGTCGAAATTGCGTGATATAGCCAAGAAAAGCCTTATGGGAGAATCTAATAAAATAGTGACTGCTTTTGCAGGTTTTGACAACCGTTTTCGGTTTGATAAACAAATCGTGCTAGTAAATTTTACTGCAACAAATATTTACCACCTACTACAGACAACTATAAAACGTGAGCTCGAAAAACACAAAAGTATAACATTATTAGTGCAATATCATGCTATATTTTCAAAGCTACTTGTAACGAGAAATTAATTGACAAGGAAATTATAGACCCTTATACTAACGCAAAATCAAGACGTGTTTTGCTTGGGACTGATCTTTTATCACTATTTGATGTAATACACCAAAAAATTTGGAAAAAATAGAGGAATTTACCGAATTAGGTTTGGGTTGGAAGTTTGAAATGATCAAAGAAATTTTGTTTCACACGATGAAATATGACGCATTACGCGGTAGTTCGCATATTGACCTACCACC
This sequence comes from Potamilus streckersoni, assembly GCA_016746295.1. NCBI lineage: Eukaryota > Metazoa > Mollusca > Bivalvia > Unionida > Unionidae > Potamilus > Potamilus streckersoni. The sequence goes on from JAEAOA010001156.1 coordinate 613,784, forward strand.
AAAAATAAAAAATAAAAGATGCTGTATAAACATGAAAAACGTAGATAACAAATGTTTCCAGTGGGCTGTTCTTTCCGCGCTATTTCCAGCAGAAAAAAAACGCTACTCGTGTTGAAAAGTATATCAGGCACGTGTCAAGATTAGATTTCAAAGATATTAACTTTCCAGTTGCAGAAAATCATATACCAAAATTTGAGAAGCAAAACAATGTTTCGATTAACGTTTTCGGACTAGATGAAAAAGAAAACGTTTATCCGAGACATATTTCAGAAAAAGCTTCACAATCAACCATAAATATATTGTTTTATAAAAATCATTTCGTTTGGATTAAAAACTTTCATGGATTAGTGGTAAACAGTATAATAAGAATAAAAACAAAAAGTTCTTTTGTTACCGCTGCTTGCACGGTTGTACTAACAATGAAATATTACAAAAGCATTTGCAGTACTGTAGTGATGTACAAAGAATAACAATGCCATCTAAAAAAGATAGTGTGTTACAGTTTGTCCATCATAATCACAAACTAAAAATTCCTTTCGTCATATACGCTGATTTTGAGTGTTTACTACAACCTATACTTAGTGTAGAAAATAATCCTAATCAATCGAGTACAAGGAAAATTCAAAATCATGTTTCGTGCGGAGTAGCGTACAAGGTAGTTTGTTGTACTGATTCTAGATTATCTAAACCAATCAAATTATATCGTGGTAAAAAATCCAGCTGTCTGGCTTTTCAAGCAATTGATTAACGAAGTCGATTATATATTTACTCGCTTGAATAAAGTAAATCCAATGTTAAAATTAACACCTCAACAAGAATCTGATCAGAGCAAGCGGAAATTTGTTATGTTTGTGAAAAAGCTTTTGATACTGACAATGTCAGGACTGACAAAAAAGTACATGACCATTACCATTTGACCGGACAGTACCGTGGAGCGGCTCATGATCAGTGTAATTTAAAATTTCATGCTCCAGATTTTATTCCAGTTATTCTTCACAATTTTCGAGGATATGATAGTCACATTATAGTAGAAGCTTTTGGTGATCCTGACATAAAAGCTCGTCTAAAACTCGATAACGTGATCAAATGCATTCCAAATAATTTTGAAAAGTACATGTCAGTTACGCTAGGTAAATTGCGTTTCATTGACAGCTTGCAGTTTATGGCAGCATCGTTAGATGAGCTAGTGAAAGGTTGTAGTAAATTTGATAACCTAAGAGACTGTTTTGGAGATAAATTTAATCTACTAGCTAAACAAGGAGTTTTTCCATACGAATATCTCGACGACTGGAGTAAATTTGATGAAACATCTTTACCTGACAAAGACAAATTTTACTCGCAACTTAAAAATGAAAATATAACTGATGACGAGTACAAGTATGCACAAGATATCTGGAAAGAATTTGATTGATAGACATTTGGTGATTATCATGATTTGTATTTGAAAACTGACGTGTTATTATTAGCAGATATTTTTGAAAGTTGTCGAGAAGTGAGTTATGATAATTACGGACTTTATCCTTGCTGGTATTATTCTGCCCCTGGGCTGTCATGGGATGCTCTGCTAAAGTTTAGTAAGGTAAGGTTGGAATTACTGACCGACGTTGATATGTTCAATTTTATTGAAAAAGGTATCCGAGGCGGTATTAGTGTGATAACGAAAAAATATGCTGAAGCAAACAACAAATATTTGAAAGAGTATAATCCTAAGCTTCCTTCGAAGTATATAGTTCAATGATGGAACCAATGCCTCTTGGTGGATTTAATTGGATCACGGCTGATTAATTTCTATCTGAAACAGAAAAAAAAGATACCCGAAGATGTTTCATATTTCGTTGAAGTTGATCTTGATTATCCAACTTCGCTACACAAATTGCATAACGATTACCCTTTCTGCGCGGAATCAATGGTTATAGATTATAGTTTGTTATCAAAAGAACAACAAGCGTTAGCATTACCAAGACAACATTCCATAGTCAAGAAACTAGTACCAAATTTGCTTTATAAACCTAATTACGTTTTGCATTACAAAGTTTTAAAACAAGCAGTCGATACTGGTCTTGTGTTGAGAAAAGTTCATCGTGTACTAAAATTTAATCAGTCGCCGTGGATGAGAGGTTATATTAACTCGAACACTTCAAGAAGCGCTGCAGCAAAAACTGATTTTGAGAAAAACTTTTTTAAACTGATGAACAATGGTGTTTTTGGTAAGACGATGGAGACTGTCAGGAAACGCGTAAATATCGAACTAGTTAATGATGTCAATCGCAGAAACAAATTTGTGTCAGATGATGATTTTGTGAGCATGAAAATTTTTAATGAGAATCTTGTTGCGATACAAAGAAGAAAAGCAAATCTAAAGCTAAACAAGCCGATTTACGTTAGAGCTGCAGTGTTAGATTTATCAAAGTGGTTGATGTACGATTTTCATTATAATTTTGTTAAAAATCAGTGGCCGGCCAGTAGATTATTGTTTACTGATACTGATTCGCTCGTATATGAAATCGAATGCGAGGACATCTATCAGGACATGTACAATAATCGACATCTGATCTTTCTGATTGCCCACGTGACAGTAAATTTCATGACGACACAAAAAAGGTTATTGATTAGTTCAAAGATGAAATGAACTCGAGCGCTATCAAATACTTTAACGGATTACGCAGCAAAATGTATGCCGTATTATGAGACAACAATAAAATAACGAAAAAAGCCAAAGGTCTGCCTCGTGATTTTGTTAAAAAGTTTATGAAATTTGATGACTACAAGTTACGCGCTTGATGGCCGTGTTAGTTTTATGAGAGCTATGGCAATTTGGACTAATCATCATAAGCTTGAAACATATGTCATTATGAAACGTGGATTGTGTAATTTTGATGACAAACTTTATTGCGAAAATGGGGTAGATACACTTGCCCTTGGGTATTGTCATGATGATGACCGACTAAAATTTTATCTAAACTTATAAAATAATGTTTGAAAATTTGACAATGACAAATAGCTACAGTAGCAAAATCAAATATCTAATGATGGACGGCAAACAATTTTACAGTTGAATTTAGTAATGAAACATCGGGTACATTTTTAAAACTTTCACTCATCAGATCTGATAACAGCGAGTATTTCAATTATCTCGAACAATTGTATCAAAAGTTGCTAGCAGAATTTAAATACTTTCACAGTCCGATTAGCCAAGAAAAATATACTAAACTCATAATTGATCTCGATCGGTCAAAAATATATTCTACCGACAAAAATATCCTCTAAACAAGCCACAGATAAAAGAATTATTCGAGTCCCTTCGCTGTGTGAGCGGTAAAGTAAAAGTTAGTCTCTACAATCGTGATAATGAAATATTTCTAATATCAACAGTTGAAACATTAATCATTGGTAATGAGGTATAAAATAATATCACTTACCTTTCTCACTACGTTCTAATTTCCGCTTGGGTTAAAGCTGTCTACCTGGTGAAGGTCGCTCTACTGCGCAAGTAAGATTCTACAGGTCTTTTATACACTTGCGATCACGTGTGAATATTATGATATTTCATTGGTCTACAACCTCTGTAGGACGCATCCTTGTGTGAGCTTACCTGGATGATTCACCGATCACGTGGCATCATACCACTGCCTGGATTTGTGTAAAAATACAGGACAAGGTAGGTAGGCTACCATCTTTTGTTGTATAATGACCGAGTTTGTGTTAGCTTACCTGGATATCGATCACATCTCTACCTGGATTCACTAACACTGTAATAACAGAAAGAGAGGGGGGTGAGCTAGAAACCTTACTAATACTTTTGTAAAAAAAGGGGTGGGGTATGTTTTAGGACATAGTTTGTATTTGTTTGGAGAGGTAAAATAAGAGTTTGAGTTGATAACCTTGTTTTCTGTTTTCCTCTACTACTCCATATACTAAACTATCAATGACATGATGGCGAAAGTGTATATTTAATTATATATTATATCATGTACAATTCAAACAAGGCATCAAATTAGCAATGATATAATGAAAAGTCGCACTTCCCAACAAGCAGATCATTGACATAATGGCGAAAGTGTACAAATCATTATATAATATAGAAATTGTACACTTTCGCCATATACTAAATTAGCAATGATATGCTATGAAACATGTCATTATATTTTGCGAGAGATTAGCCAATCATCGGATTGATAAAATATACTGGTGAATGCGCATATTTTGTGCTGATATCCAGCGAGGATTTCATAGTTATTGAAGCAATATATATATATATATATATATATATATATATATATATATATATATATATATATATATATATATATATATATATATATATATATATATATATATATATATATATATTACGATGAAACACGCGATCATCATAAATGAAGATGATGAGAATAGCTAACGATAATAAGAAATCAAAATTCTCTCGTAATGGTATTCAAATACATCAAGTTAAAATACATATAGATGCTGGATCCTCCAGAAGGCCATTAATAGTCCATACAACACGAACTGATAAAATCCGCCACAGATTACGAACGAAGTTAGCATCTAGACAAGAATTATGTTCTGTTTAAACTTATAGAATATCATTAAATAATGAATGATGTTAGAGCGTTATTTATATTATGCACAGACGAGAATTATTTCCACGATAAAATGATTCTTGATCAACAACACAATGAATATTTCATGACACAGTGCAACACCGAGTTAAATTTTGTAATGACAGACAATGAAATCGTTCCCTATATCGGTAAAGTAACTAATATATCACTAGAAAATTTCTATGATTTTATCTGATAAAATAATCTTAAAGATGCGGCATGTGTCGTGATGTGTCGTGTCGGCATGTGTCGTGATGTGATTTTGCGATGTGTCGTGATATAATTAATATTAATCTCCTGGAGATTCTCTTTATTCTCTCTGCTTCCATGATCGCCATGAGTTCTTCTTTTTCCTTTATTGATTGTTTTTCTCGCTTATTTATTATTTTTTTTTTAAGATCAATCACTGCAGGAATTATTTTAGAAGAGTTATGTAGGTATTCACGTACGGTCGGAGGTTCGTCTTTGATAAAACATCGTTTTGGAATTCTATGCTGATAATAATACACTAATGATCAATATTTTTTTTACCATTGCATTTTGCGTATATGACAGCAGGAGATGCTAATCCACATCGGATTCACATTTGTAGTCCTGGGCATTTTTTACGAGCTGATTATGTTGAGCGCAGTGCTCTCCACGACATGGTTTGTACTGGAAGGTTATGGACATGATCCAAAAGGTCGTTACTTGGAAAAATACCGTCCACACTCACACTCTACCCCCCCCCCACTAAAACTTGATATAAAGTTAAACCTGTCCTTCGAAAGCACGCGAGAAGCACGCGTCATTATAGACAAATATCTTTTGAGACTGGATAAAGCACTTGTGATTAAACAGCTTCCAGAATATAAAAAGGCTTTGAGCTGTTTTGTTCTCAGTGGGATTCCATGCTCTCAAAAGAGTATTATGTCTATTTCTTACAGCGATCCCACCTCTTCGCAGCCAAGCATTCCCCACAAAAAGATGTAACCGTATCTACACCATCATATGTGACACCTTATTCTTATGAATGCTGAACTTTCTGCCTTCTCGTAATTAGACACGAGAAGAAGGTTATGATAGAAACGTCTAAAAACAACATCAGACAATTCCTATCATAATACAAAGACTGGAAGTAATTAACAACCACAAATACTTGGTCATTATAACATATCTTATTGGTTAAATAATAAATAACCTTGCATCTGATTTATTTATTAATAAGTCAACAAAATAGCCGTAGCAGCAGAGAGGCTAAACAAATCTTTTTTCCTTCTACATGTGTTTTTTTTTGTATCATAAGATTGTAATCGCTTACAAACCGGTTTGTAAGAATCAAGGTATCTTTATGATACAGGCAATATATACAGAAGGCAAGTTGTCTGTTCATCCTCTCTGCTGCTGCAGTAGTGAGCATCAGACAAATGTGGAATAACGGCATGTTGCTTGTCTTCGGTATAAAAAAAGGGTTGAAATGAGCCATTATTCATTTCTGTCATTCCAAACGTTTTCGGCATTCGGCTCAGTGGCATGAAAAAGTAACTCCTCGAATCTTTAAATGTACTTGGCTCACTTGCATGGGCAAAAGTTTGGCTCCGTTCAAAGTGACTTTATGACGTTCGGTACTTTCCTTTATATAGTATTTTAGAAGAAATTGTCCATCGTATCCCGAGAAATTGTGAGCCATTACCGTGGCATAGCGATGGCAATTTCCGTAACGTTCGATGTCCTCTTGACTCCATGTCTCCTCGATACGGTCTAAGATCCACTAGGCAGAGTGTTAGTTCTTCGATTTTTTTTTTCGCGTCTGTACCTATAAAATTACAGTAATTTCTCTTTGAACACAGTGCCTCTGGTCCCATTGCGCGCATACCTCTCTACGTATTAAAATAATGATTAAATAGTTTGTCATTATTTCATTTTAGACAATAACAAACATATCCATTAATGTCTCGCAATTAATTTAGTGACACCTTTGTGAAGAACAAGAGGTTATATTTTCGTAATCTACCTACTTCGATGAAAGTAAATTATTATATGAGTGTCCGGCTAGATTACTTCAGATAAAATATATTCTAAGCACGTTGTACGCGAGCTAGTCTCTTAGTGTGTGTGTGTGTGTGTGTGTGTGTGTGTGTGTGTGTGTGTGTGTGTGTGTGTGTGTGTGTGCAAACCAGTTTGAAACCCATTTCCAGTCAAGTTTCCTTGAAGGAACAGTTGTCTGACGGACAGACGACGAACATCCAATCAGTCGACAGACTAAGAGACTAGCTCGCGTACAACGTGCTTAGAATATATTTTGCACACACACACACACACACACACACACACATGCATCTATCTATCTATCTATCTATCTATCTATCTATCTATCTATCTCTCTCTCTCTCTCTCTCTCTCTCTCTCTCTCTCTCTCTCTCTCTCTCTCTCTCTCTCTCTCTCTATATATATATATATATATATATATATATATATATATATATATATATATATATATATATATATATATATATATATATATTGATTAGATTTCTAATGAATTCGACTGTCTAACTTGCGATTTCTTTTTCTTCCAGAAAGGTACAATACCGTGAAGGCACGTGTGATTTTGAGGAGCCACTTCCTGAGTCACGCCCCTTCTCCCCCCCCCCGTCCTGACTTTGGCTTCCCATATCCAGCCTTCTTGTGTTTGTATATAACTGATCTTGAATTAATGTTTATATTTTAGCATTGAGCGATATTATTTGATTTATCAATCGTGATCGCACATCCAATCTAAAGTTTGTTTCAGCCTTGTGACCCAATTAAGGATTGTAAGATTTCATTCAAATTTGATATGTAGTTTTATATAGAACATTTACAACGTAACAACAATAATTGGATCCAATCAATTTCGATCTGTGCTGATGTCCAACCATGCTAATCGGTGCAATGTCTGATCTTGAATGAATTGGAACACTTTGGATATGCTTGGCAAAACACCACCCGTCGGTCACTTTGGCGATGGACTTTATGGTAATCAATTTCCGTTTTTGTATTTAGCCTAAGCGTCCAAATGGTATTTAGAAATTTTATGATGCCGTAATCAGCAGTTTAGGTGGCGCTCACCAGTTATTATGTACTTTTGAGAGAGTGATGTATGTAAGGTGAAGTTGTTTGCATTTTAAACATGCACAATGGAGAGAATGTTGGCATACCTATATACTATTTTCATGTAATGTGGATGAAATTTCTTTGGATATTGTACTTTTGAAAATTTAAAATGATCTTAGAACACTGCGAACTAAAATGGCTGCTCCCTTGTGCTCCAAAAATCAACCAAAATTTGTCTAAAGTACACTATTCTTGGCAGCTATTAAAATATGGAAAATGAATTTTGCCAAACTAGATAATACCAGCTTCTAAAAGTGCAATGACTGAATTACCAAATACATAAAATGTAAAAAAAAGTTATCGGCTCTTTTTTTTTATAATTTACCTCTGAAGTTCGAGAAGTGAAAATGAGCAAGTAGAGCTAGCACTTTTTTGAAAGATGCACATCTGCAGTAAGGTCAAGCTGTATACTCTCTAACCCATATTACACCCATCAATCATACATCAAAATAAAGGGAATTAAAGGTTCTTTGAACAATACCTAAGATATACAAAGTCTCTTTTAAAACACCAGTATAACTAGTGAGGAAACCCGGGAAAACTCTTTTTCTTTAAAATTTTAACCTATGCTAAATACGAAACTGTAGCGCGCCACCTTAGAGAGTAAATTTCCTTAACGACATCTTCATAGTTACTTTTTCGCTTCCATAAACTATAATTATATTAATATATAATATAATTAAGTAATATATCATTATATACGTATATTACAATACAAGATCGCATCAGGTGAATTTATTACATAGAATTCGAATCCAGAGTTTAAAAGTCATAGATACTGATGTCGCATGCATGAGATCAATTTACGGCAGCGTCTGCTGTGCATTAACATGGCAGGTACGGGTAACATATTATGTTAGTTGGGTATTTTTATTTTGGTAGTTGGTTGTCATTTCTTTTAAATTTATAAATACATAACATTCTTATTCATCAGAGATAAGTAGTTACCGTCTTTTTCAATTGATTTGGACTTGAACTTTTGAAACAAGTAATCAAAAACTACACTAAAACCTATTTTCGTAATGGTTCATGCTCATGCTGGTTATTATAGTACGTATTTTGTACAAATAACTTCAAATTAAACTGAACGAACGGTTCACTAGAAACACCGAAATACACTCAGAAACCTAAATAAACAAATTTTTTACCATGAAAATAACTTATGTTTGAATAAGGATAAAACAACACTCGATATTAGAGCAAGAATGAAAAAGGATTTAGTGGAATTCAATCTTATTCAAAACAAGGGTCATCATCTGTTCTCATCATTACCATCATTACCACCAAGTTGATGTTCAACTTGAATTTTACCATCATTACCTATTTCTTTTTTAACATTTTATTCTCATTTTTATTGATTTTTAGGCACTTTAGTTGTGTCATGCATATGGTGTGTTATTATTATTATTATTATTATTATTATTACTTTATTTAAAGAGGGTAACTCAATTAGCTAAGAACTAATCTATCTTGAGGTCCTCATTCAAAAGAATTTATTTATTTTTGCTGCATCTCTGAAGCCATTGTATATACTGGGTTTGGAAAGAGGAAATAAGAGTGGGCATTTCTAATCTCAACTGGAATATTATTCCAGAACAAAGTTCCAGAGTATTGGAAACTTTTTTTAAATAATTCCATTTTTAGTTTGGGAATTTTGTAATGTTTGGTAGACATTGATCGCATATGGGGAGTATTTCCAGGTAGCCTATACTTGAATAGTGATTGTAAATATTCAGGAGCACTATTATTGGATATCCTGTACATTAATTTGGCTTTTCTTAAACAGATTCGGTCTTTAATAGGTAGTATTTTTAACTTACCAGCTAAATTTTCCTGCTTTCTTTCTGGTTTGATATTAACTCAAAAGCTCTTTTTTGAAGATGTGCCAGCTTTGCTAAGTTTTTATCATTTGAATTACCCCATACTGTATTACAGTAGTCTAAATAGGGTTGTATGTAACTGTTATAAAATAGTTTTCTGTGCTTTTCCAGGAGAAAGTGTCTTATCCTACTGAGAAGCCATAAACTTGAATTGACTTTTTTACTGATATGTTTGATATGCTCAGTCCATGATAGGTTATTATCTACCAAAACACCAAGTAGACTATCGTGACAGACTATTTGCAACCTTTTATCCTTCCATGTCAGATATAGTTCATCACTATCAAGTTTTGTTCTTTTTTTCCGTGTTGAGATAAGTAATATTTTAATTTTACCAGTATTAACCACCATGCCATTGCATGTGCACCAGTAATCTAGTTTGTTTAGGCCATTCTGTAAAGAAATTTCGAGTTCTTGTTTTGTGTTTTGGATGTCTGACAATGTTGTGTCATCTGCATAGAGATCTGTAGATGATACTGAGTCCTTTAATACAAGTGGTAGGTCATTAATAAATAAAATAAACAGTAATGGACCCAGAATTGAGCCTTGTGGTACTCCACATCTAATTGTTTCAGGTTCAGACAGAACATTATTAATATAAACATGTTGTGTTCTCTCACTTAAGTATGAAGTAAACCATCTAACTGTGCTTTCATCACATTGGTAGATTTTCAGTTTCTTCAAAAGGATTTCATGATCTACCATGTCAGAAGCTTTCCTGAAATCTACAAATACAGAACCTATTATTCTACCTTGATCAAGTGCTTTGGTTGTCCTGATCTGCAGCGTAAGAATAGAATATTTAGTTGCATTAAATTAAACTCCACAATTTTCCTATGACTGCTCCAATGACCTAAGTGGTTAGAGTAACTGCCTTGGATGTGGGAGGTCATTGGTTCATGATAGTGTTTTATCTACCCAGGCATTAAATACATAGACTTTTCCAATTTGATGCACAAAAGTCATCAATGTTACATAAATTGATGTACCCCAATGTTTTGTTGATTAACACAAAATAAAAGATTTTGCTGCAACTACTTTTTTGGCTATATTACAAACAGGAAAAACACACATCAGTTTCTTATGCTGATATTATCATATTACATAGGGTTACAAGCAAGTGTGGAGCCTGGAACTGATCTTATGTAACCTGTAACTGTCACATCATTTGTAGCAACAAGATGTTTGAACCATATTATCACCACACACAAGAAAGAGGTGGAAACTAAACACGTGATTTTAAAGTGATTCTATTCACTAAGTTGTATGCCTGCAGTTCCAAACTACTGTCAGCGTTTGACTGAAATTGGCATACAATACAATGCAAAAAATTTAAAATAGATCTCAAGCAAACAAAATTTATCATTTTTACCATGTTTATACAACCAACCATTCATAGTAGTATTGTGATCGAACCAGTGGAGCCTTCATCATTAAAGATGAGGTGCCAGTTACTTGCAAGAGAAAACATAAAATTTTGTGCAGCAATTGTTGAAAACATACAGCTGGCTACATTTTCAAAAGAAGTCGAATGAAGAATGTGGCAGTGAAGATGTTTTTGTGTTTTGCCACATATGTTAAGAGGCAAAACATAACTTCCATGACTAAATGTGCCACGATAAGAAACCTTTCAGAACAGTGCACTTGCAAAGCAAGCTAAGTTGCCTTGCCAGAACACAAACTGCTGATTGAAGGACCACAACACTAGGTATATGTTAATGCAGTTTTACAAACAAGAAATAGCAGTGAAAGTTCTACTTAAGTATGTACATTGGTTTAATGTAGAAGACATCCCTTTTTTGAAATCAAATTTCTTCTTAATTTAGTACACAATTTAATGGTTGAAGAAATTGATGCCGTTGGCATTTAGAAGAATTCCAACATTCAGTATGACTCTGCTACTACCTGTTCAGAGGTACTGGAGAGCCTGTCAAATATTGTTGAGGCTTGTCTTATACATGACCTGCAAAATTTGTCATTTTGACAGCATTGGCAGATGAAAGCACTGACATAGCCAAAAATAAATGGCTTGTCATATGAGTTCAGATTTTTTCTGAAGACATGAAACCATCAACATGGTTTTTAACAAATATAAAATGTTCAGATGTTTCTGGCAAGAGAATTGCCTTATTGGCTTTGGTCACATTGTGTTACTTATATTTTTGTTGTGTATTTAAACAATATAATTATTTTTAAAAACTACTGAAGATCAGTGGCTTATATTCGACTCATAGATTTGGATTTTGACTCACTGATTTTTGCCTTCATGAGTCATTTGTAGATAAATCACTGTGTAACTTGGCCAAGCCATACCAAAGATCATACTAACTGCTGCTTTGCTTTGTGCTCAGTATTAAGCTACTATTGTTAGAACTGGTCGGCCTGGTGTCAGAATTTGATGACTGGGTGTGTTATGATGCTAAATGTCTGTGATTTGATGCGAGACATCACTATAAACTGCCACACTGCAGACATCGTATTAGTGTGACATAATTTGTTAAAGCTACATTAAAATTCTAAATCACACATTCATACACCACAATTTTCAGTCCATTTTTAAAGAGAACTTTAAGTTAAATGTAATCTTTGAATACATGAGCATTATTGTGTGAAGACATTTTTGAATGTGCTGTAAAGCTATAGGGTTTGTTTCAAAACACTTTTGCAGTATATTTACTATATTTAGAAATTAGCAATTGTCCTAATGCAGTCTAAGTACTATTAGCAGTTATTGTTGGTTTCAAACAGCATGATGAATATTATTTTGAAACATTGAATAATGCAAATGTATTTACAAACAGATAAAGAAGGTACATTATCATGAGCTTAAATAATTTCATTCTGTAATATTGACAGTCTTGGTTCTACAAATCCACTTACCTATTGTTCAGGAAAAGCTCAGATTCAAATGTAGCAAGTTCTTGTTTGCATGGTACTTGCCCATGGCAAAGACTGACAAAATTTGATAAGAATGAGATAGAGGCTGTGTTCAATTTGTAATAATTTATATTCTGTGATCTTATCAGTACATGTATAAGCACTTTTATTTTGTGTTTATATGTACTCATCAGTACATATGTAAGCACTTTTTTTTTGTTTTTATATGTACTCATCTGTACATATTTAATCACTTATTTTGTGTTTATATGTACTCATCAGTACATATATAAGCACTTTTATTTTGTGTTTATATGTACTCATCAGTACATATATAAGCACTTTTATTTTGTGTTTATATGTACTAAATTCTTTATTTATGTTGTGGTTGGAATGAAAGCAAAAAGTTCACTAGCAAATATCACTACCGTCTAGTTGTTTCAGCACTGATATTATTAAAAGTATTAAAACAGTGCCTGATTTTCCATACTCGATGCATTTTGTAATAAACAAGCTTTTTATTTTTTAGAACAAACTGAATCCAGTAAAGCTGAATATGTAAGTATTATTTATTTATGAATAAAATTCATGATTCTTGAGAAAGAAGTTAATGTTTAGGGTTTCTTTTATGTGTAAAACATTTTATAGGTAAAGCTTGGAAAAATTGCATGTTTAGAAAACTCATGATTGAAAATATGTAAATGAAAACTGCCACATGTGATAGGTTTTAGTTTCATGAACTATCGTCAAGGCTTTTACATGTGATAGGTTTTAGTATCATAAACTAGCATCAAGGCTTTTACATGTGATAGGTTTTAGTTTCATAAACTAGCGTCAAGGCTTTTACATGTGATAGGTTTTAGTTTCATAAACTAGCGTCAAGGCTTTTACATGTGATAAGTTTTGTAAACTAATATCAGGGCTCTTACTTTTACATTGTACATACAAATCTTGTTAAACCTTGCAAGCTTGTTTCACTGACTCCCTTATCTGAAGCTAAGAAGAAAACAATGCTTTCATTAGTTTGCATGTGAAGCTAAGATGAAACAAAACTATCACATTATCTCCCTTATTTGAAGCTAAGATACAAACAATTACTTCATTTTTTCTATGTACATGGCTTTACAAATCGACTTGCATGTCTGCTGGTGGTACAAGCTCAGATTTGTCTCTGGTAAGTTCATGTTTGTAAGGTACTTGCCTTTTGACAAGTCCTAAAATTTGAGAGTCATATTCAGTATGTAATGCTTTTATGTTCTGCTGGTTTTAAACTCCACATTCTTGCCATCATCACCACATTCTTCAGCTACATAATTGCTGGCAGTTTCTTTCATCTGTTAATCCTTTATTTTGCACTATATAAAGAATCAGTTATTTCCTTGCTAGGTCAGTGCGTGACTTTTTATAATATACTATTTAAATCAAGTTTCAATAAATAGAAAATTCTTTACAAATTATATTTTATTCATAATAATTTGTACATGGACTCAACAACTTTTAAGTTCAACCCTAACCATGGGCAGTTTGTAAGCTCCAAGTGTGCAAAAAATGAAAATGTTTTTATCCTCCAAAGGCAAGTTCAATTTTCCAGTCAGAAAAGCCGACTTTCATAAAATCAGTAAATGAAGCTAAGATGATAACAATTTATCACACTGCAACTTTTTTACTCTCACAGTGTTGGGACTTAACAACATCCAGGTATATAACAACATACACACAGAAACTGCAAGCATGTCATATTATTTAGCCTATTACTTTCAAATGAAGAAGACAAAATCTGCTAGCTGTATTGATCCTGTTAGAGTAATATGTTTCTTGGAAAGGAGAATGTTTTTGCTTGATGATAAGATTAAGCTTTACCCAGGATGAATTTCAAGTGTGACAGAGGGATCATTTTTGTGATAGTGTTGATGTCTTGTAAGCATAACTAACATTGTTCAGTATCTTTGTCACTGTTGTATTAATTCATAAAACTTGCTGGTGTTTTCATTTTGAAGAGTTCTATTTCACTATGGGCAAAAAGTATACTTTTTTCTTTTCAAGATTTAGAGATTATGCCATGGCCGAGTTGTTAAGAGAACATCATATGGAATTCTCATTTAATAATAATATCTAAGCTTAAAATCTTTTGAAACATAATTTTATTTCAGCATGGAGATGGACAGTATAATGCAGACATTGTGGCCAAGCATTACAATCAGCTTCAGGAGTCTGGGCGGGAAGCTCGCACGGAAAGCAGAATCTTCTACATGAGAAACTTTAATAACTGGATCAAAAGTGTTCTTATAGGTCAGTTAAATTAAAAAAAAAAATAAAGACTGCTTCTCTTTGCAGTTTGTTTCATGCTTTTTAGATCATTGACACTTCCAGATTTTTTTATAAGTGGGTTCAAGTTTAACAAGTGTTTTTTGTGTGCTTAAAATGCAAAATTTTTCTGTTGAAAAATATATTTTTACTGGAAAATGTGGTTCATTTTAAGAATCTCAAACCCACTTACAATCCACCATTATGCTTAGAATAGATTAAACTTCTACCCATCTGCTGGACCCAATTAAGTCTGCTCTGTTTTATACATTTAGACAGTTTAGGTGCTTGAATGCCTCCTGTTGGGCTGCAGATTTCTATATGTATATTACCATTGTCACTATAGCAACAAATGTTGCAGGCAAGGAATATATTTACAGTCTTATCCAGTTTTCCTCAGCTTCTTTTTTATACCAAAGTTAAAGTCATCTAATCTTTTTTTAAAAAAATGACATTGGTGCTTGTTTTCATGTGTGTAAAATAAGGTGTTGAAGATCTTAATTAGCCTTGCTGTTATTATGTCAAAAGGCGCATTATTTATTTCAAGGGGACAATATGTTTATATTTTTAGGGGAGACACTTCAGACCTTAAAAAAGGAAAGAGGCCATAGAGGAATAGCTGTCCTGGATCTTTGTTCAGGGAAAGGTGGGGATCTTCTGAAATGGAAAAAAGGAGACATTGCTCGGCTAGTTTGTACAGGTGAGTGTTTATTTTCATTTTATGAAGCTACATGTAATTTGTTGAGATTTAGAAGAGAAAATTTGTGATAGTTCCTGAAAATTATGTACACTTGTTTTAAATGGATAAAATGGAACTGGGCTATAGTTATTGTAATTTATTAGGAAAAGTCTTGCCTAAATTCACATGATAGATGATATTTTCTTTTATGTTAATACTGTATATATTTCATCATGTGGTAAAACACATTTTAACAAGTAGCAAAGCCTCAGCCCTGAATGGCCTGATACTATTTAGCCTGTTGTGAGTGACCAGTGTATGTACAGTCACTACCATGATATGCTTTATACTATATATGATAAATCTTTTGATTTAACCGCTCCAAAATTAAATGATTCCTTGGAATTCTGACCCCCTTGGTCTATCTTGATTTTATGTCTCACTTTGTCTTTTATTTTGTTAGAGGTGTCATTGTTTGATTGAACAGTTTAAACTGCATTCAAAACATGGCTCTTGATTATATAGATTTGTAAAATCAAAATGGACACTTTATCATCTACCACTTGACCATTCAGTTCACATTTGATTAGCATCATTATTTGATATATAACTGCATTTCATCCTCACTCATAATTCAAAAGAATTTGTTTTCATTTGTCTTAAGATTAAAGTTGGTTTTAGTCTCTCATGTTCTCTAGAGATCTATGTAGCTATGTAATGTTACTCATGTCTATCTACATGTCTGCATGTCCTGTATATCACACATATTGTTTCAGTTTAATAAACTTACAAAGCAGAAATAAATCAATACCAAATTTAGTACACATTTTAATATAAATCAACAGGTCAAGCCTGATTTTCATCTTTTCTCCATACAAAATTGACAGTTTTTTCCCCAGTTTTACTTTTAATAGAAGTTTGGCCTTGTATGAGTTATATATAACTGGACTTTTATTTGTCCTTGAAGTTTGCCCTTGTATCAGCAGTCAAGGATTATATAATTTGACTTTATTTGTTTGCAGACATTGCAGGAACATCAGTAGAGCAGTCAGAAGTGCGATACAAAGAGATGTTGAACAGAGAGAGACACAAGGATCAAGTGTTCACTGCAGAATTCATAACAGCAGATTGCACTAAAGTATGCTAAATTAAACCTCAGCAAAATCACCTGTAACATGGAAACTTCTTTTGTCTTCAGTTAGAACCTAAATGATTTCAATTATTTGGGAACTTATTTTTGGGAAAATATTTTGTTTCACATTTCATTTTTTATTATTTATCTTACATTATTCCATCTAACATCATTCATTTGATTTTCATGCTGAAATATTTCTCAACCAGATTTCAAAATTTTTCCAGCAGCATATCGGAGTACAATTAATGTGAATTATTACATTCATATCTATGATGAAGTTCTTAATAGCATTGTGTTAGCTTTTTCCAATTATGATTCCTATTTATTTCATTCATCTAATGAAGAGATTTTAAACAGTTCTTATATCATTTTAAATATTGTGATATTATTATTATTATTATTATTATTATTATTATTATTATTATTATTATTATTATTATTTTTATTCATGAAATATTGCACTTGGAGACTTTTAATAAACTCATTGAGCTGTAAGAACAGAGACAGCTAGCTGTATTCCAATCTCATCATTATTTATGTTTCTTAACGAAAAAGTTTGGTAATGTGATTCAGGAATTTATGTCATGATTGACCCAGGTTTTCATAAACTTGTGTTATCTTTCCTACAAGCTTAAGACTGTGTCAATGGATATGATAATATATGCATGAGCATGACAGATTTATCTCCATTGCCTGTAAATGAAACAAGAAAGTGTTAGAGTTGAATTATAAATCCTGAGGTTTGGTTTCATTTGGTGTTTAATGGCTTTTTGACACAGAATAATATATTGTGCTAAGTCAATTGATTTGAAGTGCCTTAATGAGTTACACATCACATTAATCACGTAACCATCATGGCTTTCCAATGAAAGTATTGTAATACTCACTTTTAAGTGGAGTCAGATTATAAACAAGGACCTTGATCTGCTGTAGAATAATTTGCCTGCAGATCAGGGTCTGTTTGATTGTTCTACTGACTGCTTCTAACAAACTGCGTAGACAGATCTGCTGGCACATTATGTAAAAGCAGTTCTGGGTCTATGCAGTTTACAGTTAGACTTAGAAGTGAGTACATATGGTAGCCAAGATAGTTAGGCTCACTGCAGATTTGTGGTTTCTGTTGATAGGTAAGACTGAGAGAGATGTATAAAGACCCAAATATGAAGCTTGATCTCTGCAGCTGCCAGTTTTCATTTCACTATTGCTTTGAAAGCCTTCCCCAGGCTCAGATGATGTTACAGAATGCAGTGGAGAATCTCCAACTAGGGGGCTATTTCATAGGAAGTACTCCACATGCACAAGAACTTGTGTAAGTTTGTCATACAGTTATGATGAAGTGACAAATTGCCACATGAGCAGACTCTATTTAATTTGCCTTATTCACACCCAAATTTCAGCAACATACTCTCACAAAGGTTGATCCAGACATTAGACATTTGATTGGCCCATTTTAAGTTCGTCTTAAATTTTAGCCACTCAAATCGCTGTATTTTTGTTTAGCCTGGACTTAACTTTTCCTTCAGATACATGCCCTGATCACATTAAGTATGCATCCTGCCAAATCCAACCCACTCAAAGGATGAAAACTCATCTTGTTTCTTGTTTTTCTTTTATCCTGCAGTCCATATTTCTTCAGACCACATTGTGTGCACACTGCAGGAAGAGAGGAAGTAGATTTGGTATATGTGTGTATCTTCCCTTGCCTTAGAGTTCTAATATTTAATGCCCTTGGCAGCATCTTTTTCCTAAAACTACATAAATGATGCTGATCTGCTATTAATTATGTGTTCCATTGCTAAAAGTAGAAAAAATTTAGACAGCTTTAAAAAAATGCATTCTGGCAATGAGGTAATTCAGTTTTATACAAACAATGCCAATCTGCCTTGAATATAGTCACTGTTGTTAAAAATAGAAAAACATTTAAGCAGTTTGTTAAATAAGAGTAATATATTACCTGCTACTTTTACATTGGTTTTCATTTTCAAGGATGCAGAATCCAAGCTAATATTCCTTCATCCAATTAGTCATTGAAGGCCAAGTATTCCAGTCAGACTTTTTATTTTCTCCCTAGTAATTGCACAGTTTGGTATCAGTATCAGGCTCAGTATTCTTTTCTAGTTTTGGTTGTGTTGTTTTACGTTTGATTGCATTTCAGCAACACAGCATTTCTTAAGTTGCTTGTAAGTGTGGATATAAGAAGGCTATGTTGGATACTAAACCCACCTTCCTGTTTTGGGTTTTGCATATACAAATGGAGCCCAGTTTGTTGCCATTGGCCAAATGATGTGTGGGACTTGGCAGCAAGTTGCCTCACTTAAGGAAGAAGAAGGAAGACCCCTTCCCCACCTCTTCATTTCAGGATGAACCTCTCCTTTTCCAGGATATGGGTCTGGATCACTTTTTGTTAGGGAGTCTATGTCTGCAAAAGCAAAACAGTAACCAAGAACCACTTTTGTCGTTTGGAGATGATTGAAAGGTCAGGATTCCTAATGCTCAGTCTGATGCTGTCATTGCCAGTAATGGATAAATCCATGGCCCTTACCAGGCAGGGAAAAAAGACCTGAAGGTGAGTGAACCTTTCTGGAATGGATGAGCAGAACCCTTTATGGCAGGTAAGAGTGGCACCTTCTCTAGGTAGGTAGAATACATGTAATCAATATAGGCAGGTTTGTTTGTCAGGTCTCTGTCACCAGCTGTGGCACCAGTCACAAGTCATTTGGCATGCTGGGTTGAGTGCACCAGGCAGTTACCAGTTACCTGATTTTAATTGTCTGTCTTGGGATAGGGATATTGTTGATATCACCCTTTCTCTATAATACTATTCAATCCTATGGCTTTGGAAACAGGGTTGTTTGATAAGGTAGTTAATGAAGTTTACAAGCATCTGGCTTTCCTTGTCAATCAAAGAGAGGGAATTGGATCAGAATCATCTCTCCCATGTAATCATCATAGAATTTGGGGATCTGGATCTACACAACCCAATAGTGAGTCAAACTGCCACTCTTATACAAGACTGTCAAGAGGGGACCTCATTCAACTTGAAGGACGCTTGGTTCGCATAGTCCCAATACTTCTTGTGAGTGGTTACTGGATCACAATAAAATCACCATTTGACATCTCACTTCTCAGTGAGGGACACTGAAAAACTAAAAAAGGCTTGAAAAAGAAATAGTATGGTGATGTTCTTTCCATCCCAGCAGACTTTATAGGGTTACTAGAGGAGCTGGCTGCAGCAGCTCCTTTTGGTTCCCCTGCCCCTTCCCACCTGTCAGGCGAGGTGTTGGAGGAGCAGGAAACCAGGTTGTTTGATAAGGTATTTTATGATTTCTGTCCAAAGCCATCAAGATTTGAGGACACTAGGATTCTCCAAACTTAAGAGACTTTCTGAGACCATTGCAAATTTCCTTCAGATGTTCTGATGCTTCCTCTCTCAGAGATGGTTCTGGAGCTTAATTTTTCCTGAGGCCAAGAGGTCTCCGAAAGAAATGGTTGGTCCGTCAATCTAACATTGGTCTTTGCCCCCAGTTATTGGGCACATTTTGTGCTTGACCCATTGGATCTCCTCCATTGGACATTGGGTGTGTCCTATGTGTGAGTATTAGGTGTGACCTGGGCTTATGTCCTTGTCATAGCTTTGGAGCTTAAGGCAAACAGTCTGGTGATGCTAACCTCTCATAGTAATCTCTTGGATGCCTCCACCAGTCTCTTGAAGGAAGAATATTTGTCTCCAGCTGCACTTAAGCAGATGCTGGAGACTGTGTATAAGATGTCCAGATATGTGTGTGTGGATTGTGTTTTTGTGACCTTTTTTCTTTTCTGCAGAGATGCAGACTTGGAGATGCTCAAGGTCTTGCTGGATCACAGCAAGGACCTGTTGAGGACTGCACCACTCAGTGTAAAAATGCTCATCTGTGGTCTCATCTTCTACATAGCATATCAGGATTTGAGGATCAAGCCATATTGATATCTGGCTGTGAATCCGGGCCCATCAAAAAACAGCTGAGAAGAAAGGCCATCATAATCAATCAAATTTTTCTGGAGTTCCAGCCTCAACTAGCTTACAAGATGGCCCAGTTCAAAATTCCTTAATGCCCATCTTTTGTTAGACAAGGAGGTCATGTAGGCCAGGGGAAAAAGATTTTGTGCTCCTCCTCCTTCCAGGATGGAGGTAATCATCCTTAGGAATGTACATTCTCTTGGGTGACTCCTTATTCTTCCCAATGTCTTTTAAGAGATTTGGTTGGGTATTACGGACAACATTTAGACCCATTCTGCTTTAAAGGATGTTACCATTCCAGTTAACCTGAGTGAAGAGGTACATACCTTTCTAGGGAAGGCACTGTCAAGAGGGTGGAAAAATTACAGAATCCTGGGTTTGGACTCCCATATCTAATGGGTATCTATAAGAGCTGTAAGTTTTAACTGATAATCCATCTCTCCACCCTGAGCAAATTGAATGTGATGACAGCATCACATAAGGTTCTATGACTAAGCAGTCTCCATAGACTTCCACATCCCAATCTTCCTCTGTCACTAGAAATATGTTTGTTTTTGTATAGGTATTTCAATTTCAAGCTCTCCTGTTTGCCTTGTGTCCATCCCCAGAATGTTTACCAGGATGATGGGGGTAATATTTGTTTTCCTGAGGTCTTCAAGGGTATCCATTCTTTAGCTTCCCTGTGTTGGTCAGTGGTGACTTATCTTGGTCTAATCCCCAAGTCTGATCTCATCTATTCTCAGACACTTTGCATGGATGGAATGAATTTTCTCACCTATCAAAGAAGGGTTCCACCAGACAGGATCATGCAGATTCTGGTGCTCATTGTAGGTCTTGTGGGAAAGGTTTAATTGTTGGCCCATCATTAACTCTTACTCCTGGAAGCTAAATGTGGCTGCAGAATTTGCTCCCTTAGGGGGACTTCACTTTTGCCCTCTCCAATTCTTGCTTTTCTCAAATTGAAGATCACACAAGGACCTATTGTCATCTTTGATCTCCCTGGGGATCAGTTTTTGCTACCACCTGAATGTATGGCTTGACCAGATTCACAAATCATGCTCCTGAACCCCTCTTCTTTCTGCAGATAGATGGGTCAGATTTGGAGCCAGAAGGGGATGTCCATCAGGGACTCTGGTCCTGTAAAGAACAACCAAGAAATGGGGGCAATCTTTCCAGCCATCTAGGGGTGTATCAACCGTATATGGTGTCACTGCATTCAGATTGCATCCATCGTATCAGTAGCAGCATACCACATGCATAAAAGGTTATACACATGTTCCTTGTTTTTGCATGGAAGTCTGGAACATTTTCCAATAGACTAGACAGTCTTAGAGAATATTGTTCTCAGAGTTTTCCAAATTCTGGGCACCAGGAATATCCTGGTGGAGAGCTTGTCTTGATTGGACCGTGTGGTCTTCATTGAATGGTCCTGCACCAATCAGCCACAGTGGCCATTTTTAACCTTGGGGTAAACCAGTAGTGGACTTGTTTGTTACAAGACTATACAACAAGTTCCCTCCTGTACCAGTCAGACAGTGGCCATTTTTAACCTTGGGGTAAACCAGTAGTGGACTTGTTTGTTACAAGACTATACAACAAGTTCCCTCCTGTACCAGTCAGAGTCTGGGTGGGCATTTCAGTCTAAAGTGGGATTGTCAGAATGCTTAAATTTTCTCACCTTTATGTGGATTTTCCAAGAAGTCAGAATCTCTGTCTTGGCTAATCCTGCTGTCCCCTATTTTTCAGTGACCAATTCAACTGGTTGGTTGAAAGGCCTGCTAGTATAATATAACGAGGGATCTGCTATCACAGCATGGGGGGGTGTTCACTTGCACAACAACCCAGAGATTCTCCACCTCCTGGCTAATGTCAAACAATTGGTTCTCTAAGTCCAGTTTTTGAGCAATGTCTCCTAATGCCGAAAGGCTATCAAGTTTCAAGGTTTACAATCCCAGGCGGAGAATATTCTGCAATTGGTGCAGTATAATGGTTCATTCTGTCCCTCATTAATGCAGTAGCAGACTTTCTTTTTAATGAAAGAGTGTTTTATTCATACCATTAAGGGCAATTGGGCAGCCCTTTTCTAAACTAAGGTCCCTTTGACTTCTAACCTTGGGCAAGACCCTCACCTTTCTGATCTCATCAGATATTTTGAACTTCAGATAACAGTGTATCATTAATGCCTAGATGAACTTGTCTGTTTTGTTGGGAATTATCAAAACCTTGATTGGAGCTTCCTTTAAGAGCTTACCTTGAAGACAGTCTTCTTACTTCCCTTTCATTAGAATGGAGGAGTGAGATTCATAGCTTTCTGTGGAGAAGGTTGTTTACAGATAAGTGTCAGCTGTGATTTGGTTTCTCTTCCACCTAGGTATCTGATTTATTCCAGTTCCTGTTGAAATTTTCATTTTCAGTCTTGTCTGTACTGGTGATGCTCAAGATAAACTCTTTTACCCCATTTGGGCCTTTTCCTCTAAAGGTTGAAGGAAGACTGGAGTCATGTCTGTGCTGGTAATGCTCAAAATAAGCTTTTTTACCCCATTTGGGCCTTTTCCTCCAAAGGTTGAAGGAAAACTGGAGTCATGTCTGTGCTGGTGATGATCCGAATAAGCTGGAGTCATGTCTTTTTCACAGTCATGGATTTCTCTTAGGGTTCAGTAGCCTCCATTCCAAATTAATGGTCCTTGCAATGTAAAGAGCTTATCACCCCCTCACAGCGATGGACTTTTATGAGAGTTAAACCAACGAAGTTCTGGCTATTGCTACATCCTGGTGCACCTGCTCAAATCACTCATTATTGAATGGCCACATGATAGCAGTCTCTTAATGCTACTTTTTTCATCATGTTACTCATGGTACAATATGTTTTCATTGGGTTCTATTGTGGCAGAACAAAATTTATCAGGAAGCCATCTGCATGTTCAAAGTAGTCTACATGCCAACTGTAAAAGTGCATTTATTTCTTATACCAGCTTTTCTTGAGGCCATCAGCTTCCATTCTTAACTGGTAAATTCAGCATTTTCTAGTATCTGGTATTACTGCTTTTAAAATTTAGTTTTTAAGGATGTAAAACTAATTCTATCTGTAAAATCTGCTACTATTGCAAAGATGCCACATTCTGCTCTGATGTCCTGTAGTCTTAGTCTAAGTCACAAGTGGAAGAGTGTTCCATATGTTGGCTATGAATAAAGGTCAAATTGGGATTATGTTCTTTTCAATTCAGTGACATAAGGTACTAATTAGAGGAGGAATTGAACTTTGTGTTTCAGAAAATTGTAAGCAGCACAATAGTAGTAAATAAATATTACATAATTAAAATACCTTTACTTGCCACCAAATAAAGGTAACTACATTCTCAAAAACTGATCAAGATAATTTTTATATGTAGAAGACATCATGCACTACTAAAAGTAATAAAATATAATCATTTATACAACTTTATCTAAAAATAAAACTGCCGAACAAGATTTTCTCTGAAACTTGGTGTCCTGATATGTGAATTCTTAAGTACAATCAATTAGGGATGAAGATGCAAAATATAAAGAAACTTGGAAACAGTTGTTAGCAAATGTAATAAAGAAATGTAAATAGATAGCATCTTGCTGACACAGATTTCTTGGTCAGAAGCTGTTACATTTGACTGTTGTCAGTTGTCAGCCAGGTGAGCAATCACAGGCCCATGAGGGCCTCATAATTAATTGTTACATTTTTTTATCTGTGATTAGAGGAGTCACAAGTTAACCCTGAAATTGATTTTTATTATTTCATTGGTTTTTTCCATTCTCATTACTGTAGATTTCATGTTGGCTTCTTCATGACCTATTAGGTAAAAGCAGCAAAGTTTTCCTGGTCAATAAATTGTCTTTAACCAGTTATAACCAGATATTAAATTTGGTGATATTTTTCACAGTATAGATCATGGTGACCTCTTTTTCATAACACACATATTACAAATTTCCGAGGCAGTACACTCTGTTCATAACTTAATTTAAATCTGTTTATCTAGCAATTACTGTTTATTTCATTTTTAAGTAGAGGTCACTTTTCCAGTGGCATGGTTGCCATAATAATCTTTGGCAACAGTGTTAAATTTTTGCATTTAGCTTAGTTTCTTTGACATCCTTGTTATGTATGGACATGAAACATGAAACATGATGGGTGCATTTCTCATAGTGAGTCACAGTGAACAGTGACACACTTTTCATGCCACAGCAATTATGTTGAAGGTTTGCATTTAGCTCCATTTCTATGATACCTTTGTACAGCCATGAAACTCTAGCCAACTTGAATGGTACTACTCCTAATGTGCAGAAGTAAGTTACTGTGACCTGACTCATGCTATAGAGAATATATTAGGATTGTGTCTTATATCAGTTTATCTGAAACTTTTGTGTGTACAGTCATGAAACTTGGTGTATTCATATTGGATGGTACTAATTACTACAGGCAAAAAGTAGATCGCCATGACCTACTTTTCATGCAATATCAATTACATTTTTGCTTACATTCCATTCCTTAGGACTTTATGTACAGTCTTGCAGTGCACTGTTGTATTTATCATGTCATTGACTTGCTGGTAAGTTCACAATATGCTGTATGTTAATGTAAAGTTTTTGTATTATGCCACATTGAAGCAAGTAAAACATATTCATCAAAATTATTGGGGGGGGGAGATTGATTTCCAGCAAAATTACAGAACAAAATACTTAAACAACAAACTTTTGCTTTTATCCCTCATTACCTTCATCAGTCAGTAGTGATGGTTTTGAGTTTATTCCATTGATAATACTACAAATTATAATTTAGGCAAATGCAATAGTGCTTTAGACTAATAAATCTTACTAACATCTTAAAGAATAGTCAGCTACTGTGATCCCCATCTGACGTCTCTTTATTTCCTTAGCAACATATATTCACTTGGATTCATAAACATGGGATACTGAACATCACAATGAAAAGACTTTGGAAAACAAAAATTTTGTTGGGAACATTATTCTTAATTTTTTTTACCATAAGTCAGCTTTGTTTGGAAAAAATATGTTTTATATCGATACCTCATAGTTGCAGTCAGTCAGTGGAGATAATTATTTTCATTTGTATTTTTCAGTCACCGACTCCGGGAGTCACCCGATATGTCCTTTGGGAATGAAGTGTACAGAGTAACATTTGACTTGCCAGATAAAGAGAACATACCCCTGTTTGGTGCCAAGTATAATTTCCACCTTGAAGGAGTTGTTGATTGTCCAGAATTTCTCGTCTTCTTTCCAGTTTTAATTAAGTATGGCATTTCATACATCTACATGTACTGTTCCCTCGACAAATCACAAACCTATTTATTATGTAGTGTCTGGCAAAATATTGCCCCATTTGTTGAGCATCAAGCATTGGAACTAACATCATGAAATTTATACGTTTTAATAAGAAATAATATATTTTGCTAGATTTTATTTAAAAAATATTTTTCTTTATGCAATGTAAAAAATAATATATGGCAAAATGACAATCGATGAAAAACATCTGATACATACTAACAGGTGGCAACATTCAAAGAAATACAAACCAATTGAATATGTCTTATCAGGTGAACTTCATGTTTTAATCTTTTAATTTTCTTTGAGAGTAAACAGTGAACTGTATAATTTATCAAATTCTTATTTAGACCTTTGTATCCTGGTGGGTGTTAGGCAGAGCAGGTCAAAGTGACCAGATAATGATGCTCCAGTTATTAAGTTCTTTATAATTTTTGGAGATTTCTCATTAGTTTTAATTTGTATTTCAGATTAGCCGAAGAATATGGGATGAAGTTGCGCTTCAAGAAAACATTTGCTGATTATTTCAATGAGCAAATTGAAAATCAAGAACACAGAGTTCTTCTAAGTAGAATGCAAGCCTTAGAGGTAATATTTCAGTGATCTTGAATTGTATTTACTTTACATGACTGACAAATGATTTGACAGTCACATGCTAAGACCTACTGAACATCGATCATAGAATGCCTAAACTGTAATTGTATCAAATTGTTTTTGATATTTTTAGCTATTAAAGTATCACATAAACACCTTAAGCAAGTAAAATGCAAAATTGATTATATATTGTTTCTTTGTTGGATAGTTAATACTGGCGTTACTAAGTTTGCTAGAACCTAACTGCTTGAGGGTCACACTAGTCATAGGCAGAAAGATGATGCAGGGTAGAGAAGGGCAGTGAAGAACAGTGCAGTAAATTTTGAAGACCAGCATCTCAGTAAAAAAATGTATGCATGTTACTCATCTTAAGTTCTGCAGATTAAAAAATGGAGAAAATCCTCTAACTAAACATGATCTATATTCATGACAATAATAACCCTTTGGAGGCGCAGAGTGGCCGAGTGATCTAAAGCACTGACCATTACAGATCACTGCCATCTCACCTCTCTCTGTGTGAGTTCGAGTCCAGGCTCAGCTAATGTGAGAAAGCCTGCCAGTAGCTTATCATGGGTCAGTTCTTCCTGCTGTTTTCCAGGGTTCCACCTCTACCATTAATATTGGCTACCATGTATAGCCTATCTTGTGCTGAAAAATGGCAATAAACCTCATAACAACAACAATTATCAGCCATTTAATACTGTGTGCTCTTTAGCAGTGTGGTGGTGAGTTATCACAGTATGTCAGACCTTTAGTACAAAATACGTGTAGCTTCGGCCCAAATTAAACAGATAAAGATGCTGATAACAATCTCTTTTGTTATCCTCCACTAGTTTGAAGACCATGGCAAAAAAAATTTAAAAAGACTGGATATGCCTGTTGAGCATGATGGTTGGTCCTAAATGAAAGTGATGCTGATCTGATATGTCAATTAGACTGAAAATCTTGTCATTACTCCACCTGAATGGAAATGTATCTATTTTTAGTTTTCCTGAATGGATAGTCATATGGACATTGGTTTTTAATGAAAGACATCTTGTGATGTCAAGTTCATCCAAAATAAATATGGTGTCGATATGACATCCAGTATGGCCACCACAGCTGTCATCTTGAAAATCTTAATGCTACTCCTCCTGAATGGAAGTTAATAGTGTTGTGGGACTTATCTTTCAAATACAGTTCCCAATCACAATAGGTTTGGAATATTAGCCTGCTACCACACCCTAATACAAACAAATCTCATATAGACAAAAGTGCAGTAACTCTTGCCCTTCACTTCCCCTTGCCACCACCAGCTGAGGCCAGTTTTTAGTTTTGGTGCTGTACTGCTGACATTGTACCTTTTACTTTTGACAATCCAGCCATTTTAGTGTTCTAACTAAATCAACCAACTTTCAGTTTGGATTTATTGTGTAGGACAATCATTTCCGCCATCATATGCAGGATGCATAAATTATTTTTACATTTTCTGCCAGAGGAAGTCTTGGACATTTCTATTGCTAAGTTAGTAACATGCTGAATTGCTTGTACTTCGGTTTGTTTTGGGTGTCCTTTCAGGAAAAATGTCAAGTAAATGTGTGAAATGCAAAGTTCATAGAGAAGGCCAGACAGAATAAGTCAAATAAAATGTTGACATCCTTAGTATACATCCAATAATAAGTTCATCGCTTGCAATTTTGACTCATTGGGGGAGTGTTTTCCCAATGTTAGGCAACCCATTGAATGTATGTCCCCCTGCATGTCCGAGCATGACTTTGGGACCTGCAATTCTGCATGCATGGGGTTTGTAGCAGATCCATTGGATCCATGTCATATACAATATCACTGTCACTGGCCATCCAGAACCTTCTGAAAAATTGGCAGAGCCAACTATGATTTATGGGGATTTTTGTGATGGGTCAATCCATTTAGCCGTACCGTCAGTGACATTACCTTAATATTACAGACATTTCAGTGAGAAATCTGCCCCTCCAGCCAGGTTCTTGGACCACCTGGTACAGTTGATAACTGTCTAACTCCATCCCAGCATGAGGACATGTATTGAGTGGCCAGCTAGAATTTATGGGATCTCAGTGACATATCCAGTTATTTTGCCGTACCATCAACAACATATGATGAGGATGTCAGTAAGAAATCTCTCCGCTTGGCAAGGACCTTGGAGCAGCTGGTACCAATCATAACCATTCCGCGTTCTATGCCATCAGCATACAGCTGGCTGTTTCGGATGTGCCGGACTTCCATATGTTCACTGTTTATCCATATTGGAGCGTTAGGATGGGAATTGAGTCATCTGGTATGGTTTATTCTGAGCTGCAAAACCAGGTCATTGAGTGTGACAAATATTGAAACAAAACAGCCATACTCAGATCTGACCATGGAACAGACTGAATTGAGCATCAAGGCCACAGTTGATGACATCTCTAGGGTGTCAGCCTTTCAGAATACCCTCAAACTCCTCCACTCAAGACTGTAAAGTTAAAGCATCTGTAGATTTCAATCATGAGGAAGAGACACTGTCCTTCATCTCGTTCCCAAATTGGCTACAATTAAGGATATCAGTCACTATCTGTCGGGTAGAATTGTGGATTCGGAGAACTCCAGGGCTTTATTTTCAGGAAGCCAGGTATTGCAACATTCTCAGCAGCTGGTGCAACTCAAATGCCTTCAGTTCTGGTCATCCAGCCATTGAGTACAGAAAAAAAGAGCAGGTCACATCTCTGATCAACCATTTTTAAAGGAGAAGAATTGTGTTCCATGCCACATCCAAGCTAGTCCAGAATGAAGTCAAAATATCTTCAGTGCTAGATTTAAAGGCCAATGTGTTGCCTGTTTTGGCCAACTTCAACCTAATACAATGTGACACATCTTTTACAACATGGAAATACAGTTAGTCATTGATAAACAGGCAAAGGTGATAACGCAAAGCTCTTGGTCTCTAGGGTTTTAGTCAAGTCTGTTCGTTATTCAGAAGGTGAATGGCAGTTGTGGCCAATCATCTTTTTGAGTGGCCTGGCCTATTCATTTCACCACCAGAATTAAATATGGAGACAGTGAGATAAATCCTTTTAGCCATCTAATTGGACAAGTATACCTTCAGAATCGACTGACACAAAAGTTTTCCATTTTATTTTCCACAACACAGTTTACAAGTTCAAAATCCTTCCATGTGCTCTCAACATCAGCCCTCTGGTTTTACCAAAATCATGGATTATGTCCTCACCCAGTTCCAATCAATTTCATTTTCAACAATGGCAGCATACCATGATGACATTTCTCAACAAGTATAGTTGATTCTATTCTATTCCAAGGTAATCTAGAGAACTGGGAAAAGTCCAACCTCCATCCATCACAGCTTGTTACTTTATCTGAATCTGGTGTGGCTTCCTTGTGTTTGCATAATCAGAATTGTCAAACTTGTTGAGTCATTTTTCAACAAAATTTGGATTTCAGCAAGAGAGTTCTTGCAGCTCGATGGAATATTCAGTGTGGCAGTGGACTTGATCCTGTTTGGCAGTATTGTTACATGCCCCTTACAAATGACATTGCAAGCACAAGTAGGCTGTCCATGTGGATCCCATTGGAGAAACTCCAAGTAGAAATAACTATGTATTGACACTAATGGAATTGTCTCTCCATTGTGTGCTCATGTATTGATCTTTTTGTGACAAGGTGGAATCATATGTTGCCAATCTTTTTCTCTTCAGACCATGTATGCTTTGTCAATCAGTTGGAACTGGTTGTGGGCATTTGCCTACCCACCCACCCACAATTGATACCAAAAATATAATTCAAAAGTTATGAGGTCAGAAATGCCAAGTTCCCGATCTACTATATCTAGTGATAGATCTGCCCAGAAAGTATGGCCAACACAAATCTTCTAAAGCTGTCATGGGTGTTCTGTACCTGCCTGGACCATCATCTTCATGCTTGGTTCTTGTCCAGACAGCTTTGTGAGACAAACAAAGGACATTTGTATATTAAATTTGCTGAGGGATATTAGTAAAAACTGTATTAACAATAGGCTGTATACAGCGGTCACCTGGTTACAATGGCCATCCTGATTTCCAATAGCAAATGTTCCATATAACTGTCCCATGTTCCATTATTGCACTAGAGTAGTTTCTTATTGTTGCATAACTACCAGATAGTGTGAGGTTGAGACTAAAAGATTAGGGTTTGTGGAGAAATATGCTCATGACTCAAATAAGCAACATTGTTGAGAATAAGTTGTTTAGTCATACAAGCCTATAGGAAATAACTGATACTTCAAATATGAATACAGAAAGTAAAAATCCAGTTTTCTCTACAAAATTATATAATACTTTCAAAACAAAATTGACTGGTAGACTTGGTATTTGTATGCATCATCACTACCCACAAGAACACACACAATATAAACAACCAAACATAAACTTAACAAATGTGTGATGGAGAAACTGGGAGTTTTAATTATGGTTCCATGGAGATAATAATATATACCATTCAAGTTTTTGGATGAAACATTAAATCTTTAAATTCTAGTGGGGAAGTCTCTGACTTTCCTTCAGACTTGTACCTGGTAATGGAATATATTGAGTTAAAATTTAGAAGAGCAAAAGGTGTTGCATCCAATAGCTGGCTGAACACTCCCCCCTACATACACACTTTCTGTGAACTAGGCCTTCAGGGTCAAGAGTTTGGTTGATGCTGATGAGGAAGCTTAACACCTAAATCACTAAATATGCCCTTAGTCCACAAAAGTTTGGAAATAACATGCCATCTGCCAGACATTGGGAACACACTAATTTAAAAGCTTTAATGATGGTGAGCTAGGTACCAGCAACATCACTAGACTAATACAAAAACTTAGGTCAGTGTTTTTGTCTCGGACAAGGACATGGCATCAGTAAATATATCCTTGCTATAAAATTGACTGGTACGTGTTCAGTCCAACTCAGAAGCAAATCCAAAATGTTGCTGCAGTGAATGTCTTCTTTATTTGACTTGGTGACCTTGCTGTTTTTTTTAACTACCGGAAAAGTTTGCATCTAGAATGACCTGCTGTATAGAAGGATAATTTTGATAGTGTTCAACAACTATTTTGTGCTGAATTATCTATTGAAACCGAGGGGTGTGATTCCATCAGATTTCCACAATGTCCAGACAAACTCCTGCTTTACACCAGGTTCTTGTCAAGAGTTCAATCCTTCATTCATGGAGAAAATTGCAACAGTTAGAAGGTCTTCTAAGGCAAAGCAAGGAAAGTGGCACATCTTTGTTGGGATATTGTCATTAAGAAGCAGCTATCTGATACATTGAAACACGATGGAAGAGAAGTTCACAGTAAGGATTGGCCAATTTTGATCTTTTTCTACTCAGGTTGATACAGATAATGCTGATCTGATGTCAAAATATGGCCAACATTGCTGAAACTCAAAATATGGCCAACATTGCTGAAACTCAAAATATGGCCAACATTGTTGAAAGTCAAAATATGGCCAACATTGCTAAAAGTTGACAAAACTTTAAATAACTTTTTGGGAACTGCTGTCAGAGCAGAATTTGACCGAATTTGAGAAATAAAAAAAAATACATTGTGGCATAAAGGGCTTTCAGATTGATATAGATGTTGCTAATTCGTGATTGGATATGGCCTTTTTAACTAAAAATAGAAAATCATTTAAACAACGTTTGAAAAACTACTTAGCAGAATTTGACCAAATTTGACAGCATCTTAGCATGAAGGGTTATTCATTTTGTAAAATTGATGTCAATCTGACATCAAATATGGCCACTGCTGCAGAAATTAAAAAACTTATAAAAACTTGATCTTAACCAAGAAAAAACAAATTTGACTGCATTCTAGTCTGAAGGACTAAATATTCATAGAAATTAGGCCAATCCACAATACAATTTTGTGGCTGTTGCTGAATGTAAAAACATTTCCATAAAGTTTTCTAAAAAGACATGATCCACAGAATTGACTGAAAACACCCTAGCTTAGAGGTATTGTAATATTTTACAAAAACATTATGTTAATGTGCCATCAGAAATGGATGAAGGTGTAAAGAAAATTAGAGAAACTTCCAAACAATTATTTTTATAATATATGCAATTAGCATTGATGGAAGAAATTTGGATTGAAATCCTACTGGCCAAGAATTTTTGGCTAACTGCTATTGTATTTGATTTTTAATACACAAGTCAGTCAGCGAGTTATCTAAGGTCTTCCTAGGCTTCTTGTTTTGTCTTTTTTAGCCTTACCCTCCAGAAAAAGACACTGAACCGATGGGATTGAAAGACACTGATTATAAGAGTGCAGATGAATTCCTTCAAGAAGCACAACAGAGAGAAAGCTCAGATGATAGATATAGGAGTAGACCCCAGAAAATTGTAATTTATGTTATGCATTTTTACCATTTTTCATCAAAAATCACTTGTGTTAAAGATAAGAACTACATTTTGAAAATTGTAAAAACCCTTTGCAAATTCCATTTTTTAAAAGAAATAAGTTGAAATGTTAATGTTTTTAATGCAAGTGAGTTCATAAAACCATTCAGGAGACAATCAGCCATGAGAAAATATGCAGAATTAACATTATGTAGTTAAAAAATGAGTTGAAATCTACTGTTTTCTGAGCCCATTAACGGGATGTACATGTGTTGATTATTGGATCTGAATAAGTGCTTATATCCTTGTGTAGGAACAGATACCATATAGATAGAAAATTTGTTTAATTTGTCATAAGGTTTTGTTCAAAGCAGGATTTTATTTCTAATTTTCTTTTTGCACAGGGTACACTCTCCAAGGCAGAATGGGAAGCCATCAGTAAGTAGATCTGCAAATTACAGCAAATGTGACCAGTATTAAACATAGAGACTGGAAAATTGAACAAGTTGACTGGAGTGCATTCTGTCAATTTAACTTCTAGGCATTCTGTCAATTTAACTTCTAGGCATGTCAGGAAACAAATCTGTAGA
Organism: Potamilus streckersoni; assembly: GCA_016746295.1. Classification (NCBI taxonomy): domain Eukaryota; kingdom Metazoa; phylum Mollusca; class Bivalvia; order Unionida; family Unionidae; genus Potamilus; species Potamilus streckersoni. The sequence continues at coordinate 647,258 of JAEAOA010001156.1, forward strand.
ATTCCTCTAGACCACTTTATTTATTCTCCACTGCAACATTGGTGGAACAGATTCTATGCCCATGTCTGTCCATCAGTCTGTCACATTTTGTTATATTGTGTGTTTTCAGGCACAATGCTACAGTGTCACTCTTTCCATTCCATTTTAAAATTTTGAGATTAAGGGATGAAAATTTGTATACTTATATCATCATTGGAAGGTGTGTTGTTTATGGGTGCTGGTTTCAAAGTCATGTTCATGGCATAATACTTTTTGTTTTCTGTCATACCTTCATATAATATTCCTTTAACTTTAAAGCTATTTGTGATTAAGGAATTGAACTTTGTACGTTTCCATCACCACAAGGAGGTGTTGTGGGCCACATTAGGGTTCTTATTTTCAAAGTCAAGTACGTGGCTGATAATTAAATTTTCCTATCAGCTCTGTAACTTTTAGAGTTATTTGAGTTTAAGAAATTTAATTTTGTATTCTTATATGTTGTCATCAAAAAGTACAGACAAATCTGTCACTAGCAGCCAATTATGGGAAAAGGCAACACTGGCTGTTGCACATAGGTACCTGCTGTACACAAAATATTTGTATTATTATTATTACATTACAACAAAGTCATAATATGGCTAGATATTTTTCTCTCCAAAGTTTATGTTCAACACATGATTACATGTATCCTGCTTATGCTAATTCATCTTATAAGTGAAATCACCTCTAAAGGCTTGATATGATATAGTCACATACTTAGACTTTGCTTGTAAATCCTACCTCTAAAGGCTTGATCTGATATAGTCACATACTTAGACTTTGCTTGTAAATCCTACCTCTAAAGGCTTGATCTGATATAGTCACACACTTAGACTTTGCTTTTAAATCCTACCTCTAAAGGCTTGATCTGATATAGTCACACACTTAGACTTTGCTTGTAAATCCTACCTCTAAAGGCTTGATATGTTATAGTCACACACTTAGACTTTGCTTGTAAATCCTACCTCTAATGGCTTGATCTGATATAGTCACACACTTAGACTTTGCTTTTAAATCCTACCTCTAAAGGCTTGATCTGATATAGTCACACACTTAGACTTTGCTTGTAAATCCTACCTCTAAAGGCTTGATCTGATATAGTCACATACTTAAACTTTGTTTCAGTACAACTCCTCCACTGAAAGCATTTTGAACTACATTGAATCCACACACAAAATTTCATATTTTCAGATTGCTTTACACACTAAAATTTTTGCAAAACCTTAAATAACGAAAACCACTTATGTCCCAGATCTTACAGAAAGAACTTTTGCTTTTACAATATGGACAATGGAAAACATATTCTGTACTGTATTGTTGGCTGTCTAGTCACATTGGTCATAAGGATAATTAAAAGGAATGAAAGGAGCCAAAGCTACCTTGGAATGGCTCATTTCCAAAAGAAAGATTCCATATACTTACTTCCATTATACTATATTGTGTTTTCTTGGCTAAACACGTGGGATAAAATCTTCAAAACAAGTATCATTGAAGAGTGACGTGACATATAAAGATCAAACTGCAGAGATGAGGAAGTATTGGGCTAATGATAGTACAGTTGTGATTAGTACACATATACCCAGCTCATGTATTCCTCACAAAGGGTGAACATTGAACTGATTGCATCCAGTATCTCCCAGTGTCCACTTACATTGGAATGCATTCATGTCAGGTGTATTGACTTCCACTGCTGTTCTGCCAGTTGCTTTTCTAAAACATAATAGGAAAGGTATTAATTAGCTACTTCTCAAAAACAGAATGTGACCCATTTGTACAGGAAGCATCCAGTCCAATAAGGGCATTCATTTTTTTTTTAAGATACCAATCCACCACAGAAAATTCTGGCAAATTCAAGTAAAATGAAAATGTTTAAAACTTTTTCTTCAAGACTTTTAACATTCTGACCAGCTTGAACATAAAGGCCTTTCAGTATAGGTCAGATGATGCTGATGAACTATAAATTTTGGATAAAGGATGAGGTCAACTCATCACATATTTCTCCAGAGTTATGACATATTCTGGCATTAATCGTAGGCACTGTATATGAGAATTAGTTCCACATCTTCATTAAATTACCCTGCTACATGGTAGACTGACATCAGGTGAACATGTTCTAATTACATGATTTGATAATTTTTTTTTATTCCCTTATCATAATGCAGAGTATGTCATATTATGTAAGTCTGTCAATATGTTCATCTGTTTGTTGCCTATTTCCTTTGTGCACACTAATTTGAGTTCTTCACCATTTTAAATGCTGTATTATGGGTAGGGAAGAGACATATCAAGTTTAGACTCAGGAGCTCAAAGATCAAGGTCACTGACAGAAAGAAGAAAAGGTTTGGTGCAACATTCCTATACAGCATAAACCTAACAAGTTTGTGACTGACTTGTACTCAGGTGACGATGGGAACCCATTGATTTTTTTTTTTAGGGTCAAGGTCATTGACTGCAATATTAAAAATAGTTTGCTGTGGTCATTGTAACTGCAAGAAGAAAAATGGTTTCTGTAGCACAGAGCAGGACCAAAGTATGTGAATGACTTATATTTGGATGAAGGAAGAAGCTTGTTGATTTGCAGTCAAAAGATAAAAGGGCAAGGTCACTGTGATTGATAAAGAAAATTGGTTTAAGACAACAGCAAAAAATAAAGATTAGCTAAGCATCACATACCCTAACCAAATGTTGTGGATGTTTACACTTGGGTTAAGGAAGAAACCTATTGATTTTGTTGGAAAATGTTCAAAAATCAGGTTTATAATTACTGAAAGAAACTGGGGCTATCAGAGAAACCTATAGATTCTGGAGTCTAAATAATCTATTGAGTCAACCATGTCCCACTAGTGCCTATGTTAGAGAACTATTAAACAGTTGGGCAGGAATATACATCTGTTTGTGGTACTCTTCTTTGTAGAGTCATTTCCCCTTTCTTGCATTCTGACTGAGATGTTGCTCTTTTGTTCTTGCACAATTCAGACAATAGCAGATGGGGCATACAGCATACATTTCTAGTTTAGGTTTAATTTTTTTTTCATCCTTCATTTGAAAGCAGTTTCGTTTTTGTTGCCTGTTGCTTGTTACATCATGAATTTTTTATTTATGGCCAGAAGTGAATGACTATGATGATGAAATTTCCTGCTTTCAGCCCTCTACTGTGTCTTTGCCTTTCAAAAGGTCAAGGACATGAAAACTGGAGAAACATGGTCAGGGTCAGAGGTACTGTCTGTGGAAGGACAAGAAGATGTGTCTAGTGTTGATTCAAAGAGGAAAAGGCCTTTGGATAAAGCATCCACATCAGATGTTACAGAAGAAGATGTGTCCAGTGAGGGTGTTGATTCAAAGAGGAAAAGACCTTTGAATGAGGCAACCCCTTCAGATGTTATAGAAGAAAAAGTTGCTAAATCCTCATAATAACAGTCAGAAGATTCAGAGCTTTCCTTCTTTCTTGTGTATGTGTTTGTGTGTGTGGTTAATTTGTAATGATAGTGCCTTGTGGTCTGAACTGATAAAGAAAGAAGCAGAACATCTTAATTTGAAGCGATACAAATATCTGGCAAAATATTCATAGGAACACTTATTTTTCAACTATAGTTTTCTTTTTTTACAATCTTCTTCAGTATCTGACTTAATCTGGTTGTTAATGATCAGTTTTCTTTTGGATTTTATAACATTTCAACATGAAATCCTCACATGTTGCAAATGAAAATAAAGGGACAAGTCTGATATTTTCAATAACTCATTTTTTTTTGTTGCTTGTATGAATGTGTCTCTGTTGTAATTATTATATGTATGTGTCTCTGTTGTGACATTGAAAAGTGTGCATTTAGATGACTGAACCAGCATACCATATTATTTAGAGAATAAATTTTGTATTCAGAAATTTGATGACACTGATGGTGTTATTGTTGCAAATGGAGCTTTACCAGTAACTTGTCTGCAGAATATTTATAGTAGTAAAATGGTGGTTCTGTCATATCTTCAGACATGATTGTTATACTCACTTTGAATGCTTTTGTCCAGAAATAACTGAAATGTAATTCCAAATGGAACTAGATTACAGGGGAGTAATGATCTCAGAGTTTTCTGCAATATAGTGTAAATTTGATAGCAGGAGATTTAGACATGTCCAATTAGAAAGCATGTTACAGAGCAGATGGAATAATTGTGATGTTCCATTTTGATGTCATGTTAATTTGAAGAATGTAATATGTGAAAATCTATGTACCAAGGAATAATGCACTTAGGCATTGTTTTTTTTTCTCATGAAAGTTTTTGGGAAGGCAAATTCCTTTTTGTATTCTTGACCTATCAATCATTCATTAAACTTTCAAATCAGTTGATATACATGTATAGTAACTTTTATAAGCTAATTTTTTTAAAATTTGCAAATTTAATCACATCAAATTCTTATGCAATATTGTTTTATTTCTTCATTTTAAACTTTGTAAAGTTTGACACATCTTTTAGGTTTTTTTATCCTGACCAGTTGTTAATACTGACTTTGAAATTTCCCATTTTGTGGTCTATGCACAAAAAAGGTCTATTTTTCCAAAATGGTCCTAGACATCAACCATACTAATTTCTTTTATAAAAACAAAAATCCCACTGTTATTATGGGAATTTAATTATGTTCATAAACATATTGGAATATTCTCAAGGTAAATTTAATGGTAAAGGATGAAACAAAATAGGAGAAGAAATATTTCTTGTAACTCATTATAGACAATTGATTTCTTTATAATGATTTGCTAGTCTGTCCACAATAACAAGAAAACATTTGAAAATCTATTATTTGGATGAGAATTTATGTTTTATTGCATTTTAAAAATAATAATAATAAATGTAACCAATATACTATCTAATATCATTGGCTGAAATAAAGTTTTACATTTTTAGCCTCCATCGTGAAAGGGCAGATTTATGATTGTGTATGAATGTTGAATTGATGATAAAAAAATTACCAAGATTTATTAAAGACATTCAGTCATTAATTAAAGTTGTTAATTCAAACAATATCATTTGTATGTAATGTATTGATAAACTTAGATTGCTATTAATATAGTCTGATGCAGTAATTAGTTGTCAGTTGATTTAGGGCTGAAACATGTAATAATTTAGGACTGAAGTTCATGAGGTGGTAGACTTGTCTGTGCCTCAAGTACTCAAAATCATGATCACCAACCAATTGTCTACCCTCACCCCCAGTATCATCCTCAGAATTTGCAAAATTTAAACCATTACTATCAGTAATACACACAAATTATGTTGATATATTTAGTTCATGCAAACTAAGAGCTGCACATTGATTAGCAAAAATCATGTAGAAAAGATTGCTACAGTACATCATCTCAACTGATCAATCAGAATGGAGTATTTCATTTGGTGTACTGCATTTTCATAACTAGCAAGCACAACCATGGGTCAGCTAAATAATGGCATTATTCAGTGGTTGCTCTGCAGTCTTCTGGCTTGTGTTCACTTAATGGATCACAAGGGTATTCAAGACCATTTGAGTAACAAACCTCAACCATCCCATTTTTCATTAAGACTATGTGCTCACTTAAAATCATCTATGTGTATTATATTTTATTTGTTGCTGATATATATATATATATATATATATATATATATATATATATATATATATATATATATATATATATATATATATATATTATGGCAGATGAGGTTAGTAAAAAGTGAGTTCATGTACCCAATAAAGTCTGATCTATACACTGAAATTTCCGAAAATGGACCGTGCTAGGATTAAACATTGCAGTCATTTTATAGAAGTTTTTATTAAAGCTGCATTATTGCAGGTGCTTTATTTAGACAGGCTGCAATAAAACTGGTTTTAATAAATTCCAGAGTTGTTTGGGATGTAACACATTTATCACCTTATACCATCACTTGTTAGCAACAAATTGTTGGTGTTATAGGGTAATGAATTAGACCAATAGAATGGCATACTGGCACCTGCATTGATTACATCTGAAAATTTTCATCATGTATGATGAACCATTTTGTGATATACAGGTGTTTTGTTGTTTTTGTGTTTCATTATCATGCATTATTCATATGAGCTTCATATTGTTATTTGTGTTTATGCTTGTTTTATATCATTTTGAATGATTACTCAAATTTTTTGCTGGCTGCTGCAAATCTACATATGTCATATGATGAGGATTTTTCATCAGTTTTCTAAATATCGTATAAATATGGTGAATATTTAGAAATTAATAAACTTTTTACTAAATTTCATATAAAGTGGTTAGTTATTTTCTGTTTTTAGCTATGTGCATGTGGTTTTTGGATTCAGTTTTGACATTAACTTTTATCATTTTTATCCTAGAATCGGGACTCTTACTGCCATGGACGAAGTTCTTACACAAGCATACTTTTTCCAATATCAAATTTATGAAACACATTGAATAATATTACATACCACAAGCTGCTTGCAACAAAATGGCATTATTTCATTACTTTCTTAAATTTTATCTCATGAAAACAAAATTATGAATTTATTTTATGAGATAACTTTAACAAAGACCACATTAATTGATCATGTTTCTATATTATGTTGCTTGCAGACTTGTTTACTGCTATATCTTCCTACTTTCTACAGAATATTTCATAAAAGTACAGAGTATTGTTCAAGTATTGATTTTACAAGTTATCTTTTTTCTGCAAAGATGCTGCATGCCAGAGTTCTATTCACTCAATAGATTCTTCAGTTCTGGCTCTGAAGTGCTTGAATGCTGTTCTGTATTATGTTCTAGAGTCTGTATGATTGTAAGTGACACTATTAATATAAAACCTACAAGTTTTTAGTTGTGTTGAAGTATGATGAAATAAAATAAAGCTGTTAGATTGGTAATTACCCAATAAGAGAGACGATCTTAATATTAAATAGAATGAATTTTTAACATGTCTTGGTCAATTTATGCACCCTATTGTCAGTACAGGAAGGGCATCATCAGCTAATTAGATTAGTAACACTAAAAGGACTTAAAGTGTGGATTCTAGACCATCTGTCTTTGTTGGGTATAGTTAACTATGGACAAGTGGTTAACATTATGGATCAGAGTCAAAGAAAATACTTATTGACTTATGTGAAGGTATGCAGGTCTGTGTTTGATGCTTGATTGGTTTACAATAAACCAAAAAGTTATATAATGAATATAACTATCATTTTATTTAAGATGATCTAACCTAATTACAAAAGTCCTTTTTTATGTAATAAAATCTCTGACTTCATTACATAGATAAACCCAAATTTATGTACTAAATGTATAATTTGACCTATTTACATATAGACCCTTATGCCTTGTATCATCTGACTTCATTACATAGATGAATCCCAATTTATGATCTGACCTCACTCCATATATAGAACCTAAGTTATGTAATAAATCTGAGCGACTTTTTTTTAGGTAGATAAAGGGTAGTAACTCTTGCACATCACCTCCACTTGATATCACCAGGTAGAGCCAGCTTTTAGTTTCACAGTGCAATAGCCTCCAACAATGAAGCCCTTTCTTGTATTCATATGGACCCATCCAACATTTATTTTGCATTTATGGTGCAGATTTATCAATCTACTTGCAGGTTGTATGCTTTATTTGAGAATTTCTGCCAATTTTTTTTTTTTATAGATTTGTCACTTGTCAGGACTTTGTCTTGTAGGACCACTGGCCCACCATGCTTTCATTGAAGTTACACAAAGTCAGTTCAAGTTAGATTACATCTGACTTTAGTTGCTTATTCTATCCATTACAGAGCTCTTAATAGCAACATTTTATAGTGCTGCTTGATTATTATGCTTAGTTTGTTCATATTTCATACTGTCTTGCTAGAATTATGATTTAATTATTAACTAAGCATGCAACATAAGTTTAAAACAGGGCCATAGGTTTCTGATTTGACACTTTATAGATCCGTTATGACAGTATTTTTAAAGACCTAGTAATTTCAACAAATTACTAGTTTCTGCTTTAGTTTGTTTCGTATGTCATTTCGGCAAAATTTCTGAGAATGGATGTCTGCCATGACTCCTGTTTTGTTTCTATTATGTATACATTGTTTCTGTTCTGCAGTGTCTATAATGTGGTAATGACAGTCTTTTGTTTAAGCAACCTAGTAACTTCAGCATATTATTAGTTTCTGCTTGTGTCGTTTGTGTCAGAGCCGGGAAGGCTACCATGACTCTGGTTGTCTATAGTATGTATACATTGTCCCTTCTTTATTAACTATCCATTGTGCATAAGTTTAATATAGGACTACATGACATGACATGTTCATGGGTCTGTTAGTTATGGCAGTTTTAGTGATCTAGTAATTTCAACCCATTACTAGATTCTGCTTTAGTTTATGTCTTGTGTGTCGTTGCCGCAGAATATTGATTTAATGATATATATACCGGTATGCAGTTTCAAAGCATGAAAGCCTGCCATGATTTCTGCTTTGTTATATTATGTATATATTGTTTCTGATACACAGCATATATAATGTGTAGTCATTGGCATTCCGAGTGAAATAATGTGTGCTAAAGGCTAGTTATAACATTCAGATATGGTAATCTCTGCTTGGTTTTCTCTCTTCTTGTGTTTCTTCAGGATAAACGTTTACTTTATGCATGACATGCACTTGCACAGTAGTCGTAATGTTGGCATTGAAGGGAAGGAAAGGCAGAATAGAACAAGGGAGACAACCTACTGTTCTTGGTTAGCGATACAGAAGCATTGGGAATATTCCTGCATTTTAGGCATCCCCTGTGGCATAAGCCTCTCATGGCTGAGCATAGCCTTTGAGCCTGTAAGTCCTGGTGCATGGGGTTAATGAGATGTCAGTTGGATCCATAATAATAATACACTAGACGTCACAACATTACCAGCCATCTGTTCTACACCGGCAACCAAGGTGGCATCAGCAGTCCCGTCCACACCGTCAGTTCAGCCAAACTGTTCATACATGGGATCTTAGTCATGGATCTGTCGGTATCATATGATTACCATACCAGAGGTTTCAATGAGAGATCTGTTGGTGAAACAATACCTTCGGTGCTGCTGGGACCGGCGATTGCTGGACCGTTTGAATACTGCCAACACCTGAGCCTTCTATATGCCTCCACACAAAATCTACTGCATCTAACAGTTTCAAAACTGTCAAGTCAATTCAAACCGACCTCATACCATTAACACAAGCAGCGAGGGAAAGGCTGGCGATGCCTGATAGACTCGCGTTTTATCCTTAAGGGATAGCTGTCTTGAACAGATATGACCGAGCGGAAGCGTCAAGAGTACCTGGCATGACTTATGACGAGCGTAAAGCCGGATGAGTCCCTGTGCACAGTGAAGGTGATGAGTAACCGACAAACCACTGTTTTATTGAGGATAGAATTGAGTTTTCATACCACTTGTTATGTCTGATTTAGTGCTGCGATAGACTCAGTAAGGTCACATGACACAGTGTGTGCATCAAAACTTCATCAAATGGAATGTACTGAAGTCGGCTCTCCAGCCTCCAAGCACATTTTCTTTTTTTGGGCGTTAGTTGCTTCTGAATACCCACATCGGCAGATGCTCTAAAGAATCGGTAGATTTCGCTGAGTAGGAAGAAATGGACTTTCATATCACTAACACTTGGGAGGCGACGGCCAGGTTTGCTAGGGTATGTACTATGGTTGATCACCATACCATGGACAACTCTTTGATGGCTCTGGCTAGTCTCTTATCGATACGATGTGTCGCATGTGGGCGATTCACGTCGCTTTCTCGCCATCTCTTTCAGGGTGACCCTGTTCAAGTCCCTGTTTCTCTGGAGGAAGACAGGTACTGACCCTCCTTCTTGCTGCTCCACCCACATGGGCGATTGGAACCACTCAGTTCTCGTCAGTAAAGAGGAATGTTTAGTGGTCTTAAGATGGATGATATACACCCACATCGATCCCTATCATGCAGTAGTACATTGGCGGCAGTAAACTGAATTTGAGCTCACTGGATCTTCCTGTTATCTCGGAAAGGGGAGAAGTGGCTTCAAGCTTCGTTCATCAACAATACTCTCGACCCTCTACACAAATACACCGTCCCGATCGGGAGATGGATTCCTTTAAACAACCAAGGAAACGGTCGCTCATAAAGGCGTGAGAGCTTGTGCTAAGGTCACAATCCCGAGCATTTTATTTTGGACTTTTTCTTTTCAGAATGAAAACAGATGGTGTAGACCCATCAACGACCGGAGTCTCATCACCCTATTCAAGATGGGGACGGTGAAGTCATTTTTCGCCTCTCCGTCACATGTTTCACTAGTTAAGGCTATGTCCTGAATAAAAAAGAAGGAAATACATTTTGAGGACTGGATCATGGTGTCTCGGTGTTCCGGAACCTTATGGTTTACCCTGTATGAGGATAAATTCTCATTCTAATATGCAGTAGCAATGGGGAAGTATTACATTGTTAAAAATAGTTTACCATCTCCACCCACCCCCACCCACAGGTTTTTTTAAATCCTTCCATGTGAAAGTTAGAAAATATGCTAATAATGCAGTGGTGAATGATTTTGGTACAGTTTGTTTGTGAATGATATACTAATACTAGAGACGATATTTGAATGATAACAGCATTCTCGTGGCATTCAATGATCTGTGGTGTATACATGTTGTCTTAGAGAATAAATGAAACTTAGCAAGGTATTTTAAATTAAAATCCGTAAAAATGAAAATCATGAGCTGGAAAGGCACATAACACTGGCTCATAAACTATTTAGTTCGTAGTATACGAAAACAAATTAAAATGCCATTTGACTTTCAGATATAACTGTTGCAATAGCTAATGCTTCAGAAGTGAGAGAAGAAAGTAACTTTGAATATACATTGGAAAATATTTCCAGTACCACAGGTTTACTTCAGATTGAATGGCATAGTCAGTTAATAATACAAAAACGGAATTCTTATAGGACTGAATCACTTGTGAAAGAGAAAGAGAATTATTTGTGTAGAAGCCATTACGACTTGAACAAATTGTAAAAAGGGCAAATTCACAATGAATGAATTTAAAAGAATTTCAAGAAAAGGAAACTAAGCGAGAAAATGATTCAATCCTGCTGAACAAAATGTCATAATTACAATGGAAAGAATACCCAGCTCACAAAATAATGTATTAGGATATAGGTAACATATTATAGAAGTAACGTAATATTTCTTTGGTGAACAACTAAAGTACACGTAATTCATTGAAGTAAGTGTTTACAGTTTTTGTATGGATCACCATTACAAATGTCTTCATTTGAAAAATATTAAATTGCATGTATTGGTCATAATTTAGCAAACTTTTAACAAGGTATACACCTGCAGATTAACAGAGATGTTTATATAGATGCACACAAAATGTAGGGTATATTGATTTTGTTCCTATGCAAAGGTGCAAATTCATATCATCCATTTAAAACGTCATCGTTTTTAAACGTCCCATTGAAGTAAATGTGTTAATGATATTCTGAGATTTCAAGTGATATTTTAGGATTTAACATTTTAAAATGATAACGTAACCAGAATCTGATGTGAACTTTGAATACATTCTTAAAGATTGACGTGAAAATAGAACATACAAGATAAGGCAACAAACAGACAATATTAGCCTGGTTGAGGATGTATATTATTATATTTAAATTTTTTTGCTGTTGTGTGCAAGTTACCTACAGTTACCAAACAATAACAATATTTTATTTTTGCATAGGATCTTTGTGATGTATGATGTCGATATATCAATAACATTTATGTTGCAAAGAATCATTATAAATAAAACTACATGCGACAATATTGGTAGAATTTCTGCACATCAAGGTTAAAAGTAAGAAAATTTTGATCCGGACTTTCTCAGCAAGAGAAACAAACGACATTCTTGATAGTCAGTAATGCTTCTAGTTAATATTTAAATAGCGTTAGCATAAAATATAGATAAAATGACCCAAACATGATATTACGGATTATGGGAAGACAATCTGTATTGGACTATATTCCAACAGAATATAATGCTTCTTAGACTCTGTTGTCATACTCCTAGTCTGAGTTTCCTCTGACCCTTCTCACCCCATATTTGTTATTTGTTTTTTATGTTGGGGTGTACACACCAACATAAGAAACCAAATATAAAAATTGGGGTGTCAAGGGTCAGAAGAAACTTGGACTATCATACTCCGTCCGACCTCTGTGTTTACCAATATTTTATCACAAAATAGCTTTGTAGAGACGACAATGTAATTTTATAATATATATCCCGATGTTGACATAAACTTTCGAGCTCGTGAGACTCTAGGCGTTATTGCAAATTACAGACAGAACAATCGCCGTCGTACTCTGCGATAAGAAGATGTTACTTGAGAATGCTGGTGGACGAATGAGAGTAGGTTATGCTTCAGTAGAAAATATGTAAATATTTTCCAAACATGTAATTAGATCGCTCATAATATTATAAAGTCATATCATCATGTTAATGTCACTCTGACTCTTGGTCAGATTAAAAAGCTACATTCATCATCAAAAAGTAATTGTGTGGTTAAAATATCACTAAAGCGAGAACAAATCGCAGTTGGTCCAAATAAGCTATCGTTATCAGAACGTCAGTATAATCACTTCAGTGAAGCCAAGCGATCAAAGACTGGGATACGAATTAATCTTTCTGCTAGTGCCATTAAAGACATCGCAAAGACGATTGGTATATTTCCACATATCGCAGCTATACCAGCATCAATAGCCTCTGTAGCCCCAGCTGTTGCAAAAGCAACTGCGTTATGCGCTGTTGGAACTGATACTGGCATGGCGCTCAAGAAAGCAACGGGTCAATGAATAAAAACCTCCACAAAAAAGGAAAAGGTCTAAGACTTCCAGGGACCCCGCATTCATGGTTCGGAAAAGGTCTAAGACTGGGAACAGTTCGATGATTCTTCCTATGTCCAATTTTGATTTACTTAATGGTACAAAAAATTAAAAATAAAATACTTAAGAGGAGTTTTATGCTCAATCAATTACATACCATTGCAATGCAACATAAAACTGGTATTATTAATCTTGATAAAAACTTTGGACCAGGCACGCATTGGGTTGGATATGCAATTGATCCACGTGGAATTGTTTATTTCGATTCGTATGGAACTCTTGATCAACTCAGAAATGAACTCGATGATTTATCAAATATCACAAGTGTGGATCAAAATGAAGTCGTGGTTTTCAGGATAAACAAAGACAAATAAAAACGGACTGTCTCGTTAAATCTAAATGTTCTAGTGAAATATAATAAATCGGTTGCAGCGTTGTAAAATCCCGCTGAGATATCTGTTAACCAATATCAATGTTTTGATCATGCCCCATTAATGTCACTAAGTGATGATACGCACGTGCAACGCTGTTTTGATCAAAATTGAATAATATATCCTCAGTTAGTTCTTAATGTCCATTTATTCTTAATGAAACCTCAATAACACCGAGTCTATCAAATGTCACAATACTACTTAGTTGTGAATTTACTCATTCAGCGTCTTGAAATGCAATAAATATGTGCCTTGGTGCAGCGACACCTATCTGTGATGCTATTTGCCATGTAAAAAACCCGTTAGTGTTACTTTGAAAGGCATCTGTGGTCATAGTCAAGCATGACAACGTTGATTTAATAACCGATCTTCAGATATTGATGGAGTCATTGTTGCCATCCACAGCGAAAGTTTGATCAGTATAACTTTACCATTAAGTGCCGTTGTTGCAGCATCATTAGCTCCTTTGGCATGCTATATTGCATCATCATCGATACCTTTTCGTACGAGTATATCTGTATGTTTAGCTCCAAAAATAACATTTCTACAAAATCAAAAGATGTGTGACAACGGAATTTCACATGAAAATCTTTCATCGTCACCCAGCAGTGCTCGACGTGATGCAAATCCCAAGTTAAAATTTTCATTCATCGATACAACTGTGTCCCCAGCCGCATTTAGTGTTAATTTCTGTTTACTGGATTATCAGTTGTATCTTTGGCAAACATGATTGATGGACCAGCTGATCTTGAATAATCATCGCCGTATCTTGCAAGACCAAGTATCGTTGTGGCAACGTCGATATAGTCATGACAAATCTCAATCTCTCATCCATCAATCATATTTGCGGCACTTTTGAATAACGCCATAATACCATAATCGACAAAGCCAACTCGATCACCAATTCCATAATCTGTATATAATCTGTATTATCTAACTTTAAAAATCTACCGTCGACTAGTTTTTGATTAACAACTTGATTTTATTATTTTACTTACATTTGCGGGAATTACTTCAGTGCTATGTAATTTTATTGGCTGAGGTTTTCGTCATATTAATGGTACTAGTCTATCTTTGATTGCTGAGAATGCTTTGCTAGCAACATCACCAACAGCGCCTATACTTTTTTCACCAACAACATCAATAGCTTTCATTCCCAGTTGCTTTGCAATCGATATTGCTTTTGGGGTTATCCTTCTAAATAGACCCTGAACAACATCACACAGTCCATCTCCGTAGGCTGTTTTGTATACTGGTAATCGAGAGTTTATTACCCTGACCTTGATTGAACCATGTTGTGTACTATGTATGATTATTTTAGTATTAAGTGACTTTATCACTAATTGAATCTAATCACTTTGATAGTCATCGACAATTTCATTAATGAGGTACCGATACAATTACTATCCATAACACCACCTGTAAACAATCGTTTACTAATATCATCTGCTTCATTAATGATTTCTGATGAATTATTACCAGCAGCTCGTTTTCCTCCAATGACGATTTACAGCTGATCAACATCAGCAAGGATATTATAGAGGCAAGTAATAAAACCACTCCCTAAACCACTTCCAGATACTCCAGGGGCATCATAATATTCTTCCTCATCAGCTTTTTTACTTGGTTTCGGTGGTGCTTTTTTTTACATGGTTTCGGTGGTGCTTTTTTACTTGGTTTAGATGGTATTTTCGGTGATTCTGGATAATCACGAAGTGATTGCTCAAATGGTTTTGGATATTCTCGTAGTTGTTGCTGTTGTCGTAGCTCTTGTTGTCGTTGTACCTTTTGCTGTCGTAGCTCTTGTTGTTGTAACAGTGGTTCACGTGGTGATGGTAATTTAGGATGTGGTGGTGATAGTGGTAATGGAAATTCAAATTAAAGTGGTGGTGATAATCGTTTACTTTGTTCAACCTCTCCTACACACACACACACATTATATATATATATATATATATATATATATATATATATATATATATATATATATATATATATATATATGTATGTATGTATGTATGTATGTATGTATGTATGTATGTATGTATGTATGTATGTATGTATGTATGTATGTATGTATGTATGTATGTATGTATGTATGTATGTATGTATGTATGTATGTATGTATGTATGTATGTATGTATGGATGTATGTATGTATATATATATATATATATATATATATATATATATATATATATATATATATATATATATATATATATATATATATATATATATTAATTATTGGCATCCGTCCGGCTTCGAAAGACGATGGTGTAGCTTCCTGTTTTGGTGCCTTATCTGCACCGTCGCGAGTGGTGGCTGAAGAGTCCGAACCTTGCGTCACCCTTCCTCTGCTTTCTGAACGCCTTGTCTCACAGCAAGTCGCCACTCATAGCGGTTGTTAGCACAGCTCTCCCAGTTGTTGACGCTGATGTTGATCGTTTTTATGTCCTTCTTGCAGATGTCTTTGTATCGCAAACGTGGCCGTTCAGTCGGTCGCGTGTCTTCTGCTAGCTCACCGTCAAGCAGGGTTGTGTCAATGGGAATGCGGCCTGAATCCATTCTCCTGACGTGGCTGAACCATCGAAGGCGCCTCTCGCTGAGGATGATGAACATGCTATTCATGCTGGCTATTCATGCTGGCACGTTCCAGAACCTCCGTGTTGGGTACTTTGTCCTGCCACTGGATGCGCAGAATGCGCCGCATGCATCTCAGATGGAAGCTATTGAGTTTCCTTTCGTGGCTCGTGTAGGTGGTCATTACCTCGCTTTAGTAGAGGAGTGTGCTGAGAACACATGCCTGGTAGACACGCAGTTTGGTCTTCTCAATGAGGTTGAGATTGTTCCAGACCATCTGGTTTAGTCTTGCCATAACTGCTGCTGCCTTAGCAATACTGCCGTTTACCTCAGCATCAATGGAAAGCGAGCTAGAGATGGTGGATCCAAGGTATGTAAAGTTCTCAACAACTTCAAGGTTGTACCCATCATTGGTGATAGTTGGAGGGGAGTATACATCCTGCTTCATGACATTCGTCTTCTTCAAACTGATGGTCAATCCGAACTCTTTACAGGCGTGGAAGAGGCGACATACCAGCTGAAGTCCTTCTTCCGTATGAGATGTCAAAGCTGCATCGTCAGCGAAGAGCAATTCACGGATGAGAACCTCTGTGACTTTGGTCTTTGTGCGGAGACGTTTGATATTGGACAGTTTGCCATTTGCCCTGGTGTGAATGTACACACCCTCGCCGCAGTCCTTGAAGGCGTACTGGAGGAGCACGGAGAAGATGGCAAAAAGGGTTGGTGCAAGGACACAACCCTGCTTGACTCCACTGCTGACTGGGAAGGCCTCTGATGTTGCGCCATTAAAGCACACTGTGCATTGAGTGTTCTAGTGAAACGATGTGATGACAGCGAGCAATCGAGGGGGTCAGCCGACCTTCTTCAGGAGTTTGAAGAGTCCGCTCCGGCTGACCAGGTTGAATGCCTTTGTCAAGTCTATGAAGGCAATGTAGAGGGGCATTTGTTTGACCACCAGCTCAAAAGCCACACTGGGATTCTGGGTAGATACGGGAGGCTAGTGTCTGCAAGCGTACAAGTGAGACACGTGCGAAAGCCTTTCCGACGATACTGAGGAGGGAGATGCCCCAAAATTGTTACAGTCGCTGCGGTCTACTTTGTTCTTATACAAAGTATTGATTTTGGCATCCTGCATGTCTTGGGGGATGTGTCTCTGTTCTCAACAGAGGAATAGGAGTTCGTGCAAGGGCTGGAGTAGTGCCGGATTCCCGTTCTTGAGGATTTCAGGTGGGATGCCGTCGCTCCCAGGGGCCTTCCCACAAGCGAGACAGTCGATGGCTTTACTTAGCTCTTCCATGGAGGGCGGAGTGTCTAGTTCATCCATGATTGGCAGATCTGGGATGGCGTTCAGGGCAGTATTGGTAACGACGGTTCGGTTTGCATACATTTCGTGATAGTGCTCAACCCAGCGCTGCAGCAGTTTATCCTGGTCTGTTATGATTACTCTCGTCTTAGACTTGAGAGGGGGGGCGGTCTTGAGAGATGAGGAACCTGTCGCCTTCTTGATGCCCTCGTACATGCCTCTTGCATCTCCAGTGTCAGCAGCTGTGTGTATGCTAGTGCAGAGATTCAGCCAATAGGTGTTGACGCAGTGGCGGGCAGTCCACATTTTACCTGGCAATCCTGAGGGTTTGTAGTGTAGTATGGCTAAGCGCACCCTTGTAAGCCAGAAGGGCTTACCTCTTCGCCCCAGTCACTGGCTCCATAGCCTCCCAGCTGGCCTCATACCAATCGGCATTTTCCGCTCCATCTTCCCATACGCACTAATGGCTGTGTTGTACACAGTGTCTCGGAGGTGGGACCACATGGAGTCCATGGTGTGATCAGATGACTTTTGGTGAAAGCTTCCTGCATCTTGCTAATAAACTGCTTAGTCTTCTCTGGTTTGTTTGCACGGCATGTATTTATACGTGAGCGACCCTTCTTCTTGGCATGGTGATGCTTCGTTGGGTGCTATTCGCACCTTGCTGGCCACCACAGAGTAATCAGTGTCGCAGTCGGCGCTGCGGTAGCTGCGAGTGAATAGGACGCTGTCCAGTTCCGCACGCCTTGTGATGACGAGGTCTAATTGGTGCCAGTGGCGTGAACGTGGATGTCTCCATGACACCTGGTGAATTTCCCTGCATTTGAAGTAGGTGTTGGTCACGCATAGGCTGTGCGAACAGCACATCTTCAGCAGTCGCTGACCGTTCTCATTTATATTTCCCCTTCCATGAGTGCCGAGACAGCTGGGCCAGGCCTCGTGGTAAGCTCCTACTCTAGCATTGAAGTCTCCTAGTATGTAGAGCCCTTCAATGTTGGGGATAATGGATATTACTTGATTCAAAGCCTCAGAGAACTGGTCTTTCTCCTCTGGGGTGGAGTAGAGGGTTGGAGCGTACACACTCAGGATGTTGACAGGGCCTGAGGATGTTGACAGCCTAAGGGTTAGGATCCTCTCAGTGCCTGATGATGGATGCTCAATGAAGGCGATGAGAGTGTTCTTTACAGCGAAGCCGACACCACACTGTCTAGGTTCATCGGAGGACTTTCCATGCCAAAAGAAGGTGTAGTTTTTTTTCCTGAGGGTGCCGCTGTCAACTAGTCTGGTCTACTGAAGGCCGGCAATGTCGACATTTAGTCGGGAAATTTCCCTGTCAATTACGGCAGTCTTCCGTGCATCTTCAATCTGCTGAAGATCATCGGTAAGTCCAGTACACATCTTCCTACGTTCCAGCTTTCTAAACGGAGAACTGGAGTCTTCTTTTCTCTTTTTTGAGTTTTGCCTGGTGCTTTTATTTTGGTCTACTTGTCTTGAATGTTCCCTAAGCTTCACGCACCCAGGGAAACAGGAAGGCCATGGCGGGATAGCACCTTACTGTCTGAGGACTGCTCAGCTTGAGACGGGCGGTAGCTATCCAATGAGACATAGCAGTCTCTCCCACCGTCGGAAGCAACCCCTGGCTATTGCTTATAACCTTAAACTGCTACTGTGCCGACACCTTACGACGACGCTGGAGTGTCCTCTTCAGTTGAGCTACAAAGCCTGGGCAGGGTAGTATGGAGAATCTGCCCATGCAGCAGATCCCCCTCTCCATGCAGCTGGTGTTCCCAAGGGAACGGTTAATGCCGATACAATTTGGCACCAACAGCATATGTATGTATGTATGTATGTATGTATGTATGTATGTATGTATGTATGTATGTATGTATGTATGTATGTATGTATGTATGTATGTATGTATGTATGTATGTATGTATGTATGTATGTATGTATGTATGTATGTATGTATGTATGTATGTATGTATGTATGTATGTATGTATGTGTATATATATTTACAGTCTCATCAAATCTGTTAAAATTTATGTATGTATGTATGTATGCATGCATGCATGCATGCATGCATGCATGTATGTATGTATGTATGTATGTATGTATGTATGTATGTATGTATGTATGTATGTATGTATGTATGTATGTATGTATGTATGTATGTATGTATGTATGTATGTAATTATGTATGTATGTATGTATGTATGTATGTATGTATGTAAGTAGTAGGAGAAAGTAAGAATCCGGGCTCAACAACCCCCTCCAGACCTCCAAACAAATACAAAATACCTAGGTAACGTAATAGAAAACCTATTGCAATCAATAATTGCGTTAAGAATCCGAGCTCAACAAATACAAAATACCTAGGCAACGTAATAGAACACCTGTTGCAATCAATAATTGCGCTAAGAATCCGAGCTCAACAACCCCTCTAGACCTCCAAACAAATACAATAGAACACCTGTTGCAAAATACCTAGGTAACAGGTAAAATTTAATTACGTGATCTTCCAGAATAAGCAAAATGATATGTCAGACTCAATTTTCCAAATCATTACGATTTAGCAGAGCGTGGCGATTGTGGACTAAATTACGCATTAGAATTCCAGTAAGGTAAGTGGTATTATACCTCATTACCAACTGTTAATGTCTCAACTGTAGATATCAAAAATATTTCATTATCATGGTGATAGAGGCTAAACTTTATTTTACCACTCACATAACGACGGGACTCAAACAAATCTTTTATTTGTGATTTGTTAAGATGGTATTTTTTGTCGATAAAATACACCTTTGACCGATCAAGATCAATTGTAAGTTTGGTGTATTTTTGCTGACTAATCGGACAGTGAAAGTTGTTAAATTCCGCTAGCAACTTTTGATACAATTGTTCGAGATAATTAAAATACTCGCTGTTATCAGATCTGATGAGCGAAAGTTTTAACTTGTCACGGGTACCACTAAAGCATATGCCTGATGTTTCATTATTAATTTCAACTGTCAATGGTTTGCCGTCCATCATTAGATATTTGATTTTGCTACTGTAGCTATTTGTTACTGTCAAATTTTCAAGCATTATTTTTAAAGTTTAGATAAAATTTTAGTTTGCAAAGATAATGTCAAATATATCTCTATCATCATGACAATACCCAAGTGCAAATGTATCTACCCCATTTTCGCAATAACGTTTATCATCAAAATTGCTCAAACCGCGTTTGATAAGGACATCTGTTTCGAGCTTATGATGATTTGTTCGAATTGACATAGCTCTTATAAAACTAACACCGCCATCAAGCGCATACTTGTAGTCATCAAATTTTATAAACTTTTTAACAAAATCACGAGGCAGACCTTTTGCTTTTTTTGTTATTTTATTATTGTCTAACAATACGGCATACATTTTACTACGTAATCCGATAAAGTATTTGATAGCGCTCGAGTTCATTTCATCTTTGAACTTACCAATAACCTTTTTATTTGTGTCGTCATGAAATTTACTGTCACGTGGGTAATCAGAAAGATCAAACAGATATTTATTATCATGCATGTCCTGATAGATGTCCTCACATTCGATTTCATATACGAGCGAATCAGTATCAGTAAATAATAATCTACTAGCCGGCCATTGATTTTTAACAAAATTATAATGAAAATCATACATCAGCCACTTTGATAAATCTAACACTGAAGCTCCAACGTAGATCGGCTTGTTTAGTTTTAGATTTGTTTTTCTTCTTTGTATCGCAACAAGATTCTCATTAAATATTTTCATGCTCACAAAATCATCGTCTGACACAAGTTTGTTTCTGCGATTGACATCATTGACTAGTTCGATATTTACGCGTTTCCTAATATTCTCCATCGTCTTACCAAAAACAGAATTGTTCATCAGTTTGAAAAAGTTTTTCTCAAAATCAGTTTTTGCCGCAGCTCTTCTTGTAGTGTTTGAGTTAATATAACCTCTCATCCACGGCGACTGATTAAATTTTAGTACGCGATGAACTTTTCTCAACACGAGACCAGCATCGACTGCTTGTTTTAAAGCTTTGTAATGCAAAACATAATTACGTTTATGAAGCAAATTTGGTATTAGTTTCTTTACCATGGAATGTTGCCTTGGTGATGCTAACGCTTGTTGTTCTTCTGATAACAAACTATATTCTATAACCATCGATTCCGCACAGAAAGGATAATCGTTATGTAATTTGTGTAGCGAAGTTGGATAATCGAGATCAACTTCAACGAAATACGAAACATCGTCGGGTATCTTTTTTTCTGTCTCTGATAGAAATTGATCAGCCGTGATCCAATGAAATCCACCAAACGGCATTGACTCTGCCATCGAATACCCGTACAAGTTATTGCAATCTAGATAAACTATATACTTCGAAGGAAGGTCAGGATTATACTCTTTCAAATATTTGTTGTTTGCTTCAGCATACTTCTTCGTTATCACGCTAATACCGCCTCGGATACCTTTTTCAATAAAATTGAACATATCAACATCAGTCAGTAATTCCAACCTTACCTTACTAAACTTTAACAGAGCATCCCATGACAGTCCGGGGGCAGAATAATACCAGCAAGGATCTAGTCCGTAATTATTATAACTCACTTCTCGAAAACTTTCAAAAACATCTGCTAATAATAACACGTCAGTTTTCAAATACAAATCGTGATAATCACCAAAAGTCTTACAATCAAACTCTTTCCAAATATCTTGTGCATACCTGTACTCATCATCAGTGATATTTTCGTTTTTAAGTTGCGAGTAAAATTTGTCTTTGTCAGGTAAAGATGTTTCATCAAATTTACTCCAATCGTCGAGATATTCGTATGGAAAAACTCCTTTTTTAGCTAATAGATTAAATTTATCTCCAAAACAGTCTCTTAGGTTATTAAATTTACTACAACCTTTTACTAGCTCATCTAACGATGCTGCCATAAACTGCAGGCTGTCAATAAAACGTAATTTACCTAGCGTAACTGACATATACTTTTCAAAATTATTTGGAATGCATTTGATGACATTATTGAGTTTTAGATGAGCTTTTATCTCAGGATCACCAAAAGCTTCTACGATGATGTGACTATCATATCCTCGAAAATTGTGAAGAATAACTGGAATAAAATCTGGAGCGTGAAATTTTAAATTACACTGGTCATGAGCCGCTCCACGATACTGTCCGGTCAAATGGCAATGGTCACGTACTTTTTTGTTGTCAGTATCAAAAGCTTTTTCACAAATATAACAAATTTTCGCTTGCTCGTGATCAGATTCTTGTTGAGGTGTTAATTTTAACATTGGAGTTACGTTTTTCAAGCGATAAGTAATATTATCAACTTCATTAATCAACTGCTTGAGAAGCCAAACAGCTGGATTTTTACCACGATAGAGTTGGATTGGTTTAGATAATCTCGAATCAGCGCAACAAACTACCTTGTACGCTACTCCGCATGGAACATGATTTTGAATTTTTCTTGTACTCGATTGGTTAGGATCATTTTCTACGCCAAGTACAGGTTGAAGTAAGCATTCGAAATCGACGTATATGACGAAAGGAATTTTTAGTTTATGATTATGATGGACAAACTGTAACACGCTATCTTTTTTAGATGGCATTGTTATTCTTTGTACGTCACTACAGTACTGCAAATGCTTTTGTAATGTTTCATTGTCTCTACAACCGTGCAAGCAGCGATAACAAAAGAACTTTTTGTTGTTATTTTTATTATACTGTCTTCCAACTAGTCTGTTAAAGTTTTTGATCCAAATGTAATGATTTTTATAAAACAGTAAATTGATAGTCGATTGTGAAGCTTTTTCTGAAATATACCTCGGATAGACATTTTCTTTTTCATCTAATCCGAAAACGTTAATCGAAACATTATTTTGCTTTTCAAACTTTGGTATTTGATTTTCTGCCACTGGAAAGTCAATACCAGCACAATTTAATCTTGACACGTGACTGATATACTTCTCAACACGATCAGCATTTTTTTCTGCTGGAAATAGCGCGGAAAGAACAGCCCATTGGAAACATTTGCTATCGACGTTTTTTATGTTTATACAGCACTGTTTATTTTTTATTTTTGGTGGCAGGTCGATATACGAACTACCGCGTAATGCGTCATATTTCATCGTGTGAAACAAAATTTCCTTGATCATTTCAAACTTCCAACCCGAACCTAATTCGGTAAATTCTTCTATTTTTTTCCAAATTTCTTGGTGTATTTCATTAGATAGTGACAAAAGATCACTACCAAGTAAAACACGTCTAGATTTTGCGTTGATGTAAGGGTCTGCAATTTCCTTGTTAGTAGATTCTTCCGTCACAAGTAGTTTTGAAAATATAACGTGATATTGCACTAACAATCTTAGACCCTTGTGTTTTTCAAGCTCACGTTTTACAGTCGTCTGTAGCAGATGAAAGAGATTTGTTTCAGAAAAATTTACTAAAACGATTTGATTATCAAACTGATAACTATTGTCAAAACCTGTAAAAGCAGTCGCTATTTTAACAGGTTCTCCCATAAGTCTCTTCTTGGCTATATCTCGCAATTTCAACATCGCTATACTATAGTCTAATATCTAATTGATAATTTACCGCACACTGCGCATGCGCTAGAAAAACAATTAGAGATAAAAATATCACCTATAATATAATGACAGTAAATCTGACAAGCGCACGTGAGCAAGAGGTATATCATGTTTATCCGAAGTACAATCTGTACGCTGGAAATGCACTTGGTTCGGTTATTAATATCATTACTGGAATATCTGTTGGTAAAGCAACGCCAGCGGGTTATACGATTAGTGTAAAGGGAGATAATACTGAAAGGATTACGATGTTTAGAAAAGATTTTATTTACACGTTATTTTGCGATGACATTCCAGAGGGGAAACGAGTATATCATTATAACGGTAAAGTCACTGATGATAATATTGAAAATTTATCCTTACAAGATGAGTTTCAGCCGCATCCGGTCTTTGATTTATACGAGGCTAACGATCGCGGTATTATTAGAAACAGAAAAACGAAAAAAGTTCTTAATAATATGAGCAATATGGGATATATCAGTGTGACTGTTAGAGGAACATCGACAGATCGAGTTTGTTATACTGGTCATAGGTTTCTTTACGAGGTGTTCAACGAATCTATACCCAATGGTCTGGTTATTAATCATATCAATAATGTAAAAACAGACAATCGATTGGAAAATCTGGAGCTAGTGACCCAACAGGAAAATGTGAGAAAAGGACGAGGTGGTGGTATTAATTTTAGATGCCCAATAAAACCTGTTATTTCGTTAAACCTTGAAACGGATGAGGAGATCAAATTCAAATCAATTACAGCTGCGGCGAAATATTATAATATAAATCCCAGAGCAGTAAAATTTGTAGCTGATGGAGCAACAAAATCAGCTTTTTCAAACAAATATGATGCTAGTATTATTTTTAGATATGATGATTAATAATATTTTGTAATTCGGTTTTAGTCAAACAATGATGAGCAAATGCTATAATATCATCGCAATCAAATTTTAGCGTCACTACTGCACTTTCATTAATTTTATTTTTTTCTGCTTCTGTTAGTAATATTTTATGAGAATCACCTTGCATTACAAAAATCTCAACGGAATATGAACTATAACCTGACAAGCATTTTCTTACCGCTTCAGTCAGTTCGTGGTAGTTTATTATATTAACTTTTTGGTGATATTTGACCTTGTCAGTCATCTTATAACAACAAATTAGATAAAAAGTATATTATAATATGGATATGATGAAACGACTTGCTAGCGATAAGGTCTCCACAATCTCTAATGATATGATAGACAAATCCATTGGTTATAACGAAGATGATATTTTATATAACAACGAGTCTGATGATGATGAAATAGTCACCGTCGTTAACAGATATAATTATAGCAGACCAACCACTGGAAAATATAATGTCAAGTATCACATTGCTAAAAAAATTATAAAATTTAATTTTACCGTTACCGAACAGCAGGTATTTTTGCAGTTAATCAGACCTTTTTTAAACATCAAAATTCCAGACCGACAGAAAAATATCAAATTCGATTTCATATTTGTCAAACTCTTTAATCTAATGACGATCTCTGACGATCGCAGACAATATCTAATATCATTATGTAAACCAGTAAAATGCAAATCTATCAAACGAAAGTATGAGGAAATTTATAATAGCATTATTTCACAGTCGATAAAATCGACCGGGTTGGAATCCAGCTGTTAAATTTATCGCTATACCCACGCCATTTGACTAAACTTTTATCTCCTTTTTTCCTAATCACTTTTTCGATAATGAAAACATCTTGTTCAGTTTTTTGTAGTTCTTGTTCGTAAAAACTACCTACTATAGGTTCACCTGCCAGATCTTTTAACGCGTACGTTACAGGTACTGTTAAAAGTACCTTATCACCCACAAATACTTCTTCGCTCCAGTTTGGAGTAAATCCTTTTTCAAATATCTTTTTAGTCAAAGAGATTCTAACTTTATCACTGACCTTAAATTTATGTCTGCGGTACATGTTTTCGTTTGCTAATATTGGATTTTTGATAGCGTCATTGGGTGACATTTTGATGGTTCGATGTTTCGTGTTATTATATTCGCCTACGATTTGAGAAAGGTCATCGATGTACCTGTTGGTGTTTTTAGCTGTCATATGTTTGTGTAATTTTTCGTTTAACGTGCGATTAAATCTCTCGACAACAACGCTTTTGCCTTCGTTTCCTGTAACGTATTTTTTAATATTATTTTGTTCTAGAAACTGCTCAAACTTTTTGTTGAAGAACTCGGCTCCATGATCAGTCCAGATTTTGTTTGGTTTTCTTTCAGTACTCGTTATTATCTGTTTTAGCGCATCAGTGATTGACGTTCCTGTTTTATCTGAAACTGGCAGACTAAAAGCGTATTTGCTGAAAACATCTATAACGTTAAACAAATACTTCTTTGGAGCGCCATCAGCGCCAACGTTAAACTGAGCCATATTAGATACATCTACCAAATCTATTGCCCAGATATCATCTACAGCGTTTGCAACAACTTTGCGTCTCGGAAACTTTTTTTTTAGGTCTGTGCAGCTCGACTGCAAGATCATCGTATAATTCTTTTCCCCGATCGCGAGGCGATTGACGAGACTCTCCGAGTCCGAGTTTATATTTTGCTCCTATCATTCCCTGAACAAATCTTCTATCAAAACGTTCTCGTAGATTTGTTGGCTCCATATCATGTAATTCGTCTAACATTACTTTATCACAATCTGCTTTCGAGTTTTCATGATCACGATAACAGATATCGTGACGCATTGCTATTGCATCCACTTGATTATAAGGCTCTTGGCCTGGCAATGGATTGTCGTTTTCATCTAGTTGTTGATCTAGCGGATTCCACGGACCAGTATACCGATGACCTGGCAAAGTCCAACCGCCTTTTGGTTTTGGTAATTTACCAATAATTTTATGTATATCTATACCTAACCCTATTATTTCTCTGTTGTTACAACGTTGACAGTACGTAATGATTTTATCTTGTTCTATGCAAAGATCTTTGTCACAATCACAATTGCATTTCATTTTATTTTATTTTGTTTCATAAGATTAATCGTCGATCAAGATAACTCTATCAACGCTAGATCCTACTTGTTTTTTCAAAAACATACTTTTCTTTCTACCACAGATTGCACAAATACTTTTTAACATCATTCTATTATTTTTCGTTTTTTCCGTCATCTCATCCTTGTTATCTGTTTTAGTTTTGCATTTGAGACAGTATGTTGACATTATTATATCAAGGAGTTTAGATAAAATTGATTGCAATATTATCATTCGCATGAGAAGGATGCTCATCAAATTGTAAAATAAACTTTAAAAAGTTTTTACTTCCAGAGCTTTTACTCTGGTGCATTTGTCTGACAAACATGATACAATAATAACCACAAGCTGATGTTCCAATCGGCTGTAGTTGATTAGACGAATAATTTATTTTATCAAATTTTTTAAAAATATATTTTTTATGAGATCGCTTGGAGGAAGTCCGAACGAATCAAAATAATTGTTATCGTGGACAGCAACCCAGTGGGTGCCAGAGCCATCATTGAAGTTTTCAATATTTACAACACAAGAACCGCCTGTTGGTACGTCATCGAGTTCATCTTTGGAAAATACTCCTCGAAATCCAACAACGTCCTTCAATTTTTCAATGATGTCAAAATTGCTCAATAACGTCTGGTCCCTGGTAGAGTTAATCCGCGTCCGATTCCTAGAAAGTTTGGCAGCAGACTTCCCGCTAGTCCCGCCAAAAGTGGAGCGAAAGGAATAATTCCTCCTTGTTTTGTTTGTTTGCGTTTTGTTGTTTTCTTTTTTTTCGATGATTTTGTTTTTTTCGGCGACGTTTTCGTTGGCATTTTATTTTATACTATTACATAAAATTAACGATAGATTTGTTTGATACCACGACCTTCGACTGCTTTCTTCGTTGCGCCAGAGACTGCTCCTGACGCAGCCGCAAGTCCAAGTGTACCAAGTACTGGTAAAACTTTGCTAGCTATTATTGATAACGCTGGTCCAAAAAATCCACCTTCTTTTGACATTGCAGTTACCTGAGAAACAGATAATTTCAACACAAATGGTTTTCCTTTGTCGAGTTTATTGATTTGTTGTTGCGTTAGCATGACTTTTACTGCAATTTTATTTGAAGTTTCCGGAGAGATCATCAAAGAAACAGAGCTGCGTTTAGCAACAGCTGCTGATAATTTTTCAACTTGACCAGATGTTAGGTATATTTCTCGAGTTGTGTATTTGGTTTTCATAATGTTATATCCAAGTTGTTAGATTAAACTTGTACTGTCATTCTTCCTTTGATTGAATCGATGGTCAGAAATCGATCACTAACCAATAGCGCGTATACGTTATACTGTTCACCTGGCACATCGCCCAGTGTCCACGTGACCTCAATATCTGCAGTCGATCCCACAACACGCTCCAAATGTTTTGATACGTCAAAATAAAAGATGGGATAGAGCGTTCGAAACTCTTCTATTGATATTTGAGATCCACTGTCCGCGTTCTGATATTTTTGCATTGCTTCCATAAGATACATGTACGGCCGAGAGATGTTTCTGGTGGCGTCTTCGGCAAAGTTACATTCGATTGCACGTTCGGGATACTGTTTGGAATTTACTCTCACAAATATTCGTCTAACGTCTGGGTTATCGAATACGGAGTTGTTTATTTCCTGATTGTTACGACGTGCTTGTCGTTGAAATACGACGAACAAGTGTCGCGGTAGTTGTTCGCTGGGCGTGGTCGTTACACGCCACGTGTAATCAGTCGCGTTGGGAATGGCTGTTTGATAAATCCTGTTCTGTTGGAAGTGTATCTTTTTTGTAAAGGTGGCTAGTAAAGATTCGAGCTCCATCATTTTAGCTAATGAAGGGACAACCCGAGGCATCCACAGTGCTAATCTTGTAATAGAAAACTGTCCCTCAGCCACTCCACCGGCGTGTATTATACAATCGTTTTGATCAGCTCGATCTAATATAAGCGTATGTTTTATTCCTCGAAACACTTTGTTATAATCACGGCAAAATCCAAAGATTGTACTTAACGGAAGCATCATCGTTATTTGGCGAGAATCTGCGGCAAATGCTTTTCGTTTAGCAAATCCCTCGTTATATCGTTGTTGTCTTATTTGTGTAACGGCTAATCTTATCGAATTACCTATCGCAGCGGCATCAGCAGCAGCAGGATTGGGGATGAGATTATTGTTATTTTCAGCAAAATTACCATCACCAGTACGAAACTCGTTCGACACAGTTGTCCCTAGTCCAGTATCTTTGAACCACATCATATTTGTGGCTATTGATCTGGAATAGTCATCGCTAAACGAAACGATGTTTAGTATTGTACTCGCTATGGGTAAGTGCATCGAAATATCTTCTACGGTTTGATTGGCCAGTTGGTATCGTGCACTCTTAAACAAGCTCCAACCATTATTGACGAGAGCGATTTCTACATTAGCTGCAATATCAGCACCTGCTGCATCTAATATTCGGCCACGCACTTCTAACATCGCCTTATGGGGTAGTAGAAACACGTCCTCGTCTCTTGTGTTAAAAGTTCTAACTCCGGTTTTATTCGGTTCGTTCGAGTTCTCATCGAGATACTCGACATACTCTAATTCTGTTACAGCATCGTCAGTATCAATTTCTTCTGCAAAGTCGAGATAGTTTTTAGCTGACATTTATTTTATAATCGTTACACAAAATTAAAAGGCAGCAGGGGTCATCGGTTTTGTTTTCTTTACAAGTTTACGTACTATTTCTTCACCACTCGGCGACAGTAATTTTTTTGTTGTAGCTATCATAGCTCGTTTTGTTTCTTCTGTTGGCGCAATATCTGATATTACTCGTTTTATTTCAGACACCGTAGGTGTTGTTGAAGGTCCTTTAATCTTATCAGCAATCTTTTGCCCTACTGCAGTGCCTGCTGAAGATGCCGCCCCTGTAGCGAAAGCTTTACCGGCGTCAAGTGCAATGGGCGCTACTTTACGCGCGATTCCTGGAATATTCTCTGCAATTGTTGTAAATATATTTCCAAAAAATCCACCTACGATTTTTCTTCGATAAACTTTTCTTCGTCTCATTTTATAAAATTATGTACACAAAATCACATGCCTAGGCAGTGCGTAGGTGTAAGTAATACGTGACTATCTCGTTGTTCACGTCTATTTGTCGTCCAGATTGGTTTGTGAGTTGCATTGTAATGCTTGTAATTTGATTCTCAGGTGTTATTGGATAGTAGATAATCTGTCGCGGATTGATTTGCATGAGAGAACCCGGTGGGACTTCTGGTGAGAAACTGTAGATCGTTTGCCCGCGGTTGCGTTTTGACGTATAAGATCCAGATGCGATAGAGCAATTGATGAGTATTGTATTTACTTCTGTGATATCTACTGGTAGTTCTCCATCAAATGTCAAAGATTTATCTTCACCGGTGGTATAGTATAAAACTCTAGTAAAACCTAACATCTTTCCAAAACTTCTTTCTTCAAAGATGACTTTCATATTTCTTTTCACTGTTATCCTAGCTCGTAAGGTGTTATAATTCGCCGCTAATTCGAAATTATCAGCATTCCCACCAGCTTTTGTTAGAAGCTCTTTTATTGTTCTGTTTAGATCAGTAATGTTATAAGCTCCTTGTGGAATCTGTAGTTTGTATTGTATATCAATAAACTCTTTTTGTGATGTTGGAGATTGTTTAACATTAACGATTAAAATTTCATCATTAATCCCAGTTTTAATATTCGGCATGGCGTTCCAACAAGTACAAGAAATTAATCCAATCTCATACTGTTTTGCAGGATCTAGTTCTATTGGTGGGTTGTAATTTACTGTAAAATTCGCGCTGTTTCCTGTTATTTGTGACGAATCAAGCAATAATGTTGTTTGCATTATACTAATATTTTAGATAAGATCGCGGTGTAAAATTTCGTACTCGGATGATGTTAGTAATCCACTCGACCTTAGATGATCAAGTATATCAATAATTTCGTTATCAATCTCTACACTTTCATTACCAGCTTCTTTAGAGGATATCAACAGCATTAGCCGATCGACTATGTCTGCGTTTGATGTAAAAACTTTAACTCCACCTCCAGTTCTTTCTTCCGGTAATCTTTTATCTCGCTTTTTTTCATATTTTTTTAATAGTCTTATAAAATTCCAACTTTTATTATAACCTTCTGGTTTATTTCGATATCGTTCTGATGTTTTAAGAAAAACCTCAGCAATAATTCCTTCCCTAATATAATTGAGTAATGTTGGAATATTTCTTTCATCTTTTTCATCTTTAATTTTATCATCAGCACGTGAGCCATCTTCTACAATTCTTTTTAATTTTTCTATCAAATCGTTATAGTTTTCTTCTGGCCAATCTCGAATACTATTAATATTAGTGATATCATATTTTTCCATAAACTCTTCATACTCATCATCTTCTATTTTAACCCTAGCTTGTCTTCTGTAAATTTTTATAGATTCTCCAAAAGGTACCATTTTTATCACACTTTCTTGTAATATTTTTTGTTTCTCAGTTAATTTCTCAGTTTGTTCTGACAATTTTTCCATCATACTTCTTATCTCATCTGGATTAACCGTCAATCTTGTTATTGCGTGTTGAAGTTCAAGAGGATTGTTCATTAGCCTGTCAAACTCAGCTTGTCGTGCAGCAGGATCAGCAATGTTTCTTACAAGTTCTTCTGCAATTTTTTTATTTTCTTCTTTCGATCTTTCTCCAAGTAAACCAAACAAACCCTTTTCTTTCATTTTTGCTAGTTCTTCCGGAGACAATGTTGGTATTTCTGGCTGCTTGCCAAGCATTGCCTCAGTAACAGGTTTGAAAAATTTGGTTCTTTCTTCTTCTGCTTGAACTTGTCCACGTCGAGCTTCTTCCACCTTTTTCTTAAAAGCCGCACGAGTTTCGAGAAACTTTTTTAGTAATTCGATTTTCTGTTGATGTTTGTCCATTATTTTTATACGCTTTACAAAATTATATCATAGAAACGTCTCAAGGCAACAACGAAACATCTTGGTTGGATCACGCGCTAGCTTGTCAAATAAAAAGAAACTATATCTATCTTTAGTTGCTCGATGATATAATTCGATAAATTTATCTTTTGTAACATCACCACATTGTTCGTTTGCAATATTTCTCACATCCACATTATCTAGTCCGGGAAATAATATGAAACAACCCGTATTTCGCCTAATAAACCTATCAACATTATAAAAACCTTGGGCAAGATAAACAGAATTACATCTTTTATTACGTGATAGTGAAAAATATGATCTAATCTTGTTCATCTCCTCATTGTTTAGCGGAATATCATCAAAGACGATTATCTTATGCTCTGACGAATCGAGTTCATTCACTGGAACAAGTTCTTCTGGTTGTTTTATCAAAAATATATCATCACCAATGCCAAGTTCATCACGAAGTTTATCATTATACTCGTTTAATAATTTGTATTTGTCTTGTTGGGGGTTGATAGTGTAAATATACACCTTATCATAGTTAAAGTTATTATTGAGTAAAAGATTTAATAACAAATTTGTTTTACCAGATCCAGTTCTCCCAACTATAAGATAATGACAGTCTGGAAGTTCATTGTTATGTTTATGCTTCACCAATCGCTCGGTGTCAAAGTTTATTATCTTCGCCATCGTATAATTTTATGTTATATTAATCCAACAATTTTGTGTAGAACGGTATGTATAATGAGCTACTATACAAAATTTGGAACATTAGCAGTAGATTTATTAACAGAAGGTTACCAGGGTGACTTATCCAAGTATGCAACTCTTGATAAGCTCAAAAATGAAATCAACAATTTGTTAAACGTTGCAAGTGTAGATCCAAATGAAGTTGTAGTTTTCCAGGACAAACAAGGACGATTAAAGACGAGTAATGTACAACTATCAGATGTACTAGTACGAAATCCTACTGCAGTTGCTAATAATATTGTTACTTTTAATAATCAAGGTAAGAT
Organism: Potamilus streckersoni; assembly: GCA_016746295.1. Classification (NCBI taxonomy): domain Eukaryota; kingdom Metazoa; phylum Mollusca; class Bivalvia; order Unionida; family Unionidae; genus Potamilus; species Potamilus streckersoni. Next base: position 680,050 of record JAEAOA010001156.1, read on the forward strand.
AGAAGATTCGGGTAGGTCAGTTAACGATTATGTTAGAAAAGCAGGTGATTTATTTACGGGAAACATTGTTATGAACCAGAACAAGATCACATACCTTGGAAACCCAACTGAGGATAATGACGCTGCTACTAAGAAATATGTTGATGATCAGGAATCAAAGTACGTGTCGGCGCATGGCGGTATAATGCGTGCATTTCTCAACATGAACAATAATGGCATCAATAATCTTAGAACACCAGAATCTGATTTTGATGCTGTAACAAAGAAATATGTTGATGATATCAACAATGAAATCACCAAGTTCAAAACTGATTTTACTAATCACATCACCACGTTTTTAAATTTTCGTAGAAACATAAACAAAACCAATAACGAATTTTTTGGAAGTCCGCCATCTGTTGATATTACACTCGATAATATTAACACAAAACTCAACGATATTATTAGTGGAATTCCTAGTATTGTTGAGAAAACAAGTATGATTAAAATTCCTCACAAGCAGATTAAAAATATTGTCTATACTGTTGCTTCTGGAATGTCTACTTGGTCTCCGCAAAATAACACTCTCAAACATACTGCAGAGGTCACTGGTGTGTATAGATTGTCCGTGTTGAGCAGTGCAAAGTTTAATATATTTACATTATTTCCATGGCGTCACTCGACTGATAATTTCTCTGGAACTGTGTCTATTGTGTTAAACAAAGATGTTGAAGAAACTTTTATGCTAATAGCTGATGACAAAAAATTAACTGCTGCGTCATATTGGTATTGTCTGGAATTTGTGGCTGAAACACCTCAACTAGTTACTTAATCAAGCCTGAGATTATGTGAACAAATATTATAATGAAAAAAAGTATAGTTGATTTCAATCATATTTCAAAAGATATTCCAGGACAGGATGTTGACGCACTAATACAATACTACAAATATTATCATAAAAAACTTTGGTGTGTTAAAAAATGCTACAAATATTATAACAAAATACTTCGAGTAATATCATATCTACCCTTGTTAATGACTAGTTCTGGCATAATTTCAAGTGGTATATCATTAAACCCGTTTTTGTTAATCATATCCGGTGTTGGTGTTTCTCTTACAGCAGCTTGTAAAAAAGTTGAACCTAAAATTTCGATAAAAAAGCACGGCTGCTTAACATCAATTATAACTTACAAAAAACTACTTGATCAAATAAGATCTTACCTACGAGGAGTAAAATATAGTATGGACGATTTAATACGTGAATTTCGTATTATTGACAACATGTTAACAGATATTCTTCCCATGAGGATCAGCAAATATGAGAAAGATTATCAAAAGAAGTATGATATAACATAAAATTTTATATAATACCACTTACCTTACTGGAATTCTAATGCGTAATTTAGTCCACAATCGCCACGTTCTGCTAAATCGTAATGATTTGGAAAATTGAGTCTGACACATTATTTTGCTTATTCTGGAAGATCACGTAATTAAATTTTACCTGTTACCTAGGTATTTTGCAACAGGTGTTCTATTGTATTTGTTTGGAGGTCTAGAGGGGGTTGTTGAGCTCGGATTCTTAGCGCAATTATTGATTGCAACAGGTGTTCTATTACGTTACCTAGGTATTTTGTATTTGTTGAGCTCGGATTCTTAACGCAATTATTGATTGCAATAGGTTTTCTATTACGTTACCTAGGTATTTTGTATTTGTTTGGTGGTCTGGAGGGGGTTGTTGAGCTCGGATTCTTACTTTCTCCTACTACTTGTATGTATGTATGTATGTATGTATGTATGTATGTATGTATGTATGTATGTATGTATGTATGTATGTATGTATGTATGTATGTATGTATGTATGTATGTATGTATGTGTGTGTATATATATTTACAGTCTCATCAAATCTGTTAAAATTTATAATATCATTAGATCTGATTTCCGAAATATTAGTAGCAATGCAATATACATCCTTAAACCGATTGGGAAAGCTTAGACATTTAACACAATCTGGTTTCCATATGTTTTTCTTTCAAAATATCCAAACGCGGCAATATCAAATATTTGGCTTGGGTCCCTAATAGCTGCAAAACCTTTAGGCGTAAATTTATTTATTATATTTGTTCTTGGTTTTTTATGTGCTAGTTGTGGTGCTTGTGGTGGTGGTTGTTGAGCTGCTTGGATACGGGCAGCAATATCAACAGGCAATTTTCAAGAGCTCGTGTTGCGTCATTTGCTGTAACAATTTTCCTTGTTGGTTCGACAATCGGCTTAAATAATTGTTTTGTACCCTCCTCAAATTCGACTTGAGATGCTTGAGGTGATTGCAGTTGTTGTTTGACTAAATCACGAACAGGTAAATATTTTCTAAATACTTCTAGTCGCTCTCGAGCTAATGAAGCTGAATATGGTTCTCCAATATTCATTATTGATAATATTTATAATGGCTGTTTAATTTATAGCAGCAGAGAGGGTGAACAACCAATACTGAGTGACCAGCACGTAAAATAAACGCGCAAAACAAAGGGTTAGAGATAAAATAACGAGATAAGCTAACCCAATTAGAAAAGTTTTTGGTTTAACGTTATCAACATTATTTTTCAGCCTTTGTAGGAACCTTTAGTTTTAAAAAAAAAAGGTATCAGGCAAAGTGGTCTGTTCACCATCTCTGCTGGTCAAACAAACAAAATAATTTGATTACATTTTTGGTCATATTAGCAACATAATAATAATAATTGTGATGTATAGCTCTGTTTTTATAGCTCTATTTTTTAACTCCTGGTACATGATTTTATTTAATTTGTGTCATTTTTGTTTATGCTTGTACAGGATATCTTTAGCTAGAATTTGCCTACGTGACCCGAGTCTGTTAAGAGCATACAATTATATAGGATCTATAAATAGATACATTGACACTTATTAAGAATAATCTTAATGATAAAGACAATAATTCCCTCGGCTTAATTTTTAATTGGCTGATGTAGTTGAGACGGTTCTAAAAGAATTCAGTAATGTCCAATTGGTTGTCAGATGACATGAATAGGTAAGTTTGGGACAAAATAGGTACGATCCATCTTGTGGAATATATTGTGCAGGATAGTCGCAGTTGAAGATGTATATAAGGAAAGAACTAAGCAATCTGGTTCATTCTGATTTTGGAGTCATAATTATTTCTTGTGTTCTTGTTGTGAGTCAACAGGCGTGATTTATGTTGTATTTATATATTAATCGAGAGGAAACATATTTGTTTGGACTGTTCAGTAGAAATAGAAAGTGCTCATTATTTGGACTGGACTAATATTTTGGAACCGTTGAGAATTAATCGAAGGAGTTTGGATCACGCCATCTTGACAACGTCATGACTTTTGTCGGACCAGTACGTTTCTGGTTTTGAAATTTATACAGAACTTTTCATTCATTTAGCGCTTCGAACTTTATCAGGATTATTTAAAATCACACCATAATACTGAAAATTTCTCTCACGTTTTCATATATTGATAATTAAATTCATTGTAAGTTTTACAAAACTTGTGTTGCTTCTTTCTGTTACTTAGTTTGTGACCACAGAATCGTAGATAATAATAATAATAATAATAATAATAATAATAATAATAATAATAATAATAATAATAATAATAATAATAATAATAATAATAATAATAATAATAATAATAATAATAATAATAATAATAATAGTAAAATTATACTGATGATGATTCTAGTCACAAGATTTTGAAGTTTAATCAAGACAGACAAGCGCAAACACTAATGCTTGCTGTTTTGGTGACTAAACCTTCCTAGTGCATTGTTTCACACCAATGTGCAGTCAGAGATTTTAGATCTTTTGTATATGTAATATCTGTTACAGCAATGGAGTAAAATTTTTGGTGAATATCGATTTTAAATTCATAAATAATTTGCAAAAAAGCTTTTAAAATATGCTGACAACTTGCAGATTTATTCGACTCTCAAGATTTGTTTAACTTTTTGTTAAATATCGGGTCAGTAAAACTTTGACTCCGCGTTTGTATCTTTCTTGTTTACCTCATAGATACTTAATTGACCGGAAGTTGATCTGTAGTTTGCTAAAAATGGCTGAGATTTTAATCAACGTGCAAGCCTATGCTAAACTGACACTTCATGCTGCGAAATATCCACACTGTGCAGTAAATGGCGTATTGTTAGCAGAAGATTCCAAATCTAAAGACCGGAAGACAATCAGATTTGTTGACTGTATTCCTCTTTTTCACCTATCCCTGAGTTTAGCGCCGATGTTGGAGTCTGCGTTGTTGCAGGTATTTTAAACTTTTCACACTCTGCAGGGACTCGTTGCAAATAAAGATTATCGGTTAGAGGATAGAGGGCTGGGGTCCTTACCTATCTGGAGTTCCTGCCTCTCAGTCACTTGATCGACACTCGTACTTTCATTTGGAACGAGCAACGGTGCATATTATGATTGATGGGTCCCATAGGGACTCGTACCGGCCACATGATTCACTCAGGTGGCACTCACCAGTTATTATGTACTTTTGAGAGAGTTATGTATGTAAGGTGAAGTTGTTTGCATTTTATACATGCATAATGGAGAGAATATTGACTACTTTTATGTAATGTGGCTGAATTTTCTTTGGATATTGTACTTTTGGAAATTTTAAATGATCTTAGGACACTGCTAACTAAAATGACTGCTCCCTTGTGCTCCAAAAATCAACCTGAATTTGTCTAAAGTACACTATTATTGGCAGCTATTAAAATAGGGAAAATGAATTTTGCCAAACTAGACAATACCAACTTCTAAAAGTGCAATGAATGAATTACCAAATACATAAAATGTAAAAAAAAGTTATCGGCTCTATTTTTTTCAATTTACCTCTGAAGTTCGAGAAGTGAAAATGAGCAAGTAGAGCTAGCTCTTTTTTGAAAGGTGTACATCTGGAGTAAGGCCAAGCTGTATTCTCTCTAACTTATATTACCCATCAATCATACATCAAAATAAAGGGAATTAAAGGTTCTTTGAACAATACCTAAGATATACAAAGTCTCTAATAAATAACCAGTATAACTAGTGAGGAAACCTGTTGAAACTCTTTTTCTTTAATCACGTAATTTCTTACATTTGGTTATGGTCACATCTAAACTATCAGTTATAGCAACTTTAGCACAGTTCTGAATCTCATTTAAATCTTCATTTTTCCTTTTAACAACAAAACGCTTGTCCAAATTTGCAAATGGCATTTCGTCCAAGTCTCTTGATTTAGAGTTTGCAGGTAACATTCATACAGCAATAACTGGAAATGAAATCAATAACAGTGATTGCACTGGGATTCGCCTATGTCGCAAATTGCAGTTATGTTTTACATATTGTCAACAAAATATACCATCAGGTCAAACTTGGATATGAAAATGCACTGGAATAAATTGTTACATAAACAAATCCTTATTTCATATTGATAAACCACCCTAACAGTTAATTGTTATGTCATAATCCGCTTATGCTAATACCTGGCCTTGATACTGTATGCTTTAAGATAATCAAACTAGCCATGTAACTGACTATCTTGAATTGACCACCTCCGAGGGCAGAAACCTAAAATGACTTAAGTCGACCACACAACAGAACTTTACAAAAAAACAAAAAATGTTAAACTCCAGAATACTTGTCTAAACTTGCAAATGGCATTTTGTCTGTTCTCTTGATATTAAGCTTGCAATATCTATACAGCTAGTATCAGAAAAAATACTATCTTGTTGAAACAGATGACAAATTATGCAGCATTTTCGCATTTTCGTATTTACATCGGATGGAAATGACAAAAGTGAGACAAATGTTACTGGATTGATCACCAATGCTGGTTATCAGGTCAAAGTCAGACCCAGTCAATATGTTGCAAGTATAAACAGCCTCATTGTGAAATACATAATGAAACATCAGTGTGCCATACATATCAATGATGATGACAACAATAATGTGCACAGTATTATAAATATTTTTACCTGTATTTGTTATTGTCTTTATTAACAATTTGTTGTCACTAAGGGCGATAGCAATATATTATATTTCTTGACATTTTAAATAACATTTTTTTAAAATCATGTAAAGGTACTGATTCTTTATTTCTAAACTGAAGTGAAAATAACTGTTGCTCCTTTATTTTCTTTATACTTTATGGCACAATATTTAAGAATATTTTTGTTGTTGCTCGAAATTTAATGATAATGATAAAGCAGTTTTCTGCGCATGGGAATCATGAGTGCAAAGCTCATGGGAAGAGCTACAAATACATACATATAAATATAAGGCAAATAAAAATTGTCTTCAAAACAAAACTTTTAGTATGGACCAACTATTTGAGGACATATTGTAACAAAGTGGCCGTCCATGGAAGTTACAGATAGCAGTAAAATCCAAATTAGGGAATAAATAAAAAGTGGAGATTTCTAAAATGATGAGAATGGTTAAATTATTTTGTATGGACTTAACTGGTGTATGTATATTTATTGTTGTGTATATAATTAAATTGCCTGATGATTATTTTCATTGAATTCAATATTTTTTTTAAAAAGTAAAAAATTTGTCATCTGTTTGATTATAAATTTTTAAAATAATGGCTTTCAGCAGGTGATACATGTTGTAGATAAATGAGAAAATAAGCCTCTTCAAAACTGAAATAATCACTACAGAACAATAAAAATGAATATTCAGATTCTTGTAAATCAAAGTAGGAAGGCAACAATTACATTTATTGGACATCACATGTCGATTTGAATACAGTAGTCCCCCTCTTGAACGTCCCCCTCTCACCACTCACCAGCGGCCACCCGCTCCTTATGGCCAGAATCTGAAGGCACTGACGAATTTGTGTTCACAATTACCCCTCACGAAAGGCCACCCAGCCAACGCGACCAGTGGCCAGCATATTTTTGCAAAAATATCAAATTTACCCCTCAGAAGCGGCCGCATTTTATTTTGTAATATACATCCAGAACAAAATTTTTTCTAATTGTGTTAAGTAATCCGATTTTTGTTTCCTGATGTCAGGTTTTTGTTCTTCAAAAAAGTGCTGTACATGTACCACTAAGGTTAATATTATATCCTTTACACCTCACAAGAAGCCACATTTATTCCATAAAACTGAGAAAGACTCAAATTTTAATCCACACAAAAAGGTAGGTACATGTAATCCTATATCCTTACTGCGTGTTATCATAAGATGTCTCGTTTAGCCACTAATAATTGTTAAGATTACACTTATTAATAGTAGTAACAGCTGAGAAGTGGCAGTATTGATGTACAATACAAAAGTCAGCGGGGAAAATGGTATGATAGCCTTTATGGCTTCCCTTTGCAAGATGTTGAGCTTGTTAACTTCCATAATTAGTGGCTATTACACAACAATTGTCAAGTTTATAAATCCTAATGGCAGTGAGATGCTATTATTCAGATCAAATCTGCATACATATACTAGCTGTTTTTCGCACTTATAGTCAAGAAATGAAATAAAAACAATAGGGTACAAGACTGCGACTAACGAATCACGTGACAATCGCTGCCATTAAAATACATGGCATCTTGTTTAAATACAGAAAAAAAATGTTTTATCAGTCTGGTAGTTGCAACATCGATGATTATAACTGGACGTAATGTCAAGATCACACTGTCATCATTGGCTAAAAATAGAAACAGGGTACTAGACAAAGACAGGAAAAATCACATGACAACACAACTTGTCGCTTCCTTACGAAGAAAGCATTTTGTCCGCTCAACAAATGTTTCGTCTGCATAATTAAATCACATACAGTTAGCAACATCGGAATAACCCATTACCAAACATTAACATGTCATCATGTAAACGGAGATGATTATTTCAGGAAACGTCGGTTATTATAGTTTACGATATCGGGTGAGGTGGGGAGGAGGACTGATCAAACAAATTTAGGTAGAAAAGACTCAAATAAAACAATTTTATTTTGAAAAGACTCCAATAAATAACATCGTAACCGATAAGTTATTTAGCAGCAGTGGGAAAATGGAGTAAATGGAAAGAAAATTGCGTATGTATCAAGATTTAAATGATGTTTTTGAATGGTTCTGCAATGTGCATGACAACTCCCGCTCGCATATCATGCTTACACCAAGAATAAGAAATATTAATGCATATTCGGTTGAAATAAGTCAACTATTATAGCACAAGAACCTTTCAATATTTAATGTAGCTTTTAAACGAAGATATTAAATGCTTTGAAAAATGAAGCTTTCTTACTATGTACATATACTTCTCACAAAAAATGTAGTCCCTCTCTGGAAAGGCCACCCGCCTTATAAGGCCACTTTCCCGGTTTAGAAGGGTTGGCCGTATAAGAGGAGGACTACTGTATGTCTCGAGGTGGGTGATATGATTCCAAAATTAAGTCATGTTGATAGATATTAACAAGCCACTATGCTGTATAGGGTTTGAAACTGAAGTTTGTGTGGCTTTACTATAGATAAATTAGGTTTGCATATACCTACAAACTTTTCAGTTAAAGATAAATGTTTGCTTTCGCTGCATCAGGTTTGAATACCCAACCTTTAAAGAGGCCCTGGGTGGTCTAAGGCACTCATTATTGATCAGTGCCATCTCACCTCTATATGCATGGGTTAAGCTTACCAGTAGCTTCTCTTGGGACAATTTTTCTTTCCAGGGATTCCCTGTGGTCTTCCTCCACCATTTATACTGGCCGCCATGTATAGCCTATCTTGTGATGAAAAATGGTTTTATACCCTACAACAACAACCAAACTTTTTAAGACATTTTCCAACTTTACAATAGAAGTACATGATATTTTGATATACCCTACCGAGCAAAGGTCAAATTTGCAGAAAAAATCAACTGCCTTTCTGAGAGTCTTCCTAAGGTTGGCAGGTCTGACATAAGCATCTTTTTGTAGATCCTCTCCATTTTTATGCTCGTTAACATCTTAAAAAAGACCATATCCATGTGGGCAATTTCAAATAAAAATGATCACTACAGATTTACAGCCATTAATAAAAATTACATAAACAAAATCATGCACCAGGAATCACCAAAAATATAGATAAAACTATGAATAGCATTGGAAGAAAAGTCAGCATAGTGTTAATCTGACCCAGATTTCTTTGTTGACCCATTAACTTCTGGTGGTTTTTTTTGTTGTTTTCATCTGAAATGCAAGTTAGAAAACCATTTTGGGAGATATTTCTGAATACATCCTTATTCCTAATACATCAACCTCCAAGATATTTTTGTTTGACCTAATGTCTATTCATGTTAAAAACATGGTGTTTTATTAGCTCTTTCACATGAGCATGAGCAGAAAGGTAAAAGTTGAAAAGTTGGACTATTTTTGTTTGTTTTTTTTTGTTCCTTAACTGACATGTCATTTTCATGTTGAAACCACTCTTCATTCTAAATGCCCATCTTATCCTACTTTTTGCAAAGGTTCACCTGTTTGTGTGCAATTCAGACTGGTCTATTTTAGATCTGAGGCCAAAAAGTCTCAGATCCAGGAACAAATTGAATTCAGGCCTCTGGCGAATTTCGGCTGAAAAAAAAGTGATGTCTTTCCCTCTGTATTTGTAGTGCAAATAGAACATCTGTATTATTTGGTATCATCGTAAAACTACATCTGTCTACCTTTTTATAATACCACCCACTTTATTGCATCACACATGACCTTGACACTACAGAGCTCAAAAGTAGGCTACCACCTCCTGCTCCGTAAATGCGCCTCTTGTGATTACTAAGTTAACTGCACATGCATTTGATTGTTAGGTGAAGTCATAGGTAAGCAGCCACCTTTTACAAAATAAGAGTTGTTTGGGACTAAACACTTGCTATGAGAAACTTGTCCATCTATTGCCAGGCATTGGTGTAATATCCAGTTTGTTCAGCTTGGATGCAATAATTACAATGCCAACATTTTAATGAGACATTAGATTTATTTTACTGACATTTTACAATCATTTTCAGATAGATGCTTACTGCAAGAGTAAAGGCTTAATCATCGGTGGTTATTACCAGGCCAATGAACATTATGAAGATAATGAGTAAGTATAGCTGGATTAAACTTCTCGACAAAGGTATTCAATTTGTCTGGTCTACATCATTTGTTGGCCAAGCCAAGATTCAAACCCAATCAGACAGAGGCAAGATGTCAGTGCAAACACATGATACCACCCATTGTGATGCATCGATTGCTAGTTCTAGTTTGATGATACTTTATCTTAAGACTTGCTTATTAAGAAAATTTTATTTTAATACGAGATCAGGGTTCTCAATAGATTTCCAAGCTGAAGTCAGTTGACCCTTGACTCCAGAAGCTCAAGAGTGGAATTAAAATCTTGAGAGTAGGTTCTTTTGAACAGTGATGATTCCATAGATGAGATATGTGGATACAAATGCTGTTTAAGATTTCTTATCTTGTGCTGAATAATGAGAAATACTTGTACAGTATTTTGTAAGCAATAATCAGTCTGATTTTTGTTTAAGTGTTTCTCTTTCTAACTATGTGTAACTGTGTGTATACTTTGTATATGAATGAGACAGAATTATTTTATACGTTATTATATTTTCAGCTTCTCAACATAATCTATTATGATCTGCTTAAATCATTTTATATGCAAGTGTATGCTCATTCAGCTATGAAGCTTTTATATTATTCAAGGATGTACATCATAACATGACAGTTCATTTTTCCACTCATTTGTAAATTTTCTAACCAATTTTGGTGATTGACTCTTTTCAGAGTTGACGCTATCGTTATGTTTCTTTTTAGTCAGATGGTCAGACAATTTATAGCTGGCAGGTCATTACTGAAACGGACAAGAAAATATACTTTTGTGCACAATTGAGTTTTATAAAGTTCAGCAGTATGCACCAAGATGTATGTCCATTTAATTTTTTGTCAATGATCCATTAATTAAAACACTTAAGGTTTTAAGTTTTGCTGTCTGAAGCAAATTAATATCCAGTAAAACATAATCCTAAACTGAAAACTGGCTTCATAAAAAGCCATAAATTCCTGTTATGTCTGAGTATAACTTTAAGCACAATCAAACAAACGCTAATGTTTTGTCAGAAATGAATCCATTGAAGTCATGACTGATTCAGAAGTTTTAAACATTCTGCTAAATGGAGCGAATTAATTGCCAATAAATTTGTTTAAGTATATCCACACCATGACAACTGGCTCACGAGCTGCCGTATGCTTCAGTTCTGACGGGTTGATAATAATATTGGGTTCAAACATACTAATTCTGTTTTTTGATCAAAAGGCAGTCTATTCATATCATGATTGTTCCCTAAACCTCTGATAAATTTCAAACATAATCTCAAAACAATTTAACTGAATTCAGTTGCACCTGAGTGTTAGCTCCACCCAGTTCATAATCTCTTCCATTGGTACAATGTTATTGGCTGTCAATGAGTAGACTGTTCCAAAAGTAACTTTGTTATGGACAGTGCACTCTAAGTAACTTTATAGACAGTGCACTCTTAGTAACTTTGTTATGGACAGTGCACTCTTAGTAAGAAACAAAGCCAGATTGATGCTCCAGTTTGAATTTCTGCACGTCAAAAATGGGTCATATTTAAATTCCACACATCAAAACACAATGGTCAACATCTATTGAAAACTATGTAGATCACACCTTGCATTAAAAATTTTCTCATCCAAATATTTTGTATTGTTTTACAGTCTGTTTGTTGGGAAATTAGAGCTGTCATGAAAAGTAGTACAGCTTTGTCATGATTTTTAACTTTGTGATAAATGAATTGTTTGGAGCCTGCATATATAAAATAACTCCATTAATGAAATGTCTTGTAAACATCTGAGGCTGAATGCCTTTTACAACATGGAAACTTCCAAGTAAAATACAATATAAGAGAAATGATTTGATAATGCTTTAAATGTATTTTGCAATATTTGCCCTTTCTTAAAGCATCATTGTACAATACTTTTAAGTAATTGGCCAAGCAATCTCCATGGTGACTGTCACATGGTTCCATGTGGATGCAAGGTGTACAAGGCAATTCTCCATATTCAGATGCTGCAATTTTATGTTTACTGAATGTCAATATACGAGGGACTTTTCCCAAATCCTTTCCCCGTTTTATTCCCCCAATCATCTCCAATTTCTGTACCACAATCACAATGGAAATATGTACCATATATTGTATAACCATTGTCAAATATTTTGGCAACAATTATTCATGTGAAAAGCTATAGATCAGGGGTGCACACATTTTTTTAGCATGCGAGCTGCTTATAAAATGACCACACCAAAATGACAAAAATGCAAAATTTATATAGGCTGACGTCTATTTTTTTTTAAAGCTAAGCGATCTACTCATCCTAACTTTGTGATCAACTGGTCAATCGTGATCTTTGTGTACCCCTGCCATACATTGATCAAAGGCCATATGAAAATAAGATTTAAAAAAGCAATCTGGGAGTAAACTCATTTTTTGCAATCTTAAAAAATTTTAACTGGATACTTTAACCATTTCCACCAGATTTAATTTGTTAAAGATCTTTCTTATTTTTAAGCCAGTACTTCATTGTTTGTTTGTTTTTTTCAGACTTAACAATATAGCCAAGTCTGTTGGTAAAAAGATACAGGATTGTTTTCCAGATGCTTGTGTATTTATGGTAAGTCCAGATATGTTTAGTTCAGCAGGCTTTTCTTTCATAAGAGTTCTCAAATTGATAAGTTAACTAAGAATTTTCATTCTCAATATAATTTCTCCTCTGAATACATTCCACAGACACCTTAATATTTGGAAAATAAATTTGGATGCCTTTCAATTCCAAGATTTTTTGTTTAAAAATCATCTTTTCAGTCCATATATTGTAGACACTGGAAGACACTCTTACCCATTACCTCCCTTTACTACATCTAGGTGGCACCAGTTTTGCTTACTAATATCAAGATAGTTTGGCAAAATCTTATCAGTATCTTTATGAGTTCAACCCATCCAGAGTGTTGCTATACTGGTGTGTAGAAAATTTAATTTACTCCTGACTGGAAAATCATACTGACATGAGGTTTTCATCAGAGTCTTTTTATGATGTCTGGTTGGTTCTAAATAAATATGGTGCCAATCTATATCCAATATGGCTACCAGTGGCCAGCCTGAAAATCTTATTGCTACTCTTCCTTAACTGATGGTCATATCAACATGGGGTTATCACTGATTCAGGAAAAGGCCTTTGTGAAGTCTAGTTTGTCTTAAATGAAAATGGTTCCATTCTAATTTCAGATATAATATTCACAGTAGTGGTCTGACAGTCTTGTCATTGCAGTTCATCCTAAATGGAAAGTCATATTAATCTGTTGATTTCACCAGAGGACTTTTGGTTGGTCCTAAATGATAAATGATGCCAGACTGATGTCTGATATGGCCACCATAGTGGCTATCTTGAAAACGTTACTGAATCAATGATAATATGAATATGTTGCCAATATAACATCCAATACATCTTGGGAACTTCATCCACCAAATATGCTGGCCACCATGCATAATTTGCCAAGTGCCCCAAAATGGAGTTAAACCCACAAAACTCAAAAACCACTGAACCACAGAACACCTAGTTGAACCAAATTTTGCTGCTGTTAAACTAGAAAAATAAACTTTCAACAATGATATGTTAAGAATCACTGAACAGAATCAAATCTACCCAAATTTGACAGAATGCATCATTGTATGGGGAGCTTTCAAGTTATGGTGTAGTGATTGGCTGATATGTTGTGTGCATTGGTATACTACTGTATCACAATTCATATTGTACAGATTTTTCCATGTTGGTATTTTCTCTATTAGTGTATCATGTACTGAATATGGAACTATCATTATATATTAAAAAATATATATGGCGTTTCAAAAATACACTGAGATGTAACCTTTGATATTTATGACAGTAGGATGGGTTAAGGCCAAAACAATATGTTCTTCTGGTTGGCTTACCATTCCTGTTTTTTTGTTGCCAACTGTATCACTCCTCCACCCCAGTACATTTTTATAAAAACAAAATCCTGAAATTGTTTTGTGCATCAAATTGAGCTGATTTATCCCAGGACTTGAAGTGCTTAGTACATTATGTATACTATTAATTATTAAATATATATAATGTTTATATAAAATAAAAGGTTTGGAAAAATCTTGATAATTGATTTGTGCATATAATTTTCCTGGTTTAGCACGGTAAATTAACATAATAACTTGCGAGTCTTTTTTCTAAAGCATCCTCAAATCTTCAGTAAAGGGAATCTCTTTTGCCAGCCATTCTACAGTGCTTGGGGGAGGCAGATGAAAAAGCCTAGTGGTCATTCTTTGTCAGCAGAGCTACTACACCTCAGCAGGGATTTGCCCAAGATACTTGAAAAGTCTTATCACAATCAAATTCATCTTGGGGTTTGATCCCTTAGAAGCAGAAATCCTCTTTAGGGGTCTCATCCCTCTGTGGCATCCTAGGACCTGAATGACCAATAACACCAGTCTTTCAAACCTGGTTCAGGAGGCATGTTCATCATTATCTCCCTTGGGACTTCTGTGAAGTTCTTTAAAGCAATACAGCCTTAGTCCAGTTCAAGCCTCCCACTTGACCATTTGTAGCTGGGCACATTTGCTTGAGATACCAAGGGAGGAAGTTTGTAGGCTTCTCTCATCAAGCATAACTGATTAGCAAAGACCTAAATTCTTTTTTTTTCATTAGTCAAATCTGGTATGATTAAGGGAAGATGGTCAACAGAAGGGCACAATAGAGAGCAAATTAAATTATAAAATTATAGAAATTATTCTACTCTTGGATTTTCCTCATATCCAGGAAATTTTCAGAATCCATGCTTTGCTGTTTGGTCTAGCCTCCACTGCCAAAACCTTTAGCAGAGTAATGGGAGTAATTGCTGCTCATCCATGGTCACTGGGGATCCTATCCTTTTATATTTTGATGACTGGTTTGAGCCATAATGGCTTATTTGAGTCCTTTATACAAGATCTTCCCAGCTGCTGGTCCTGGCTGAAACTTACTCCAGACCTAGAGAAATCGGAGGTAGTTCCATCTCAATATTGTATGTTATAATGAATTTCCTTACCAACATTTGATTATTTCCCTTTGATTATGTCCCTTTGAACAGAATACACATGACTATGGCAATTTAGAAGGTGCTGAAAAGCCAATTGTTGATTCACTTACATTGATCTTTTGCTGGAGATCTTTACTCTGTGTTAGATCTGGTTTCCCCAAGAAAAACCAATTGCACCCCCTAAAGTTTCTCCTATGGTAAACTAGAAACCATCCAGGAATCTACTGACATTTATTTATTTAAGATAAAATTTTCACCACCATTTAGATGGTGGGTGATTTGGGGATAGTTTATGACTGACTTTCTTCTATTTTTAGATGTCACAAATGGTGGACTGTTCCATCCTCTATGCTCATGATCAGTTACTACTGTTAAGAGCTATAGGGCAGCGTTTTTCAACACATTCAAGATAAGAAAAGGCCAAGGCATAGGTTCAAACCACCAAATTTCAGATATCAGATGTTTTGAACAGCAAAGATGGGGTATTTGCAAATTGATAGTGATGCCATGATTGAATCTCTCATGTTTTGGTCTTTGTCAGAACCCTGTATGATCTGTTGGGTGAAGCTTCTAAAGAGAATCATACCTTTCAGACTTTTTTCCCTGGTGTCCTTGGTGTCAGTGATATGAAGAAGCAAGCTTCATGTCCTGTCTACAGAAGAAGTTTGTTTATGGATAAATGGCAATTATGATTATCTTTTTCTCCTTTGTTAACCAGGCTTGTTTTTTTTTTAGCCATCAAACCAATTTCCAAACAGATCTACAGACTCTGTCATATCTGTGCAGGAGATGATAGAGACTAATTCTTTGGCTTAGGTTAAGGCATATTATTTCTATTTGGCTTTTTTGAAAGGAAGTATTGTCCTTACAATCAAAAAGGGCTTATCAGTGCTGTACAGAGAGGGACATCTCATTCATGATGAGTAAAGATCGTGATGTTGTTACCTCATTATCCTTTCAAACTTATTCATCACTGGAGAAGACTATGAAAGCTGCATTTTAGTTTTCACACTATTTTATTCTCCTTCTGTCTTTGGACTTTGGAAAACCAGAACAAAGTCTTAAGGGTCAAGAGTTACAGCATAAAATATTGCCCAAGCTGGTATTAAGTTACCAATGGGAACATTCCTGTAGTAAGAGTGAGTGTATCTTTTTTTTATACCCTCATTTTACAGAGTCCGTAGGAAACCTTGAAAAGCCTTGAGGAGTGAATTTTTCCATCAAGGCCTTGAAATCATCTTGAAAATTTAGAATATTGTCTGGGTACCTTGAAAAGCCTTGATTTTCATGAAATCAAAAGGAATTAATAAATAGTTTTAGTTTTACAGAATTAAATAAAAAGAAATGGGGACAAAATAATCTTTTGTTAAGTTTGTGCTAGAACAGAAATGTTTCCACAACTGGCATCTGTGGTGTCGTTCATTTTGAACTTCCAATTGTACGAAATCCAGATGTAGCGGTGGTTTAAATTTGAATAACTCTTTCACATGGCTGACTGCTGATTCCAACTTCAGTGGCTAGGTGAAGAAAAATATAAATGTTTGGATTATGAGATCTTTCTCAGTGAACTTTGCAAAATGCAAATTATGCCAGAAGGATATTGATTTGCTTGCAATGAGAGAGATAACACCACGGTTACATGCAGTTGGGGAAAAAAACAAGCTCTTGTAATGACCTTTCATATAGGGAAAACAAGAGCCTTAAGCATGAAATCATTTTTTACAAAAGAGGTATGTCTGGGAATACAAAGGTTCAGGTTTTAAAATAGAAACTGTAAAACTGTATATCATCTTAATTTGGGATTGAGTGGAAATAGGACAGACAATAATTGCAATGAACACGAATAATTTAAAAACATAGAATATAGTTGAGAGAAATATAAATATATCTAATATGAAATAGTTTAAAATATCCATGCACTGTATAATATCCATGCGCTGTTTTTAAATAATAATATAAAAGACAAATATCTGTACTCTTTTTTTTTTTTGTTTATGGGGATGAGTGAAGAAGAAAGGAAATTAATGATAAAGACATTGAGACAAAGACAGCTGTTGCTGATGACTGCATTGAAAGCAAAGATCTATAGGAAAATTTCCTTTATTTTGACATCAGAATAATTTGAGGAGAAGTGAAAAGGACAAAATCGCTAAACTTGGAGCTCTTGAAAAACGGCTTAATGACAAGCTACAAGAACTGAAAAATTCACTCTAAAATATTTTGGACTTTGTAAATAGTGTAGAGAGAATAAAAATGTACTTCGTTCAGTGACTACATTATTCTAATGTCCAGATGTAGGGTGTTTGATATTAATGGGAATCATATCAATGATCATACTTGACTTCATGTTTTATTTTTGTTTTTGTAAAAAAAAGTTTGCAAGAAATGTTCCTTGTATGGAGTAATAATAGTAAGTACTAACTTGTGTTTACATACAGTTTCATTTATGTATCCTTTAACATTAATCACATAATTTACCATGAAAAACATGATTTTGAACCTTAAAAAAACCCTGAAAATTTTGGAAGAAATACACTACTAACCCTGTTTTTATCTTCCTACTGTATTTGCAAATTCATTATTGCATTAGTAACAGGTAATGTATTATTAAAATGTGGTGGGGAGGGCATTAAATTAATGATGTACATCTGAACTATATTCCATCCTCTCACTCCACTCTGATGTCCCACAAGAAGACTGTGTCCTAAAGAAAGAGGATAGCTACTGTGTGTGGCATTGTGGGGTGAGGAGCAGACTGTCTTTCTGGTTATGAGCTTATGAAACTTTATGGGGAGAATGGAATTTTCCGTGTGGACAAGGGTTGGTGCTTTACAGTGCAGCAATACAAGTAGGTTATTGCCATGGCAATTGGAGCAAAGTGCCTTGCCCAAGGACATTCCATGGTAACTGACCAAGGTAGAATTTGAATGCCATTTCTGATGTGATTCTGGCACATCATTGCAGCACCCTCCTAAAGGGTGAACTTCTACTACAGTGTATACCCTTACCAATATCCACTGTTCAAAAAACACATTCAAAGTGCAGACAAAATTCATATTCTTCCTTCAATTTTATCAAGTGTCCATGATGGCCCAAAAGGCAATGCGATTTATTCCAGTTTTGAAAGCCTATATAGAATCAATCCTTGTATGAAGAGACCATACATGTCCTTTTAGATCACTAAAGGTGATATATAGAGTCCCAACTTATCCAAAGGTCTTTTACATTCCGACAATTGCCACTTCTCTGTAAAGTCCCTATTTGTAATAATGCCTTGTACAGTTATATCTACTATCCAATGTAACCAATGTATCTGAACAAATTTGAAAGCAGGCATAAAAATTTTTGTACTAATGATGCCAATCCAATATGCAGCTATTACAGTGTACTATAAGAAAATCAACAAACCATTTAAACTTTCTCTTTAAAAGGAATAGACCCTACTCATCAGACTGAACAAATTTGACAGAAAGGATTGTTTTTTTTATCTTGGTTTATTGAAAAAAATTTTTGCAAAATTGATGTGTATCTGCCATCAAATGCAGTTTCAGTACTGTAAATGAAAATAAGTATAACCTTAAAACAACTTTATCAAAGGCACTTTATTCTTTACTAGCATTTTCATTTAACAAGAGAAAAACTTGCATAAATCCCATTTCTTCTGCCAGTTACCATTGTTATATGTACTGCAATCCACGAGTTAGACAATAAGAAAGAACTTCAATACTTTTATGTCATTGTCAATTTCATTTTTATTTATTTTTAAAAAATGCAATAAATAATTTTTTTTAAAAAAAGAAGTAAAACTTGTTGCTGAATTGTTTTTCTTGTTTATAACTGAAGTTTGATAGATCTATACACATGTCCAAGTTTGTAGTTTTGGATTAGGAAAGATTGGAAACAATCTTCCTCACAACAATTCAGTAAAATTGTATTAGGCACAATAATTTCATTTTAGGGGATAGTCCAAAATATTTTACATGAACAGCTGTGATCATTTGATGTGCACCAAAAAAATACTAGCAGAGCATGTCACCAGAGGAGACATGATTACAGACTTTACCTTATTGAAGATGATATCAGATAAATATTTCTTCACCTGTGAATGCAATGGTTAGAAGAAAATAAAAGCCTAAATATTTTTTTTAAAAACCCATCAATTTCAATAATGGAAGTTTATAATGTGATGTAAATTTAACTAAACCTAGTCAATTCATTCATTTATTTATAATTTCTTACCTGGCTGTGATAAAAGTGTACTTTTCATTCTTTTCCTTTGCTTGAGTTAACAATGCAAATATCAGAAGCAGATGACAGTATTTTCCTTCTATCTGCATACATATGTAGTCGTGCATATTACCCTTCGCTGAAAATTACTTGAAATGTCAACTTGCATTTTCCATAATTAAATAAAATAGTATGATTATGTAAGCAGTCATTTCAAGTGTTTCGAGTTTTCAGATATTGTGTGTTCTGTTATGAGACTTTTTTTTTCCTTTGCAGATTGAGAACAATAAGGTTTCTGTCGAGTCACAATCAGAAGTTTACAAGACATATGTTTACAAGGACCCAAATTGGGTTAAATATGATCAGTGAGTCATTTTACACATGATTTTGGTTTGATTTCAGATTGATGGTTTATGTAGGCATATATTTGTAGAGAATTTAACTTAAGACGTGCAATTATAACTAGGATTTCTAACTTGGATTGATTGTAGTCTTGTTTTTTCAACCAAAATCCTTTTGTCTCTCATTAGATTGCCAACAAATGAGGGTCTGGTAAATAAAGAACAAACACAAACCCCAAGGTTTTTATTGTAACACCAAAACAATGTTTTACCAAAAATTTGGACAAATGATTTGATTGATTGGGATGAGAAAATATTGTGATGATGAGCTGCCAGTGTTTTGTGTAAACATTCAGTTTCTTTGCATAACTGAAATACACATACTGAATTGGTGTCTAATTAGAAAAAAATATTTAATAAAATTCATTTATTCTTTTAGGCCTACATCAGAACTTCAGTACTTAAGTATATGGCATCATTTTAAAGATTCATGTTGTATAAAAAATAAAGCTTTGTTATGGTGAAAGCGTGTTGTTTTATAAAAAAAATTAAAAAAACTTTACAGTTGTGCAAGTTTCATCCATGTAATGCCCTTTTTACAATTATCTATTTCAGACGTACTGTAGAAGAAGAGGCCATCTCGATCACAAACTCTTTATTACAGGGCGGTGTACATAGGGAATTGATAGATTTTGACAGTCACTTAGATGATGTGTCAAATGACTGGAGGAATTTAACAGTTAATGAAAATATCAAGAGATTTATTTAGAGCATTCAATTGACTACAGAGAGAGAGAGAAGAGAGAGAGAGAGAGAGAGAGAGAGAGAGAGAGAGAGAGAGAGAGAGAGAGAGAGAGAGAGAGAGAGAGAGAGAGAGAGAACATGCAATTAAAATGCAGGTTGTTCATGTCTTAAAATACATTTCCCTTGCAAGAGATATGAATTCGCTTTTCTTTTTATGGCATTATTATTGGTCATATCACCATTAGTTTCAACATATTTTTGTCCTGTATGGCATTTAGGTATTTTTCATACATCATTAGCATACACGTTTCAAAGTACCTATTTCGTGGATTTAATATACAGTTAAGAAAGAAGAAAATTTAATTTGAATTTAATTATATTTTAATTTTTTTGATAAATCTAATGATTTAATGTTTTTGTAGTTGTTTGTCTTACAAAATTTGGAAATGTAAAAACAAAGAGCCTCAGATTTATCCCAACAAGCATACAGTGATAAAATATCCCTACTCCTCCTTTCCCATTTTCCAGATATACCAACTATTTCAGATTTTGTCAAGATTATTACAAGAGTAAATTCAACATCATGAATTACTCTTAATTCATTACATTTCCTTGAATGCCAAGTTTTACTACCAGCCAAGAAAGTAAACACTGGAAAGACAATAACTCTTCTGTTTAAACAATAGGACAGCTACTTACAGTCAAACCCGTTATCTCGATTACATCAGGGGTGTAAAAAAAATCGTTGACATAACCAGGTCCTGAGATATCCAGGTTCATAATAACCAGTAACATAATTTTTAAGATGTTGTTGACCATTACTCCCGTCTCTTGCTCTTGTGTTTAACTGGAATCCCCTCCCATTGCATGTTACTATAAAATACAAAAAATGCTTAATTGATAATAAAATGAAAGAAACTAACCCAGTGTTGTTATTATTTATTCCTTTTTTATCATCATGAGCAATTTATTAAAGAAAAAATATATTAACTCCTCCTGCCATTCATGCATAATACCGTGTTAGGTGCAAAATAACCAAGATTGTATTATATCCAGGTTAACATATGACAGTATCTTGCAAATAAAGCTCAATACATGTTTTAGAACATACATGTACATTCACTGTGAGTGCAAATGACAATCCTTTCCCTAGCATGGCTTACAAAGAGTATTATTAAAGCAAGTGGATGTTGAGTATACTAATTACCCTGCAGGCATCAATGTGAGTTTGTAACAATTACAATTCCAGATGACAAATAGATGCTTGAGTGGTGAATAAACATATCCTGTAACTAGCAGTAAACTCCTTCTTTGAACTTAAAGGCAGAATATCAAATACAAAGGTTATTTTATTGCAAAGCAAGCCAGCCTTAGAAACTGACTTTGGATTCTTTTAAGTGTGCTGATTCTTTTACTCTGGGGGGGGGGTCCAGCCAACTGGTTTCCTTTTACAGGTATTAACAGGAATTTTGAAAATAAATTAAGACAATGGAAGTCAATTTTTCTGCCAGACCAAAGGAGATATTACAAATAATGAAGCAAAACAAAAGAAGAGCTCAATCCTGAAAACTAAATTATGGGGGCTTGACTGCCATTGTATAGCAGCCAAGTGCCAGAGATTATCCTTTCCCATGCATATATACAAATGTATATATAGGGTGATATTCTGCCTATTATAAATTTTTTCTGTTTTTTTTCTGTTGACAAGTACTTGTATATGCTGTTTCATGAAATGGCTGAATGCATTAAAAACT
This sequence comes from Potamilus streckersoni, assembly GCA_016746295.1. NCBI lineage: Eukaryota > Metazoa > Mollusca > Bivalvia > Unionida > Unionidae > Potamilus > Potamilus streckersoni. The sequence goes on from JAEAOA010001156.1 coordinate 702,199, forward strand.
GAAATTGTAACAAGTGTCACTGTTGCCGAGCTGATGTAAGAAAATATAAGTGCTTTTGAAATGTTTGTTACAAATAAGCTTTGAATTAAACAAAAGCAGACTGATTACTTCATATCTGCTAAAAAATATAATGCAGTGCAGATCATGATGTTGATAATTCCTAGATATTTTTAAAATGTTGCTGACGTATTTGGCTATTTTGTCATATAATGCTATAAAATAAATATGATATTACATGCATATGGAACAATTTCATGACTTGAATATTCAGGTGAACAGCAATTTTTCACCTGCACATAATGATTAATTTAATTACCCCTCGATCAGTTTTTTTTGTACATGTATTTCTGAACATAATTCAGATCTGAAATGTACGTTAAGAAACAAAAGGGAAATATATAGCTGTCATGTAGCTGACATCTACGATTCTGCGTTTTCATAAAATAAAGTTACATTGTAATTTGTGCACATTACATTGTAATTTGTGTCTTTGTAAACCCATGAAAATTTTAAGTAGTTAACATGATATATTTTTAATAAACAAATTGATTAAGCTACTCATAGGTACCAAAAATAGAAAGAATGCTGAGTAAGCATGTGACTTCCGCCATAACTTACCAAAATTGTTCGTGAAAATCGATTGCTTTTGCTGACCATTTCTTCTATAAGGCTGCATTTTGTCAAATTAAGCGGGTCCACATGTCACTTCGGACCAAAATTTATGCCTGACATAACCGGGTTATTGACTTAATAGAGGTCGAGATAAGTGGGCAACAAATAGCATAATAATGAATGATTTTTTTTCGGGATCAGACCAAAACAATCAACAGAGGTCGAGATAAGTGGGTTTGACTGTACATCAAAGAATTTAAGTACAGATGAGAATTAAATCTTTCCAAGGCCACAAAAATTAGTTTATTGATGATATTCTGGAAAATCAGTTTTGCAAATAACATTTGTGTACATGGATTAGGAATAAAAAAATTTTGCACTAGTATGATAGACTGGTATATAGAATATAGTTTGTGTTTAAAAAATCAGGATGCTGATAACAGAAACCATTCAGAGGATGTGAAAAAATTGTGGTTGAGATGAACAGAAAAGAAAGATGCAGTTAATTTGTGAGGAAAACTAATGTTTTACTGTTTTGGCCACAAACATGGACATATGCATTGGACAATTGGCATGTATAGCCACATATAAAGATGCTGTGTGATTGTATATACAAGTTTGTTATTGCTAATAGACATCTTATCCATTTCAGATAGGCTGCATAGATTCTGATAAGTTTAGGTAATATTTCTGATATATATATACACATAATTTGGAATATCTGATCATAGTGACCATCATGAAAATATTGTTGCCACAGCTTCCCCAAAATAGACTGCTATATCAGCATAGTGCTTTCACCTGTTGAGTAATTATCACACAATGTTGATCTTAAATAAAAATGGTTTGAATCTGACATCAGTACATCCACCACAGCTGCTAATTTGAAAATCTTGTTATTGCTGAAGAATTTGTATCAACATTCACTTAGAAGAAGGAAATGGTCCTGTGTTGAATAGAAATTTTTGTTTATGTATGAAGTAGTAAGCTCTTTGCTGTAAAACAGTTTGCTCAGCCATTAAGTGAGAAAGTATGTTTCTTTTGAGAATACCACTCACCATTGGCCAGTGCAGGTTATAAGAGCATTTCACACAATTCTTTTGATTTGTTATGAAGGCTGAGGTTGGTTTTGTGACCTACTATACCTCTAGCAGAACAGTATTAGAGTATACTTGAGTACATCACCCTGTTTTGTCAGTTGTATGAAATGTGACAGATGACCACATATGTTGATTTGAAATTTGGGGAAATACAAGGGCTGGAGTAGCTTGTTGGTAGATGTGAAAATTTGCATCCCATTTTTAAAAATAGACAAGTATTACTAGATTTTTTTGTTCAGGTAATTTAGTGTCATGTATCAGGAACTTATTTTAAATTTTGGACAATTTGTAGATAATGAATATGTAAAGGTGATCTATGCCATTTCCCAATTAAGTGATTTAACTTTGTATATTTTATGTGAACAGTGTCCTAAATTGCATACATATTTATCTATTGTTGATGAGCTGAGAGCTATGATTTTTTTGTTTTAGTGCAATAATTATAGGACAGACAAGAATTGTTTGTATATAAACACAATATACATCTGTATTAATATGATTATTACTATAAAATTCAGTGTCAAATTCACATTTTTTTAAACTTCTAATAACCAAAAATAGGCACAATTTTATCCTTATTTTTGCCCCAACATCAGGTGTGGTGATGATGATATTAATTTGTGATTGAGATTCTGATTTTGTGTTGTGCATTTCCCAGTACAGTTGTTTGTGATGTTAGGTAATTATTGAAAGGCTGGAATAATTTTTTACTATGATTAAGAACATCTTCATTTAACACCAAGTAAATCATTTTATAATATTTAATTTTGTTATAATTTATTTTGTGCGGATAAATTCAGTTTGGGTATTTAATTATTTCAATGGAATTATGTTAAACTTGTGCCTCATCTTGAAAATTGTTAGTAAATAATTCCATGATGTTATAAATTCAGATTTGGTCATTTTGCATAATATGAGGATGGTGACAAGTTCTCACAGCTTTGTATTAATTATGTGTTCATTACTCATTATAGGAATGGAACAGTATGCATGTTTATAGTTTACTAATCAGTCTCACCAACAGACATCAGTAGTCAACCGTATGGGCTTCACACAGTAACTTTGGCCTAATGTAATATACCATGTGTATATTAGTACTAGTATTCAAATGCTCTACTTGTCCCACATTGTGGTATATAACCAGGCTGGTTTGAGATTTATCTCTACAGACAAATGGTCCCTTGTGTCTCTCACTAATCCAGTCTTGATCCTTGCCAGCAGGGCTGATTGGCTTTGACTGACTTGCTTTGAAATATTCAATCTGAAGATGGGGGGCAGCTCATAATATATTTGATTCAAGAATATGGTGTTCATTATCAGAAACAATCCCTGTGAAATCTCAAGTAACAAACCCTAGGATTTCTTTAGCCAATAATCTTAAATATTGTATTCACAATATGATGACTACCAATATTACGGTGTAATATATGAGAACTGTCAACTGAAATAAAACCAAGATTATTATGATTGTTGACTGATATCAGGGCTTACATTCTGAAGACTGCTGAAGTATTTAAATAATGATAGAGAAAAAACCTGTAAATAATGGCCAGGTGTAACTGGTTTGAAATAGTTTATGGCCTGTAAATGTTTACAGAATCAATAAATGTATCAATGACCCTGGATATCACTATGCAGAAACTGCCCATTTTAATTAAATAATACATTTCAACATATTTGCTTTTAGATTGTTTAACAGAAGCTTCAGTTCTTTCATAGGAGTTTTGCATCTTTGATTTTCTCACTCAATGTAGCATCACTTCGAAAATGTTGACAAAAATTGGTTATTGTGCACAATACAGTTTGATTTGCAAATGATGCTGATAAAATTATTTTTAAACTATTATATTTACCTTTAAACAGCGTGGCTTTTAACAGAACATTTCATTAGTAACATTTATTAAAATAAAAACCATTTCAAGTCTAGATCCTAAAAAAGCATATATGCATGCCCTGGCAGAACATCCAGTTCCATTATCAATTTTGTTCATTTGCATATATTTAGGAAACATTTTCACAACCATCTTTGGAATATTTTATATAAACTCATATATATAAATCTTGTCATAATTGAAGTCAAAAGATGTACAGCAAAAGAAATGACAGGTTGAGTGTGGTACACATTATAACAACCCTTACTTGTCCATTAAGTATCCTGGGTAGATACAATAAACTTTGACTTAAAATGTTTCAACTAAACTGCATTATTTTGATTATCATAAATTTTGTCCTGTAAAATATTTGACAAACATTCCAGCCTTAAAAATGATTACATGTGGGAAGATATCCATATGGTTTCTGTAAACAGGTAGCCTCTTTATGCAGGATCACCTTTCAGAATTGGTCTTCTAATAAATGACATTAACTGAATGCCATTACTGTTATTATTATTATTATTATTATTATTATTATTTTTATTATTACAACAGATTTAGTTCGGTGCACTGTTGAACAAATTCATAAAGTATATATTCTTGCTATCTCCTAAACCTATGTTCCACTCATGTTTACTGTATCAATCTCACTTGAATCCATCCTACAAATGAAATCTATACTCTTAAAAAAAAATCGTTTGTCGACCAGGACAAAATTTCATGTCACTATTGATTGACTGCTTCAAAGTAAATGTTAAACACAAAACTGGCTTTTTTTTGTGGCTAAGTATAATTAAGTTTTACAGATCTGTTGACACTACAAATATCTGAGTTAACCATTTTGAAAACTTGCTCAGATCATAAGACAGTCTGTGTTGTTCTTTAAACTTGTAAATGATTTTCTGTGCGTGTATATATATATATATATATATATATATATATATATATATATATAAGCACTGATTAATAAAGAGGCAATGTCTATTAATGTTTGCATTATTAGCAAATAGATTTGCTAATATTTATATATGCAGTGTTATGCAGTTAATATTTTTTTCAATGAAATGCAATGTGTCATATGATACCTTCTAATATTTACACAAGTCCACAGTATGAACAATACCTAGCCCATTCTAGTTTGACAGGGTTTTCTATGCTTAGCAGCAAAGCCCCATAGATCGGGTCGGGGAAAGGGGGCATAACCCACAAGTGCATTTTTTGGTGGGATGCAGTTACTTTAAAATACTGATATACTATAATCACAGAACGTTAGTCAGCAAACAGTTTTAGGAAAGTACTTGAGGAAATTTATTTTTGCAGACATTTTAAGCACATTAACATTGGTTATGAGATCATATTTGTAATGTATAATGCAATTGCCAACAAGTGACAATTTTTATGTGAGACGGGTTTTGACCTAACAGATGGGATTAAACACATTATCTCTTCCTAATTGTTTAATTAAATGTTATCTAGCCACAAATTACAAGACTTTATTCGTCAAGCTTATATCAAGGTATTGTCAAAATCCTGTATTTTAACAATTACCCCAGAATCTGTAAGTTTAATTACTCACACTATTTAAAAAACCCTGAATTATGTACAAGTAATAACACTCTTTATTGACAACTTCCAGTACATATTTAAAGACCTATATTACCATTCTCCAGCACTTGTTTCAAGACATTACCTTACTCCAACATTTGTTTCAAGACCTTTATTATCACCTTCCAACACTTGTTTCTAATAATCTTAATTCATGCACTTGTTTAAAGACCTTTGTTACCATACTCCTGCATTATTTTAAAGACTTGTCGTACCATACTCCAGCATTATTTTAAAGACCTTTATTACCATACTCCGGCATTATTTTAAAGACATGTCGTCCCATACTCCAGCATTATTTTAAAGACCTTTATTACCATACTCTAGCATTATTTTAAAGACCTGTCTTACCATAATCCAGCATTATTTTAAAGACCTGTTGTACCATACTCCAGCATTATTTTAAAGACCTTTATTACCATACTCTAGCATTATTTTAAAGACCTGTCTTACCATACTCCAGCATTATTTTAAAGACATGTCGTACCATACTCCAGCATTATTTTAAAGACCTTTATTACCATACTTCGGCATTATTTTAAAGACCTTTATTACCATACTCCAGCATTATTTTAAAGACTTTTATTACCATACTCTAGCATTATTTTAAAGACCTGTCTTACCATACTCCATCATTATTTTAAAGACCTGTCGTACTATACTCCAGCATTATTTTAAAGACCTTTATTACCATACTCCATCATTATTTTAAAGACCTTTTTTACCATACTCCAGCATTATTTTAAAAACCATTATTACCATACGCCAGCATTATTTTAAAGACCTTAATTGCCATACTCCTGCATTATTTTAAAGACCTTTATTACCATACTCCAAAATTATTTTAAAGACCTTTATTACCATACTCCAGCATTATTTTAAAGACCTGTCCTACCATACTCCAGAATTATTTTAAAGACCTTTATTACCATACTCCTGCATTATTTTATAGACCTGTCTTACCATACTCCAGAATTATTTTAAATATCCTTTTTTACCATACTCCATCATTATTTTAAAGACCATGATTACCATACTCCAGCATTATTTTAAAGACCTTTATTACCATACTCCAGCATTATTTTAAAGACCTGTCTAACCATACTCCAGCATTATTCTAAAGACCTGTCTTACCATACTCCAGTATTATTTTAAAGACCTGTCTTACCATACTCCTGCATTATTTAAAAGACCTGTCGTACCATACTCCAGCTTTATTTTAAAGACCTGTCTTACCATACTCCTGCATTATTATAAAGACCTGTCTTACCATACTCCTGCATTATTATAAAGACCTGTCGTACCATACTCCAGTATTATTTTAAAGACCTTTATTACCATACTCTAGCATTATTTTAAAGACCTGTCTTACCATACTCCATCATTATTTTAAAGACCTGTCGTACTATACTCCAGCATTATTTTAAAGACCTTTATTACCATACTCCATCATTATTTGAAAGACCTTCATTACCAAACTCCTGCATTTTTTTAAAGACCTGTCTTACCATACTCCATCAATATTTTAAAGACCTTTCTTACCATACTCCAGCATTATTTTAAAAACCATTATTACCATAATCCAGCATTATTTTAAAGACCTCTCATACCATATGCCAGCATTATTTTAAAGACCTTAATTGCCATACTCCTGCATTATTTTAAAGACCTTTATTACCATACTCCAAAATTATTTTAAAGACCTTTATAACCATACTCCAGCATTATTTTAAAGACCTGTCCTACCATACTCCAGAATTATTTTAAATATCCTTTTTTACCATACTCCATCATTATTTTAAAGACCATGATTACGATACTCCAGCATTATTTTAAAGACCTGTCTTACCATACTCCAGCATTATTTTAAAGACCTGTCTTACCATACTCCAGCATTATTCTAAAGACCTGTCTTACCATACTCCAGTATTATTTTAAAGACCTGTCTTACCATACTCCTGCATTATTTAAAAGACCTATCGTACCATACTCCAGCATTATTTTAAAGACCTGTCTTACATACTCCTGCATTATTTTAAAGACCTGTCGTACCATACTCCAGTATTATTTTAAAGACCTTTATTACCAAACTCCAGTATTATTTTAAAGACCTTTATTACCATACTCGATCATTATTTTAAAGACCTTTATTACCATACTCCATTATTTTAAAGACCATTATTACCATAATCGAGCATTATTTTAAAGACCTGTCTTACCATACTCCATCATTATTTTAAAGACTTTTTTTACCATACTCGAGCATTACTTTAAAGAGGTGTCTTACCATACTCCAGCATTATTTTCAAGACCATTATTACCATACTCCAACATTATTTTAAAGACCGGTCTTACCATACTCCATCATTATTTTAAAGACCTGTTGTACCATACTTCAGCATTATTTTAAAGACCATTATTACCATACTCCAATTTTTTAAAGACATTTATTACCATACTCCAGCACTCATTGAAAGACATTTATTACCGTACTCCAGCATTATTTTAAAGACCTTTATTACCATACTCCAGCATTATTTTAAAGACCTGTATTACCATACTCCAGCATTATTTTAAAGACCTTTATTACCAGACTCCAGCATTATTTTAAATACCTGTCTTACCATACTCCATACTCCAGCATTATTTTAAAGACTATTATTACCATACTCCATCATTATTTTAAAGACCTGTCCTACCATACTCCAGTATTATTTTAAAGACCTTTATTACCATACTCAAACAATATTTTACAAAACATTATTACCATACTCCATCATTATTTTAAAGACCTGTCTTACCATACTCCAGAACTTGTTTAGAAACTTTATTACCATACTCCAGCATTATTTTAAAGACCATTTTTACCATATTCAAACATTATTTTAAAGACCTGTCTTACCATACTCCATCATTATTTTAAAGACCTGTCTTACCATACTCCAGCATTATTTTAAAGACCTGTCTCACCATACTCCTGCATTATTTTAAAAACCTGTCTTACCATACTACATCATTTTTTTAAAGACCTGTCTTACCATACTCCAGAACTTGTTTAAAGACTTTTATTACCATACTCAAACATTATTATAAAGACCTGTCTTACCATACTCCAACATTATTTTAAAGACCATTATTACCATACTCCAGCATTATTTTAAAGACATTTTTTTTACCATACTCCTGCATTATTTTAAAGACGTCTTACCATACTCCAGAATTATTTTAAAGACCTGTCTTACCATACTCCAGAACTTGTTTAAAGACTTTTATTACCATGCTCAAACATTATTTTAAAGACCATTATTACCATACTCCAGCATTATTTTAAAGACCTGTCTTACCATACTCCATCATTGTTTTAAAAATCTCTTACCATAGTCCATCATTATTTTATAGACCTGTCTTACCATACTCCATCATTATTTTAAAGACCTGTCTTACCATATTCCAGAATTATTTTAAAGACCTGTCTTACCATACTCCTGCATTGTTTTAAAGACATGTCTTACCATACTCCATCATTATTTTAAAGACCTTTCTTACCATACTCCAGAACTTATTTAAAGACTTTTATTACCATACTCAAACATTATTTAAAGACCATTATTACCATACTCTAGCATTATTTTAAAGACTTGTCTTACCATACTCCATCATTATTTTTGAAGACATTTCTTACCATACCCCAGCATTATTTTAAAGACCTGTCTTACCATACTCCAGCATTTTTTTAAAGACTTTTATTACCATACTCCAGCATTATTTTAAAGACCATTATTACCATACACCAGCATTATTTTAAAGACCTGATTTACCATACTCCAGCACTATTTTAAAGACCATTATTACCATACTCCTGCATTATTTAAAAGACATGTCTTACCATACTCAATCATTATTTTAAAGACCTTTATTACCATACTCCATCATTATTTCAAAGACCATGGTTCCCATACTCCTGCATTATTTTAAAGACTTTCATTTCCATACTCCTGCATTATTTTAAAGACCTGTCTTACCATACTTCATCGTTATTTTAAAGACCTGTTTTACCATTCTCCAGCATTATTTTAAAGATCTGTCTTACCATACTCCAGCATTATTTTAAAGACCTGTTGTAACATACTCCAGCATTATTTTAAATACCTTTATTACCACACTCCAGCATTATTTTAAAGACCATTATTACCATACTCCAGCATTTTTAAAGACCTGTTTTACCATACGCTAGCATTATTTTAAAGACCTATCGTACCGTACTCCATCATTATTTTAAAGACCTGTCTTACCATACTCAATCATTATTTCAAAGATCTGTCTTACCATACTCCAGTATTTTTTTAAAGACCATTATTACCATACTCCATCATTATTTTAATGACCTTTATTACCATACTCCAACATTATTTTAAAGACCTGTATTACCATACTCCAGCATTATTTTAAAGACCTTTATTACCATACTCCTGCTTTATTTTAAAGACCTTTATTATCTTACTCCAGCATCATTTTAAAGACCTGTCTTACCATTCTCCAGAACTTGTTTAAAGACTTTTATTGCCTTACTCCGTCATTATTTTAAAGACCTCTCTTACCATTCTCCATCATTATCTTAAAGACCTGTCGTACCATACTCCATCATTATTTTAAAGTCCTGTCTTACCATACATCATTATTATTTATAGACCTTTATTACCATACTCCAGCATTATTTTAAAGACCTTCATTACCATACTCCAGCATTATTTTAAAGACCATGATTACCATACTCCAGTATTATTTTAAAGACCTTTATTACCATACTCCTGCATTATTTTAAAGACCTATCGCACCGTACTCCAGCATTATTTTAAGGACCATTATTACCATACTCCATCATTATTTTAAAGACCTGTCTTACCATACTCTATCATTATTTTAAAGACCTGTCTTACCATACTCCATTATTTTAAAGACCTGTCTTACCATACTCCATCATTTTTTTAAAGACCATTATTACCATACTCCAACATTATTTTAAAGACCGGTCTTACCATACTCCATCATTATTTTAAAGACCTGTCATACCAAACTCCTGCATTTATTTTAAAGACCTGTTTTACCATACTTCAGCATTATTTTAAAGACCTTCATTACGATACTCCTGCATTATTTTAAAGACCTGTCTTACCATACTACATCATTATTTTAAAGACCTGTCTTACCATACTCTATCATTATTTTAAAGACCTTTATTACCATAATTTAGCATTATTTTAAAGACATGTCTTACCATACTCCATCATTATTTTAAAGACCTGTTTTACCATACTCCAGAACTTGTTTAAAGACTTGTATTACGATACTCAAACATTATTTTAACGACCATTATTACCATACTCCATCATTATTTTAATGACCTTTATTACCATACTCCAGCATTATTTTAAAGACCTCTCTTTCCTTACTCCAGCACTTGTTTAAAGACCTTTATTACCATACTCTAGCATTATTTTAAGGACCTTTATTACCATACTCTAGTATTATTTTAAAAACCTTTCTTACCATACTTCAGAACTTGTTGAAACAAATATGAAAGTAGATGTTACTGCTTTCACATTAATTTACGTGATAATTAAAGACTATCTATTGATGTCACCAATGAAATGAAAGGGATTAATACATTAAAGTAATGCTTTTTTATGGGGTTAGATTTTTAAAGAAAACAAATTTCTCAGGTTTTCCTCACTGGTTCAACTGGCTATTTAAAAAAATCTTTGTATATCTTCGGTATTATTTTTTTTTTTTAAAAAAACTTATCTTTCTCCTTATTTTGCTGTATGATTATAATATGGGTCATTGAGTATACAGCTTGACATTATCTAAGATATATACCTTTCAAAAAAAACTGCAACCTCAGCCTGGTCTCATTTTCACTTCTTGCACTTCAGAGGTAAATTGTTTTTTTCTTTATATAAAAAAAGAGCCAATAACCTTTTTTTTTTTACATTTTTTATATTTGGTAATTCATTAATTGCACTTTTAGAAGCTTGTATTCTCTAGTCTGGAAAAATTAGTTTTCCATATATTAATAACTGAAAGATAGTGAACTTTTGACTAATTTAAACCTATTTTTTTAATACATGAGAGTAGAAATTTTAGTTAGCTGTGTACTTACTTCATGTACAATTTCCACAAGTAGAGTAGTCAGTTTAGCCACAGTAAATAAAAGTGACATAGAGGTATACACACATTCTCTCAACTATGCATGCTACAAATGTAAGCAACTTTAACATATACCCATCACTCTCTCAGAAGTTCATAATAGTTGTAGAGGGCCCCTAATACCGGATTTAGGCATAAGCTAAAATAGCTATAGCTTAGGGCCCCAAAGTCTGAACTCAGTCTAAATGGGGTTTTCACATTTATTTTAAACCAAATTTGGCCTCTAAAGCTTCCCATAGCTTAGGGCCTTGCTTTGTCTAAATCCGGTACTGAGCATCAGTCCTAATGTATCAAAATGGCATTTTCCAAAACTCATTTGAATAGTGCACAATAGTAACAGTGAGCACTTTGTACCTCCAATAAAAAATCTAAACAAATGTTATTTCAAAAATAATATCTAAACACAACATTAATACATCTGAAGACTGATGTTAAAACAAGATAAGAAAATGACTAAACTGCTCACTCCATTTATATGTATACAAACACAAGGTGTACATGCATTTTGCTCCAACTAGCTATGAAACGTTTTGCAAATATCCAACATTGTAACAGGGAACCCCGAGTGGCCGAGTGGTCTAAAGCGCTGTCCATTATGGATCACTGCCATCTCATCTCTGTCTGCGTGTGTTCGAGTCTAGGATTCGGCAAATGTGGATATGTGAGAAAGCTTGCCAGTAGTTTCTCGTGGGTCGGTGGTTCTTTCTGGTGCTTTACCGGTTTCTTCCTCCACCATTAATACTGGCCGCCATGAATAGCCTATCGTGTGCTGAAAAATGTTGTTAAGCCCAACAACAACAACAACAACCAACATTGTAACAACCTACCTGACCTACAGGTAACCCATCCAATGGGAAATAACTTGATACTTCAAAGAACCCACCTGACCCCAGAAGTCAATAAAAAATTACACCAAAATTGTCAACCAATTTTATTATTAACAATCATAAACAGCTACACCAGCAACTTGTTATAGATCCATTGCAATCTACTCTTCATATATTAATATAGAATTTTATACCTATGTACAAAAATTAGCTATATAATTATAAATGATCATTAAAACAATTTAATGATTTACACAACATATTACACAGGCTCATTCAAAAGTAACAAAAGAAAAGAGTGAAGCTAACAAGCTTTGTAAATTTTAACAAAATAATTTATTTCCCTGGGAAAAAAGTAAAATATGTGAAAAAGGACTCGCAGTTTGTGAATATAATCCAAACCTTATTCCTAGAATTAAAAAATATAAGTCCTATCACTAAATAGTTCTAATTGAATCCAGGTTTGAATCTCGATGAAGTTCTAATATGGAAGACGATGATGTCTGATGAGGTCGTTGTACTGATTGCAACAGTTTCTCATTGTAACACAATTTATGATGTTCTGTTTAGAATTCCAGATTAAATGTCCACTAAATGACTTTGTCCCAGAATTTTTATAAATACAATCACACAAACCATCATTTTTCTCTTTCCAAAAATGCTTAAGTGTGTTCTGCAAACAAAAACCAAACCAATTTATTGAATATTTGTAACTCAAATACAGATTTGATCAAGGTCAAAATATAAATCTGCTAAGTTCACAGAAAGTCAAAACGGGATAAAAGGATTATAATATACGAGTCAATGCCAGGCCTTAATTTTTACTCTTCAAAACAAAAACTAAACCCATGTTGAGGAATCCTTCCCAAACAGTTACGATTCTGTCTATATAAGCTAAGTTCACAGTGAGCATAAGGGACAAAGGTTTTATTTTTATTCTGATTTCTAATATAAGAGAGTTACTGCCAGGCCTCTACCATGTTTATGTGAATATTTCTGTAAAACAACGATTTAAAATGTACTTTATGTGAAGATATACCAGAAACAAAATAAAGATATACCTAAAACAAAACAAATAAGGAATATAAACTAAAATAAAATCATGATATGTGATGCCTTGCTGAATAGATCTACAGGATGCAAGGAAAAATTGTGAATTTCCTGAATTGATATTAATGACATAAGAAACGTTTCAAGGTATGTAGATACAGTAGTATGTATTACTACAAAGTCAAAAGGACGAGTACTGATAATTTCTATATACAGGCAACAAAGAGTCTTGACGACTAATTCCAGTATGTGAAAATATTTAATTTTTCTAAGCATCAATTGGAAATTGTGCTTTGAACTAAATAATTAATAGTGCTATGTTTGTAGGTAACAGTTTTTAGATAAACCTCTTTCATACTTCAAGTAATTTTCCTTCCATTGGAAGGATCTGGCTCCATCTGCTTTACTCCATGCTATTTCTTCTTTTGGCCATCTCCTTGATAGAAGTAATCCTATTTTTTCCGCAAGATATTTTTGTCCTCTAGGATGTGGGTTATTCCCATATTTACATGGAGTCATCAGCTTCAACAGTAACAGTCACAGTTGTTCAAATATGTATTCATTTTTCCTGTGAACTATTTTATAAAAAGCAAAAATGTCACATTTCAAGTCTGAATGTTTGAGTTTGATTTTCTATATAAATCCAAATGTTTGACGACTTTATGGTCAGAAAATATAACTTGTACAAGGAATAAAATTCCTTTGAGTTGTCTGGAATTTTAATTTTTTAATTTATGCAGTGGTGCTTCTTTAAATAAATCATTACATCCTCTCATAAAGTTGTGTACTTCTAGGCTCTGTAGCATGTATATTGCATGCCAAAACATATTTAGGTCATGATCTAAATGCAAACACTTCCAGATGAAATGCAGGCCACATTGACCTTCTTTTGGCATTGTGTAATACAGAGATATGTATCATTATCAGTTTCTTGACTTGATTCTACCATAAACATTTCCATGAAAAGAATATAAAATAAAGAATTTAAACCAGGTAACTGAAGTGTCAAATAGGGCCATTATGACCTGCTTCAGCAGCGCGAGTTCACCAAGAAGCAGAACTTGGCCTAGATCTTTTGTCAAATTTAAGTGGTTTTTAACAAAACTCATTGTGCAAAAACTACTACTTCATTTTTTTAATTTCTTTGTTTTTAAAATGACCAAACTCAGTCTTTTTTATTTACAACAGACATAATTCAGCAAAATCCTTTTTCCTACAAGTCACAATGATCTAGACCCTTGACTTAATCCCAAAATCAACAGACCACTTCCATACCTTAAGTGCAAGCCCTACTCAAACTTTGGCTAAGGTATTTGGTCTAGACTTTAAGGTAATATACAAGAAACATTTTTCTTCATTTTATCACAGAAACCTTGACCTTTGACCACAAAATCACTTCCTAATGTGTAAAAGTGAACCATGTATTTTGGTGAAGCTACATGGTTGAGAACTGAATATTATGTATGGATCATTGCTTTTCAATGGTTGATCTTGATCCCAAGATAAACAAGCTTGTTTCTTACCCCAAGTGCAAGCCATCAGCAAAGTTTGATCATGTTCTGTGGTGTTGAGGTAAGGTTATTGTACAGAAACTATTTGTATTCTTTCAAGCTGAGAAATCTTGATCTTTAAACTTTTGACCCCAAAATTAAGATGTATTTTCCTTAGGTGGTGCTCAACAGTTATTATGTACTTTTGAGAGAGTGATGTATGTAAGGTGAAGTTGTTTGCATTTTAAACATGCACAGTGGAGAGAATGTTGGCATACCTATATACTACTTTCATGTAATGTGGATGAAATTTCTTTGGATATTGTACTTTTGGAAATTTTAAATGATCTTAGGACACTGCCAACTAAAATGAGTGCTCCCTTGTGCTCCAAAAATCCACCTAAATTTGTCTAAAGTACACTATTCTTGGCAGCTATTAAAATATGGAAAATGAATTTTGCCAAACTAAATAATACCAGCTTCTAAAAGTGCAATGACTGAATTACCAAATACATAAAAAGTAAAAAAAGTTATCTGCTCTTTTTTTTACAATTTACCTCTGAAGTGAAAATGAGCTAGTAGAGCTAGCACTTTTTTGAAAGGTGCACATCTGGAGTAAGGCCAAGCTGTATACTCTCTAACCCATATTACACCCATCAATCATACATCAAAATAAAGGGAATTAAAGGTTCTTTGCACAATACCTAAGATATACAAAGTCTCTTTTGAATAACCAGTATAACTAGTGAGGAAACCGGGGGAAACTCTTTTTCTTTAAAATTTTAACCCTATGCTAAATACGAAACTGTAGAGCGCCACCTTACTCCAAGTGCAAGCCATCCTCAATGTTAATTTTGGATTGTGCAAAAACCACTTTTTTTCTTTCAGTCACTGTGGTGTTATTCTTTGACCTTTTAAACCAAGATCAACAGGATTTTTCCTTACCCCTTCTGCAAGCCACTTTCAAAGCTTGGGCCAAGTATGTGATACAGAATTAATGTTATTGTGTGAAAACCACTTTCTTTAATCACAGGGTACTTACCATGAAATCAGCAGACTTCATAAGCACAAATGCTAGCTAAGCCAGTCACAAAGTTTGGTAACTGGATAGTGGAGATAAAGTTGTGAAGAAATGAAAGTAACAGACAAATGGACAAACAACATAATACATTCTGACTCCACATGCATAAAAATAAACAATGTAGACATGTGTTATTTGAATTTTTAATGAAGCTTTCACAATTTTTAGTTGTATCACTACAATGTCTGCAGAATGGCAATTTATAGTGATGTTTAGAACTGGGGAATCATGTGGCAGACATGTAGCATGATGTCCAACCCAGTCACATTATCCTGATACCAGGCTGACCAGTCCTAACTAACCTCTTAATGTTTAGCACCTAGTGAGTAAGCTGTCTGGACCATTTTAAGTCTTGGGTATGACTTAGCCAGGGTTCTAACCTAAAACCTATGTGGTCACACAAAAACGTAAACTATATAATATAGATCATGTGATAATAAGTTGCAAGGCTATGTCTCATATGTATCCTGTACTGTATACCTCTAATCCACAGTAGAAACTCTTGTATGTAAACATCTATTCATACTGTGCATATAAAAGATAACTCTCATCTGTACCCATGCACTAAAACTGTACACACATAATCCACTGTAAATGCACTCATCTATATTCATATATCATATCCCATTCACTTATGATCCACAGAAATGCTCACCTGTACTCATATGTTATAAAATGTACACATAATGACATAATCTCATTTGTATCCATATATTTAAATATGTGCTGGAAAATTATCATCTGAATTTCTCGTAATTCTATGTGGTGAATTACTGAAAAATTTATCCGTTGAATTATGGTCACTGTAATTAACATGCCACACAAAGCAGTGTGTCTGGTTGGTGCCAGTAGATGCAAGTCTCAATACAGTTCTGGACCTTACATGGCCTATGCAACACAGCATATTCATTACACTAGCCAGTATGTACAGCATAGTATATGCATGACACTAGCCAGTATGTACAGCACATTATATGCAGGACACTAGCCAGTATGTACAGCACATTATATGCAGGACACTAGCCAGCATGTACAGGACAGTATATGCAGGACATTAGCCAGTATGTACAGCATAATTTATGCATGACACTAGCAAGTATGTACAGCATAGTATATGCATGACACTAGCCAGTATGTACAGCATAGTATATGCATGACACTAGCCAGTATGTACAGCATAGCATATGCATGACACTAGCCAGTATGTACAGCACATTATATGCAGGACACTAGCCAGTGTGTACAGGACAGTATATGCAGGACATTAGCCAGTATGTACAGCCTAGTATATGCATGAAACTAGCCATTATGTACAGCATAATATATGCATGAAACTAGCCAGTATATACATCATAGTATATGCATGACACTGGCAAGCATGCACAGTACAGTACAGTACATACTATATATATATATATGACACTAGCCAAAATGTACATCATAGTATATGCATGACACTAGCCAGCATATGCAGCACAGTATATGCATGACACCTACAGCATGTGCAGTACAGTGTATATACAACACTAGCCAACAACTACAGCATAGTATATGTATAACACTAGCCATCAAGTACAGTGTAGCCATATGCATAACACTAGCCAGCATGTGCAGCATAGTATATGCATGACACTAACCAGCATGTGAAGCACAATATATACATGATATTTCTGGACCTCACAAGGCCTGTGAAGCACAGAATATGTATCAGACTTGCTAGCATGTGCAGAAAATCCCTAAGTTAGTGTTGCTGACACTCTACCAGAAACACCCTTTAAAAACTAAAATAGGCTGAAATGGAAACAAATTTGAATGCTATTTAATGCAACCAACATTCTAGCATATTATGGAAAACCATAAACAGAGATTTAATTCAATGAACTTACTGAAGACTTCATTCAGGAATTCTGTTGACCTAGAGAGTTTACAGATTCTTATGAACATTTCATCAGAGACCACATCTTGAGGACTTAAACCCAGATATTGATATAAACTTTTTGCTGGTCCAGGTGGTAGACATGTACATGGATACTTTTTAAATTTTCACCAGCTAAAACATAGATTCCTAAGTAGTAAATATATAATATCAGCCAATGTTGTTGAAAAAAATTCTTTTAAGAAATAATGTACATTTTTTCTTGTGTTCATTATATGAATCTCATAAAATCTTGACAATTTATAAAGTTTTGGGACAAGTGAAAAAGGTTGATGTGCCAAGTGAAAATTTAAACCACTTGTCCTGGGCAAGTGGAGAAAAAGAAATTCAGTCCTGCTGTTTTCAGTAAATACAGTTCCTTTCTGAATTTCTTATATGGTAGGGCTGATCAGAATACAATAATATAAAGTCTGAATTTTTATGGTTTAAACATCTTTATACAAAACCAATCTTGATAATATGTTCAAATTTTTATGGTTTAAACATCTGTATACAAAAGCAATCTTGATAATATGTTCAAATTTTCTTTGGCAAATGAAGCTCAAGATTTACAAGTTGTTGTAATAGAGGCTGTTTGTCAGACTGCTCTCTATGTTTGCTCTATACATTGACTGCTTGGTGTTTAGGTTTATTTGGTTCACTATCTCTATATGTATAATTAAAAAATATATGAAGTAATTCATTAGTACTGACTACTGGAAACTGAATCAATGTATACATGCAGAACAATAATGCACTGATCATGGAATTGTTATTTATATTTGTAGTAAATGTATTTTTATTGTATTTACAGGGTGTAAGAAAGCAGGAGAAATGTATTAATCTCCATTTACCAACTTCTTATTTGTTATAACAAATACTGGGCTTGTATTTTCTATTCTATGAGCAGAAGGCAAGTGCTGTTACATGCACATAAAATGTCTCTTGAAAAGCTACAGGTACACAAACAATTAGGTCAATTTCAAATTTGTTTTATTTAATCCTGCATATAATATAACAATCTTTCTAAAGTAAAAGCACAACCCAAATGAAATTTGAGAAAATTGTTATAAAAAACTGCAGTTTTTCTTTACAATTCTGCTAATGCATTGCACCATGGCAGATCAGGTCTACAATGTCTACTTAAAATCACAGATCTCATGAATTCCTGATTGGTTTATGCAATGTATAATGGCAAAGTTGCATCTACAATGTTCATTCGCACTCATCAGAATAAGCCATATGCTGATGCATTATATGGTCTTAGTCAATAGATTTGTGCATCACATGATAACTAGCTACTATATACTTTAATTTATAAAGCCCCACTAATCATTCTTTTTTGTATAGACTGAATTGACTTAGATGCAGATTCCAATTTCTCAACAGCATCGTATGTAATATTAGTGCAGAAGGATACATCCAAGTGCTTCAATTTCTTGCAGTAAGTCTGAATAAGCCTAATGCTGTTGTCTGTCAGCTTCTCACAACCAAATATGTTCAAACTTTGTAACCTTGGTAACTTGGTTACTATAGTTTCCATAGCAACATCTGTCAGTTGAACACAATGGGATAAATTTAGTTCTTCTAAACTTGGATTGTTTGTGGCAATCATAATCATTCCTTCATCAGTCATCCCATGGACCATTCCAAGTTGTAGCACTCTAAGT
The DNA here is from genome assembly GCA_016746295.1 of Potamilus streckersoni. Lineage (NCBI taxonomy): Eukaryota > Metazoa > Mollusca > Bivalvia > Unionida > Unionidae > Potamilus > Potamilus streckersoni. The sequence goes on from JAEAOA010001156.1 coordinate 721,630, forward strand.
TCTTGGAATTTAATTGCCTCTGTCAGTCCAAGATCAGTTAACTTGTTACAGTTGGTAAGATCTAAATAATGAAGGCCTGATATGTTACTAAGCTTACTAAGAATTTGACTTGACTGCAAGAGGTTTTGTATCTGTCCTGCAGTGAGTTTAGAGTCTTTCTCCAAGTCAGTAGTTGGCTTTCTAAAAATGTCAGTGCTTTTGTACTTCCTGGTACATCTACAAATGCCTTGATCATGTTTGTGGTCAATGTCAGTTGACATATCATTCATCAACAAACCAAGAAGTCCCAGATCTGTAATTTCCTTGCACCAGGCCAGTCTCAAAAAACGTAGATGCTTCAAGTAGCTTGAAATGGCATGGACACTATGATCAGATATTAGGAAACATGATCCCAAGTCAAGATGCATCAGACTACCCACACACTGACACAACTGAATAATAAATTTGTCCGTAATATTTGTACAACTCAGATTGAGATGTGTCAAGGGTGCAGAACTTTTTGGGTCATTACAAAGTCCTAAAGTCAATCCATCTGTTGTGATTTGGTAACATTCACAAAAATCCAGAACTTGCAGTTGAGGAAGCTGTGATAGCTGTTTAACACAGCCATCTGTTATCAAACGACACTTGTTCAGCTTAAGGATCTGTAAATGGTGGAGCTCTGCTGCTATCATTTTCACAGCTCCATCTTCCACATCTATACAACCACTAATATCCAGGGATTGAAGACTTTTCTGATGTTGGCATAGTTTCACAATTCCTCCAGTTTCTATCTCTTTACATCCAACCAACACAAGCTCCTTGAGTTTTAAGTCTTTTACACTGGCTATGGACTCAAGGTGGAAACTTGTCATGGAACTTCTGCTAAGATTCAAGGATATCAAATTTGCAGCCTGAATTTTAATAAAATCCAGAATGTTATCAAAAGTTAGTATAGAACCATTTGCACATCTCGTTTCACCCTTTGGGTAGTATGCTTTGCTATTGAATGTAATCTGTACCGAACCCAGTGACAATTTCTCAACATTCTCACAAATTGTCATGACCCTGTTAAATGTTGCATCAGATAAAAACCTAATGGAAGATAAATTTATTTCTTTCACCTTTTTCAACACATGCCGTAATTTCTGAATTTCTGAATTTTTCTCCAGAAGTTTTCCAGACATGAAGAGTGAGTCACAGCAACTTAAATCCAAACTCACAAGCATTTCACAACATGACAGTAACTCAACAAATGTACTCTCTGTAATATTACTACCTTTCAGCGAAAGGCTCAATAAGTCCTTGGTCAAATATTCACAGGATTTGTGCACAACAGAATTAGCGTCAAGGGAAGTTTCAAAATGGTGAAGCACCAGGTGTGGCATCTTCCGTCGGCTTAACCCTGGGATTGCCTCTCCAGTTGAAGAGGTAGCATAGAAGTGGACAATGATATCCCGCTGTAGAATGGGGTCCAAAGATGCCTCATACCAGGACCGGGACACAACAGCTGCCTCCTTTCTGTCTGATACTGACAGGAAACGCATAATGTGGGCTATTACCTAAGAAAAAGAAAGATTTTTCTTATTAGAAATCCTTGGGAAAATATTTTTGACCTCTACATTTATTCCTGAAAATAATGATAATGGTAATGTGGTGGTAAATCTGAACTGGCTTCAGGTTATCTTTTTGTTTCTGCCATGAGGACTGATACATAAATGAAAATAATATTCAATAGCAAAGTCTGCAAGATTCTAGTCCCAATTTAAGACAGTTCTGAATGCCATCAGCCAGTTTTAATATCATATCTTCTTATAATGAAAAGCTAAATTACTGACGACATTTAATTACCAAGTAATCATGCTAAATTACACTCTAAGATAGTACTGATGATACAGATCTCTACATGCACTTCCAGCACATAATGCAAATAGTAGTCCTGGACTATCAGTGTGCTAAGGTTAGGTATCAATTGATTATCCCTAAATCCTCAAAGGCTAGTCCTGGACCACCCATGTTCTAAGGTTAGCTTGTGGACCTTCCACCTTCCACTGAATCCAGTTTTTAAGTACATTTTCAATCACATATATATACATTCACAGACATAAAATCCATATATACATTCACAGACATAAAATCCTTGCACTTCAAGTGCGTTCTTCTCATGTTTATCCTATATGGTAAACATCATGCATAGACATTCTCTCAAAACAGGTTTTGAGCAATGAAAAAGTCACAATGTATAGGGCTTCATAAATAACAAAGGCAATCTTTTATAATTCCCTTTTTGAAACAAATACAACAGGTTATTGCAAATTTAATGCCATTTTTCTACACACAAAAACACCATTTAGAACCAACAACCCACTGGAACCTGTGTCAAGTCAAGCTTTCTCACATACCCACACTGGCTGTACTCAACTGAGGAGATGGCAGTGATATGTAAAGGTGAGTGCTTTAGACCACTCTTCCACATAACAACCCAGTTAAACCTTTGCATTCATGCACACAAACTACATACCTATTTAGTGCTCCAAGTCATCTAATCTCATTTTTTAAAGAAATGGACTTCAAAGTAAAACTATAAACTATACTGCACATTTATAACAAAGTTTTGATGTGCGAGAAGCAATGAGGAACTGATTTCCCCAAATTTGGATAGAAATGTCCCATCAATGGACCTGAAGGAAAAAAGTAAAATCTAATTGTCATACTACAAACTCACATGTAGCCTACAAAGTTTCATTAAAATTCTCCAAGCACTGTAGAGTGAGAACAAATATTTCAAATTGACCCACAGATGGATGAATAGATGAAAATGTGGGAAAATGAGTCAGGTACAGGAAAAATGCAGTTACTGTATTCAAGCTGTTTTAAGCAAAGCAGCATCAATAAGATTAAATCTCAACCCCATCACACCCCATTTTTAAGACTAGAATCATTTAAGAAATTTCCTACAAAATGAGTAAATAAGTAAAACCTTGTTGGACTTCTACACTGAGCACATATCAAGCATACAAAGCTTTCATAAAATTCTCCAAAACACTGTAATATGAAAAGTGATTAGTAAATCAATTACCAAAAACCCCTATATTTTATATTTGTTTAAAATGTTTACCAAAAAATGAGCCATAGAAGGAGTAAATGTTTTGCATCATTACAAATCATATCTACAAGGATTCAATAAAATCCTTCAAAAAGTCCACAGGGTCAAGTGATATGAAACTGAACAATCAATTAGGGACCCCAGGTGAACTCAAGCACTTAATTTCCTGTATTTGTTGTTTTATGACACAGCAACAAATGTGTGTTGTCCCTGTAGCCAGACAGGACTTATGTGATGACAATATTTCATCACAGCATGCTAACCAATCAGTTACTGTGGCTGGCTGGACACTATGCTATATCCATCAATGAACTGAAATCCCACACGGCCAAGAATGGGCAGGATAAAACCTAAATGTGCACTAACACCACCAACAAGATTTCAATAACCTTTGCAAAAAGTAGGATAAGATGGGCAGTTAGAATGAAGGGTGGTCTTGACACGAAAATGATATGTCCGTGAAGCAAAAAAAGTAGTCCATTTTTTACCCTTCTGCTCATACTCAGGCGAAAAAACCAACGAAAATTGATGTTTCTAACACAAATAGACATTAAGTTAAACGAAAGTGTCAAGGCGTTAATGGGTTAAACAGTGCATTTTGATGATGTCACCAAATTTGAATATTCCTTGCATATTTGATCTCTTGTGCTTGATATTGCACATAAATTACAAATTTAGCCATTTTTTGACAACTTGTAAAAATTTCCAAAATTCTTGTTTAATGGAGGTAAACAGGAAGATTTTAAATCTGAGTTTAAAACAGTTTTTCACTTAGAAATTCCCAATCTTGCCAACAAATTTAAATATTCTAGAAATAAATTTTTGACCCTCATCCTGGTCCTCATATTGCGAGTTTGGTTTTCATGTAACTAAGAAGTAAACAGAATTATTCACAACTAATTGAATGAGACGGTAGAGGAGTCAATTTGAGCTGTTTCAGTTATTTTTTGAGAGGATTTATTTAAATCATTTGCTGGAATTATATAGTGCTCATCACCATTCTTGGATTATTGCAAATTCGTTCAAGCATATTTTAAATTATAATATTATGATAAATCAATACTTGGTACAATAGCACATATAAGGGTAATGGAACATCAGAATATTCAATAATCGAATTCATTCAGAACACCACTGGAATTCATTTGAAACTGTATCCATTTGAACTTTAAGACTATTTAGGATTTAATTTACCATACCTCATCTTGACCTCTACTTCTATGTACATTACTATGTACTGAAGAAAGGCAGCTGTTCTTGGGTTTACACCATTTTTCAGTACAAGATAGGCTATAAATGGCAGCCTATATAAATGGTGGAAGAAACTGGGAAAGAACCACTTACCCATGAGAAGCTACTGGCAAGCTTCCTCATGTGCCCACACTGGTCGAGCCTTAGACTCAAACCCACACAGGTAGAGGAGAGATGGCAGTGATCTGTAATCTTGAGCAATTAAGACCACTCCCCACTCAGGACTCCAAAGAAGGCTTTAATTTGATAAATGTCAATTTGTCTTTGCACTTTGGCAAGTTGAAAAGAAAATTGAGCCTTTCTTTGGGATATCTAGTATCTGCCCCAGAATAAGATATTATTGCAACAAAATTAAAAATGATTTTGAGTTTTTAGATTTTTAACAGCTTTAATAATTTTTCAGTCATAATGCTACGATGTCTTCAGTGAAGCAGTTTATATTGATGTCTAGCACTGGGGCATCATGTGGCAGACATGTAGCATTATGTCCCACCCAGTCACATTATCCTGGCACCAGGCTGACCAGTCCTTACACTAACCTCTTAATGCTGAGTGCCAAGTGAAGCAGCTGTCTGGACCATTTTTTAAAGTCTTGGATGTGACAAGGCCAGGGAATTAATGCACGACTTCCCACATCCAAGGTGGGCACTCTAACCACTAAGCCACTGGAGGGGTTCAAAATTAAAAATTATGTGAACAAATATTCTTTCATCTGACATTTAAATTTATAATAAAGATATAAGTAAAAAGTACACGTAGATGGCTGTTGTTGAGAAATGATCATACATGTCAATAAATGATCTATTTATGGAAGCCATTATAAAAAATTTTAAATTTGAAGATAATAAAATAAAACATTCTTTGTCTTAATAATTTAATTTAATTGATATACATAACATTGTCCAATATCATCTCATACATGCACCAAATAACAAGTTATAAAAATTATACCACATACTGTATATACTCACAAGTCCAACTGCATACTGCACAGATCTGGGTCTGTGCAGTTCGCTTGGAATGATCAGTATAACAAATAACACAAACCCTGATATGCATGCACATTATGCTACAGCAGATTTTCACATGCAAGTTTTAATAGCTAACTGACCATTAACCCTTTTCCAGAGCAAGATATCACTGCTTGATTTCATGAAGTTGGGCCTACTGTGTTATGATGAAAAGATGCCAAATTCTGTTTCGAAATTTAAACATCAATATGCAAATAGTAATTTGCTTTTAAAAAATACGTTCGGTGAAGAGCGTTTTCTAATTGATATCCTATTATTATTAAATGGAGATTTTAACAGCCGTATCTGCGTATTTTCTGCATAAAATCAGTTTGAAACCATAAATGAAATTTTAAGGGCAGACATCGCTGCATATTTGATATACCACTTCATTAAACTGTGAAAATATGAAAAATATATATTGTATTGAAGCAAATAATTTAACCAATCCATGTCATTATTACCAGTAGATAGACAAACCATAAATATGCAGACCTTTTAATGGGTTTTTGTAACGAAGCAATAAAGTGTGTAGTTCGAGATTCCCTGCCCCAAAACTAAAAATAGATGCTCTCGCTCTGTGCAAGACATATTCTTGGTTTTTTTGGTTGGGAGTAAAAAAAAAAAGGTCCAGTTTAGTTATCTATCGACTTTAGTGCTTCAGTGTTTATGAATAATTACATTAATGTTTTATCGGGAACAATGAAATCAGGATGAACAGTGGTTTGAAGTCACCCGTGCATTTATTTCTATGTACATGTATTAGGAGCTGTTTCAAAGAATGTTAGAAATATTTTTGACTGCAATTGCACACAAAACTTAAAAATAAAAAAATTAAGTGGTAGTTTTTTAAGCATTTTTACCAACTTGCATTTACAAGGCTCTAATCTTGTTACTTCTATCAGTGAAATTTAATTGCAATGTATAGCTTCATATGTGATTTTTAAGCCATACAGCCAAAATAAACTGCATTTACTTTAATGCGAAAACACATATACTAAGTATGAATAGAATGGGTTTGAATATAATTTTTTTATATGCATACAAAATATATTGATACAAATATTTTTCAACTTGAAAATAAGGCATTGCTTAAAACTGTTAAAAGCATACCAAGAAATAGAGCACATCATTAAAATATGATAATGCATCTCTCTCTGTATATATGTGTGTGTGTGTGTATGTATGTATATATATATATATATATATATATATATATATATATATATATATATATATATATATATATATATATATAGATGCAATAAACTGACGACGAACAGTACAAAACTAGTAACTAACTAGCCTAAGCGCTTTCGACTCTTAATGAGTCTTTTTCAAAGGCAAATACAAAACATATATACGATAAACAAATAAACACAAAAACGTTGTGTGTGTAAACCTCTACATGGCTGTCTTCACATGTGCTAAAGCTATAAATACAACCAGCTTGTATAGACTAGATGCGGTAACTGAAAACGTTGTATAATTCCCTAAAAGTCTACAAGCCAAAGTGACATCTATTTTTACTTTTTGTACATATGTAACGCAGATTATATCCCGGATATTTGATTCTATACCGGTTATTCTTATAGTAAAAATTGAAGGATAATAAGAAGATTTAGAAAATGTTAAATTTTACTAGTGCATAGTTTTCATTTTCTAGTCTTCTTGGTTTAGACCGCTTGGTTTCAATGTTCTAAGGTGGCGTATCCAGTATGATTCCTTTTCCTTCCTGGTTTCGGAACTCCAGCTGTGGTTGTTAGCAATAGCTATAAGTATTATATCACTGAAAGTGTCGGCCAGGGGAGGAGAAGTGTTCTGCGACCGGGCTTCTGTACAGCTTTTTTGTCATCCAATCAGATCTATGAAGGTTTATCCTTTTGTGTAGCTTTTCAGTTTCTCCGACATACTGAAGGCCACAGATCTTACATGTGACGAGATAAATCACATTCTCTGTTTTGCACGTTTTGTTTGGACCATGTATGTTTAGTTTTTCTTTAGTCACTGTGCTAGTGAATGTCTTGGTCTCTATCATATGTTGACAAGTTTTGTATCCTTTATCGCCACAGGGTCCAGATTGACTAGGTTGGTTTTGACTATCGATTGGCGTTAGCTTTGCCCTGACTAGGATGTCCTTTAGGTTTTTTAGTCTCCGGTAAGCTACTACAGGTTTATTTGGAAGTATTAGGTTTAGTATGTCTGACGATTGCACGGTTGGCCAGTGGTTTGCGCTGATTTTACCTACTTTGGGATTGTCTATTTTAATTAATCCCTGACACACGTGATCCCTTGGTGGATCCAGTAGCTTGAAAGGGTTGTTATTCGCCATATGATTTGTATTCTTTATATATATATATATATATATATATATATATATATATATATATATATATATATATATATATATATATATATATATATATTGTTTGGTCTCACTTCTCCATGATTAACTCCCACTTCTCCCTGTTCTGACCAAAAGGAGAAGTCACTTCTCCCTAAAATTTAAGTCTAGCTTGACCCCTGAGATGGTCTAAACATTCTCAGTGAAGAGTAATACAGGTTGTTTCTTTACACACATCTCTTTGATTTACTCAACATCAAAACAATTGCAATGTTCCATGTGTACCTTGGGGACCAGCAATTTAATGGGGGGGCTTGTCTTATTTTGAATCGGGAGAATGTTTTCTTTTGACTCAAAATAACTAATTCTTTAAAACTAATTTAACTTAAAAAAATTTTCTACTAATCAGAAAAAAAATTTCAAGCTATGTGTGCCTGCATTTTCTTCCCCACAATAATATACCAGCTCCAAAATAACCCCATTCATTGTTCTTTCCTTTAAGCAAATTAGCCAAACAGACTCTCCCACAGAGCTGTAATTCAATATGGAGAGGAGAAATAAGTATCATGTGGTTGTATACTACTTAATTAACTTTTAATTCTTATCATCAGCTAGATGATAATCAACTGATAGGTCACCAATTGCATTAAACATGGCTGATTATTGTTTATACAGGTTTTAGACTCCATTTCCTGTGGGACTAGTACTTTTTCATAATTTCACTGCCTGATGGCTAGGAAAGTCTCAGTTGTCACATCAATATTTTATGGTAAATGACAGCGGAGATTCAGCAGGAATAGTAAATTTATCAATGTACAAGTCCTTCAGGCTACAATATTATCATGATGCCTAGAAAGGTATCTGTATTCTCTCCATTAGCCTAAATCCCTCAGTCAAGTACAATTGCACTAGTTGCAACCACTGCTGGAACAGAGGAATGGTTTTTGCTCGTTTCTGTACTGCACTGAAAGAATACAACTACCATTTTTGTTTCTCTTCCATTTAAAAAACATCTCATCACTAAAATGGTATTGTATAGCCTTTAAAAAATGGTATTTTGTCCTATTACTAGTGGAATCACATGCCTGTCAAAGTCAAGTGAAGACGATTAATTAAAGGTTACCCAAGCAAAATTTTCAACTTTTAATAGAAGTATGGCAAGTAGACACTCTTCATAATGGTAAGGTACATACATGGGGATAAATAATCAACTAGTCTTTCTACAACTTGAAAATAAATTTCTGCATTGATCAGCATGATCTAAGTTTAAAAAGCAAAGTAGTGGGTTTGTTTGAAAAGCACAACAGGTACTTTACTTAATTTCATAAAGGTTTCGCTAGGATTTTAGTCCAGGACTAAATTTAATAAAAATAGTAGTCCCACAAGCAAAAGTTACAGTCTGAACTAAGCCAAAATCTTGTACATTCTTACACTTGGCTACGGTCACATCTGAGATATCATTTATAGCAACTTTAGCACAGTTCTGAATCTCATTGAAATCATTTTTCCAATTATAAAACACTTGTCTAAATTTGCAAACTGCAAACAGTGATTGCGCTGGGGTTTGCCTATGTCGCAAACTGTAATTATGTTTTACATATTGCCGAAAAAAGTATACCTTCTGGCCATATTTTTGGCTACAACATTTTTGGCTGATAAAAACGGTACAGTCTTGAGTTTGGAGTGGAGAAATTAAGGCATCAAGACAGGAAGATGCAAACTTAAGATATAAAAATGCACTGGAATCAATTGTTACATAACAAATTCTTATTTCATATGGACAAACCACTTTAAAAGTTAATTGTTATGTCATAATCCTCATATGCTAATATCTGGCCTTGATACTTGTATGCTGTAATATAATTAAACTAGCCATGCAACTGACTAGCTACAATCAACCACCTCTGAAGGCAGAAACATGGAATGACTACAGTTGACCACACGACAGCAATTTTAAAAAAAACAACAAAAAAACCCCAGAAAAAATAGTTTTGCTGAAACTTCAATGAAAACTGATTACCTCAGAAGCACTGATATATACCAAGGAAAGATTTTTAAAATTGTGTCAATGTTCTGCAATTCATAGTTTTTGCCGCAAACTGGTGTTGTTTTGTCATCAAAGGGAGACTTTAGTGGTGCCTTCAATAACACATGCACCTTCATCAAAGCAAGCCAAGACCTTTGCCAGACTTTGATCAAAGAAGTCAGCAACAAACTAAAACTAAAATAAAAGCATTGCTTCAGTTTTCATAGTTATTAGAACATTTATTTTGCCACAAAAGTTTCCTCCTTGCAACAAAAACGTGCGTACGGAGGACGACTTCCTTGTGGGCAATCTTATGCGTCCCAAATCAAAAGTTTGCATCCAAATACGCGTATGTAATTAAGGTTTCTGAGATCTGTCATATCTAAAAGCATTTAAAAAATAAACAGTTTTAAATTCAGTACAAAATGCTGCTCCATTTAAGCCAAAGTTTTAATGCATTGAAAATATAACTTCTCTGAACAGTTATTGCTTACATTTAATATCATATTATGTCCATCTCCACCACAAATACAATATTTGACTGTACTTATTAAAACTGTCAGCTGTCTCTGACACAAGCACATTGTTTTGGGCTTTGCCGATGTCGCAAACTGTAATTATGTTTTACAAATTCTGGCATAATACACATGCTATGAAATTTTATTTTTATATTCTGTATCCTTTAGATCATTGACCAGAAACTCTTTCAAGGTGACAAGCTTAGGGACATCATGCAAAATTTTTTTTTGAAAAAAAAAGACAATTATATCTTTATAAAATTTAAATTTTATAGCAATATGCTTGATTACAGTTCTACTTACACTTTTCTATCTTTCAATGCACGCCTGGGAACTTAGTTTTATTTTTAATTTTGGTGCTACAGGAGAACATTTCAACCATAATACATGTATCATTTCAATTAAGTAAATATCCTTAATGATAATTAAATTAAATCAATTATTTTCAATATACCTGACGACTCGGTTTATAACGGTTTGTTATAGACTCGAAATGGCTGCGCAAGTTACGCGCACGTTGTATTGTGCACGTTACATTGTGGGTACTTGGGTACAAAATCTTAAAGTCTGAGGAAACAACCCATCTAAATTCTTTTTTTTTTTTTCAACTGCATAACCTCAGAGTCATTACAGCTGGAAAAATCGCGCCAAATTAAAAAAAAAAGCTTTGATTTTAGTATTTACTTTTATAATTGCTGCTTTTATCTACACTAAAAAAAAACACCGTGACTTCATTGCAAAATTTGGTACTTAATTATTTCTCGTAACTAACATAAAGCAGACTGACGATGAATCATAAAGACTGGGCAAAATAGAGGACACTATAATTGAATAATAATATGCCCTACGCACGACATTTGTGTGGAAACACTTTATAAATCCATACCTCGACAGGCAAATTGTGTGCCATGATATGACTTTGACCACTCAATGCACGCTAAACAACACAAGTCATAAATGAATACGTGCTGATCAAACTTCTAAGTGTCTTTCACAATTGTCAACTGGTTTGAAAATTTCACATTTAACCTCTTCTTTAAACTCAATAGAGATGTTCCGAACAGGCCGAAGGTCTAGTCTGCTTTGGTGGCACTCACCAGTTATGTACTTTTAAGAGTGATGTATGTTATGTGAAGTTGTTTGCATTTAAAACATGCACAGCGGAGAGAATGTTTGCATACCTCTATGCTACTTTCATGTCATGAGGCTGAAATTTCTTTGGATATTGTACTCTTGGAAATCGTAAATGACCTTAGTATACAGCTAACTAAAATGACTGCTCCCTTGTGCTTTAAACATCAACCTGAATTGTCAAAGTATGGTGGCGCTCACCGTTATGTACTTTTGAGAGAGCGATATATTGTTACGAAACGGATCGTTCTGTGTAACAAAAAGAAAAAGTGCACACAACAAGCTTTATGAATTTTAATGATACAACTTTATTTACTAGATCACAAAATAATGTACATTTCAACAAGACGTACGGTTTTAGAGAAATGGTCCAAATTGTTCAAAATTATTAAAATAAGTCCTGAAAAAAGTTCTAAACAAGACTAAAATATGATGTTCCGGTCCAAAATGGTGGTTGTCAGCAATTCCCAGAATTTTTCACAAAAACAATGTACGTGTTGTCCCGTTCCAAAATTAGCAAGAAAACGTCCAAATATGCAATGTTGCTCGCTAGATAAGTTACAAAGAAGTGGATAGTTCCTCTAAAACGGGTTGCGTTATTTTACGTAGATATAATAACGAATTCTTCTGGCACAACAAATTAAAAGGTGTATGACTCGACTCAACTACGACGGTCTGTCCGTGACTATTGACTCTCGAACAGGACAGTTTGTATGTGACTGTGTATGAATCTCAAAAACTCTAAGCATATATGGGAATGCTAAAGGGTAGCCTGAACTGCACTCACACGAGGAAGCATGCAATTTCCCAATACTTCTGAACAATGAATTTTCGTCATCATACACAGCACGTGCCAACATGAACTACATCTACGACTCAAGTAAACTTATCAAAACATGTTAGACGATATAATGAAATAAAAAGATTTATACAAAATTGATTTTTTAACGCACTTGGAACTCCAGGGTCGTAACAATATGTAAGGTGAAGTTGTTTGCGTTTTAAACATGCATAGTGGAGAGAATGGTGGCATACCTATATAATACTTTCATGTAATGTGAGTGAAATTTCTTTGGATATTGTTTATTTTGAAATTTTAAATGATCTTAGGACACTGCTAACTAAAATGACTGCTGCCTTGTGCTCCAAACATCAACCTGAATTTGTCTAAAGAATACTATTATTGGCAGCTATTTAAATATGGAAAATGAATTTTGCCAGACTAGACAATACCAGCTTCTAAAAGTGCAATGAATGAATTACCAAATACATAAAATGTAAAAAAAAAGTTATCGGCTCTATTTTTTACAATTTACCTCTGAAGTTCAATAAGTGAAAATGAGCAAGTAGAGCTAGCACTTCATTGAAAGGTGCAATAATTTCTTGACGCAGTATTAACATTAAAATCAGACGAGGACATACTGAAATTCACCGTGATCAATCAATCGTTGAACGATTTAATCGAACACTTGCTGAACGGTTATTTGGATAACAATACGCGAAGGATATATCTGCTGACTTTAGGTCCGGTGAGTGATCTCGTAAATGGGTTCCAAGGTTACCAAGTGTGATATCTGATATAAATAATGAAATAACTCGTGCAACTTACACGAAACCTTCTAATGAAATTACACAAAAATTTATACCCGTAGCAATAACACACAAAGCCGTGAACAACCTGTATTAGGTAATGTAATTGTGAGATATTTATACCAATCAGGAAAGCTTTAGGTTGGTAAAAACGAGCAACCGATTCAATTTCTAGCGTGGTTATATCCACTGGAAGAATTGCCATATACAAACTAGATTATACAGCCTCTCAATGTGGATTTGTGCGTGAACAATTACAAGTAACTATTGCGGATGCACAATTACCACCGCGTTCACTTACGTAAACTAGCGCCTCTACGTCGATTACATTCAAAACAAGCCAATATCACATTTTCATGCCTATGACCAAGATCACCATTAATTCTGTCTACGGTAAATTGTCTTGAATTATTATTCGAATATTGCCATAACATTATTGTGTTACAGCTTGCACACTAATTCTTTCAGTTTCCATGAATGTTTCTCCTGAGCAAAATGGGCATCATCCGAAGTATATTTCAGCGCAAGATGTTCCATTTCTTCATCAAGAGATTCTGTACGATAAATATCACCATTCAAATTGATCATAATAGTACTCTGAACTTTGAAATAACCAAACAGACACTTTTATCATAAATGTTAACCATTCTGTCTCGTGGAAATATTGATACAGCATTAGTCCATGCATGTACGTTATGATCAAAAATATATATATATATATATATATATATATATATATATATATATATATATATATATATATATATATATATATATATATATATATAACCTCCTCTTAATTTATATTTTCATTTATACAAAATCTCTACTGCTATCGTCTTTACTGTCATTGAAAATTTCAAAAACTTTCCCAGCTCAGCGGATATATTGCATAGACAAAAGCAGTCACAGGGTAAACAAACGCATACTACGGTTTATCAATACCAGTAAGTATTCCTGGTTTGGATTTATTATTCAATAATACGATATTATTTCCTGAATTTACATGAACATGAACTGGATTGCGTTTATCACGAATGACCCAAATATCATCATCTGTTTCTACAATAAATTTATTAAACTAAAAGTTTTGATTATCAAGATGGTTAATAATTACTTTTCCTCGTCAGTCATTCTTCATATTAAAAATATGTCCGATCATATATATATATATATATATATATATATATATATATATATATATATATATATATATATATATATATATATATATATATATAATGATAAGAAAAGTCTGCTTTGTTGTTTAGATGTTTTCTATCATAACCTTCTTCTCGTGTCTAGTTACGAGAAGGAAGAAAGTTCAGCATTCATAAGAATAAGGTGTCACTTATGATGGTGTAGATACGGTTGCATCTATTTGTGGAGAAGCTTTGGCTACGAGAAGGTACCAAGAATCTGTAAGGAATAGACATGACACTCTTCTGAGCCTGGAATCGCAATTTATTGACATATATATATATATATATATATATATATATATATATATATATATATATATATATATATATATATATATATATATATATATATATATTCTAAAGATACAACATGTAAATTTATTTATGTTGAAACTACATGCAATACATATTACAATACTTATTCTAGTATTTCATTTGTCCATTCATTTTTCTGCATTTTTGAATACAAGTGATTTAAATATTCAAAGAGCCTAAAATTCAATAACTGTAATAAATGTATTTTATTTTATTTATTGTAAGGTAACGACCTGAAAAAGATCTGTGAGTGTTATACTTATTTAAAGAATATATATTTATTCTCGATTAAATTATAACATGAAGCTAGTAATTATTTCAAACAAATACTAATGAACATCGTAGCTGTAAAATATTTAATTACATTATGATTGTGGAAGAAGGAAATTCAATAATATTATATTATAAATACAATGAACATCGATTCAGTAAAATATTAAATAAGTAAAATATTTTATAGAAGAAAAGAGAACTCACTATTACATTATATTGATGAAATAAAAATAATTCAGAAGAATACCACAACTCACTATAAAATCTTTAACTTTCAAAAGCGAGTATAAAGCATAATTAAATTTTTAAAGCATAAAATTTAAAATTTAATTTTTAAAGCATAAAGTATAATTTTCTTACCTGTAAGAAAAAGACATGACACTCTTCTGAGCCTGGAATCGTACTGAGAATAACCAGTCCAGAGGCTATTTTTATATCCTGGAAACTGGCAATTACCAGCGTTTCATCCGAGGTCACAAGATGTCTAAAAATCACGCGTGCTTCTTGCGTGCTAGTCAAGGACAGCTTTAACTTTATATCAAGTTTTATGGGGGGAGATAGAGTGTGAGTGTGTGGACAGTATTTTTCCTAAGTACGACCTTTTGGATCATACATTGTCCATAACCTTCCAGTTGTAAGTGGTCATTCACATTGTGAACTTTTAACTTAATTAATTCCCTAGGTTGATTATCAATTACTTTGTTCCCAACATCACAACGCAATTTAATAAGGTTTTATTGACCGAACCGCGAAATAGCATGCCACTCGCGGCTTTATCTCTTGTTGAACTATCGAACTCGGCTATTAATTAGATTTTTCCATTACCAATTCAAACTGAGGGAACAATAATAATGCTTAATCTAAATTCATTTCAATGTCCTATTATATTCAGGATATGAATTATTGATTGGGCCATGATTCTCTTACAATCCAAACCAATATCATAGCACTATCTTAAATTTGGAGGTTTGCCTTTCACTAACTTATAAATTGCAATATATTCTATACAAGTTACTGTCATCATTTCTTTCTTTTAAAATTGATATCTTGATTTATATATATATATATATATATATATATATATATATATATATATATATATATATATATATATATATGTATATATATATATATATATATATATATATATATATATATATATATAATGAGTCAAACAAGGATTAAGTGCATTTGGATTGTTGTTCGTCCGTCGAGTCGACGAAGACCATTCTAGTCATCCGTGAGTTGGAGGGGCTGGTTCTGTTCTGTGTGTGCGCAGGTGGCTGATAAGGCCAATCCTTGCATGGAAGGTTCCGTTGCAGAATGGACACGGAAAAAGTGGGACATCTCCAGGAGGGTCACTGGCACGTGCTTTTCTGACTTGCCTCTTTATATCTGCAGCTGCTATCCTGCTCGATTCGTACAGCTTGGAGACTTTGTGCAGATAGGAACGCCAAGTGACTCGATCGCTAGCTGTTTACTCCCGTGAGTCAGGGTTTATGTTAAACGCTTTCAATGCAGTTTTCAAATTTGTCTTTGAAGCGTTACTTCTGACCTCCGTGGAATCTCTGTCCTTGCTGTATCTCGTCATAGAAGAGTCTCTTAGGCAGCCGGTGGTCTGGCATGCGAAGAACATGTCCCGCATAGCGTAGCTGGGACGTAGATGATGTGAATGCTGGGGAGACCTGCTTCGGTTAGTACCTCGGTGTCTGGGACTTTATCCTGCCATTTGATGTTGAATATTTTCCTGAGGCTTATGGTGTGAAAGTGTTTCAGCTTCCTGGCATGGCGTTGATTCACCGTCCACGCTTCGAACGCGTAGAGTAATGTGGGGAGTACAACTGTCCTGTAGACCTTTAGTTTGCTCGTGATGCTATGCCTCTTCTATTCCATACATTCTCATACAATATGCCAAAAGTTGCGTTGGCTCTGGCAATGCGGAGGTTCACATCGTCGTCAATGGTGACACTCTGTAAAACTGTTTTGCTAAGGTAGGTGAAGTGTTTCAAAACATTATTTCTCACAGGTTCATCTTTGATGTCAATTTTAATAGACTAAAAACGGACTTAAAGTTGTCCACGTTGATGAAAATCCAGGGAACAATGATGCATTTAAACAGCAAATTACTACAGACAGAATTCTAGACGTGGATATATAGGACCGTGTAAAGGATTCATAAAGAGAGCTGTTAAATCCATAAATGCAGAAACATGCCAAGAAATTACTTTCCCATCAATAAACGCAGCAGCCAGATATTTTGATATTCATCCACGATCGGTACAATTTGTCGCAAATAAAACATACAAATCTGCATATTCGATAAAATACAACCAGCAGATCATATTTGAACACATCAAACAACTTTTTAAACCTGTATATAGTTTGACTGTCAATTTTGCCAAGGTTTTTATTTAGTCATCACCACTGTCACAGGCCAACCTTCACTGTCGCTGCTCTCACTTTCACTTTCGACAGAATCAGATACGATAATCTTTCTCAATTGCATTACACGATTGTCTATCACCTTTTCTCGTACTCCTGAGACAATACATTTCTTATCTTTTCGATTGAATATGCAAGATGTGCAAACAGCTTTACTTGTGTCTTTTACCATTGCCAACGATTCTAGTATAGACTGATAAATGGATTTGATGAATCGATAATTGGAGGTAATGTAAATTCATTTTCAAATTTTCGTTGTTGTAATGATTTAGTCACACATAATCTTTTTAAGATAAAGATTATCATTTATCTATATTCCGTCATGTTTTAATTTAAAAATAGCAGAAATAATATCACTGATGTTTTCATGGTTTATTACATATGTAATTATTTCTTTAAAATATAATCAAATTGAAAAATTTCGGTCCCCTTATGGGGACTTATTTTCAGGATGATTTATGAATATTTACAAATGCTTAAGAACTATATACAGATGTTTATGATTTATATACGGACGGCACAAACACACACACACAAACACAAACACACACACACAAACACATACATACAAACACACATATATACATATCCAGAGTTTTAATCGAGATTAATAATACCAGTTTCAATATTGTTCGGTTGTTTTAGTAATTGATCGCGCATAAAATACCTCTGAAGTTTTTTATTTTTAATTTTTTTTAGCAGCATCGATGATATCAAAATCAGACTTGGGCGATATCAGTTAACTGTCACGGGAAGACCCTTTTTGTAATATGAATATGGGGGCCCTGGCAATCTGAGACATCTTCTTTTTTTGTTCGTTTAATGCCATTCCAGCAGCGGTTCCAACAGCGCCTAATGCAATTGCTTTTACAACAGCTTGGGCTTCAGCGACTATTAATACTGCTATAACTGCAAGTAGCGGAAATATACCACCAGTCTTAGCGATGTCTTTGATAGCGACCACACAAAGATTAAGTTTGACAACTTTATTTGACTTTTTGGCTTCATTGAAGTTTTTGAACTGACGCTCGGTCAACGATAATTTTTTTTGAAGCGCTCATCTGATCTTTTTTAGTGATAGTTTTATTCCACGTTTATTTTTTATGCTGAATGCAGCCTTTTAATCTGACTAGGTGTTAGGGTAACACTCACGTAATTGTATGATATATTTATTATGGATGATATAATTATGTGTTATATTTTCTACTGGATCATCAACAAATCTCATTCGTCCACAAACACCTTCAAGCCATATCGATTTATCGCTGAGTATAATAGCGATTGCTCTATAATCAGCAATAGTTCATCGTGTTACACGAGCTCGAAAGATTATGTCAAATACTGATTGTCTGGTTAAATCTAAATGTTCAAGCGAAAAGTAATAAATCGGACATAAGGCTGTAAAATCGAACTGTGATATTTGTAAACCAGTATGAATGTTTTGATCACGACCCATAAACAACGACGATGATACACACATGCTACATGGTTTTGATCGAAATTCAGTAATATATCCTCAGATGGTTCTTGATACCCTTAGTGAAACCTCAGTTAGACCGAGTTTATCAAATATCATGTGACTACGCGTTTGATTATTTACTCGTGCAGCATCTTGTAATGCAGTAAATATGTGTCTTGGTGCAGAAATACCCTGCTGAAAAAATATTTGCCATGTACATAAACCATTAATATTACTTTGAGTAGCATCTGTGCTCACTGTAAACCATGATAACGTTGATTTACCGCCTTGACTCATAAAATATAGCAAACTATCTTCAGATATCGAGGGAGTCATCATTACCATCCACAATATAAGTTTTATTAATACTATTTTACCATCAAGTGCCTCAGTTGCAAGCCTTATAACTTTAGCATCAGCGCCCTCTCTCACAACATGCCATATTGCATAAATATCGGTACCTTTTCTTACGAGTACAACTGCATGTTTAGCTCCAACCCCCCACCACCTTTCTAACATTTCTACAAAATCCAAGATGTTTGACAGTGGAATTGACACGAAAATCCTCCTCTATTATATTTTAACATTGTTCGACGTGTTGTAAATTCTAAGCTAAAATTTGCATTTATCGATAAAACTGCGGAAGTTACGCGTCTGATGCGGCATGTATTACATTGCTGATAGTTACGTTTCTATTGTCATGAAAATCAGTTGCGTCCTTCGCAAACATCATTGATGGGCCAGATGATATTGAATAATCATCGCTGCATTTTGCAACACCAAGTTTTGTTAATGTCGCTGTCGCTATGACAAATCTCTATTTCTCCTCCATCAATCAAATATGTGGCACTTTTGAATAACACCATAATACTATTATTTACAAAACCAACTCTAACATAAGCTCCATATTCAGTGTTATCTGTTTTCAAATTTCACCCTCTACTTCGATAAACGCCTCAGCAGGTAAAAAAAAAATATCTGCTTGTATCTTGAACTTGTAATTGAATTCTTCCAGGATTGTTAGGTGCATCATGAAAATCACGCACAAACTCATCCTTGAGTACTGGTGCATCCATGTCGAACGCTGGGTCAGATATACATTTGAACATTTTTATTATAATTATTATCGTCTAAAACAAGATCACTTCGAGATGCGTGACCACTTCTTGCTAACAGACTAGCGGTTGTAATATTTTCTTTTTCTGATAATGGTACATCAACCAACTCTGCAAATCTTTGATTAGCAGCTTGTTTATTATTTTACTAATATTTGCAAGCATTTCTTTAGTGCTATGTAATTTTACAGGTTGAGGGTTTCGTCGTATTAATCGTACTAGTCTATCTTTGATTGCTGAGAATGCTTTACTAGCAACATCACCAACAGCACCAATACATTTTTCAAGAACAACATCAATAGCTTTCATTCCAAGTTGCTTTGTAAACGGTATTGCTTTTGGGGCTAACCTTCTAAACAGACCCTGAACAACATCACCTAGTCAATCTCCGTATGTTGTTTTGTATACTTGTGATCGAGAATTTACTGCGCTGACCATGGTTGGTCCACGTTGAGTACCTTGTGCGATCATTTTATTATAATAATTATATTTAATTAC
Organism: Potamilus streckersoni; assembly: GCA_016746295.1. Classification (NCBI taxonomy): domain Eukaryota; kingdom Metazoa; phylum Mollusca; class Bivalvia; order Unionida; family Unionidae; genus Potamilus; species Potamilus streckersoni. Next base: position 741,889 of record JAEAOA010001156.1, read on the forward strand.
ATACTCAATCCAGTTACTTAGTCACTCTGGTAATCATCAGCGATTTCATTAATAAGATATACATTAATAATCTTTTTACAAATATTAATGCTTAATTAATGATCTCTGGTGAACATGCTCGTTTCCCTCCAATGAGGATTTCTAGTCGATCAACAGCAGCAAGAACATTATTGGGGCAAGTAATAAAACCACTTCCCTGTGTACTCTTGAAATTCCTCTTCTTCCTCTTCACTTGATTTCGGTGGTGCTTTTTTGCTTGGTTTCGATGGTGTTTTTGGTAATTCTGGATAATCACTTTGTGATTGCTCAGATGGCTTTGATGCTTTTTGTTCTCGTCGTTGTTTTAGCAATTGTTGTTGCTATTCTGGCGGTGATTGTATAAACGAAATATAACTATCTATTGCATGAATATATTGCATATAATTAGGATCATTACTTATGGCTTTATCAAGATTATTCTTTATGCAAAATATCCATTTGTACCAATTATCAGGACTTAAAAGTTTATCAACATATTTAGATTTTAAAACACTTTTTGATCACTATAACCCTTTGCAGAAATCGTAGCTAATTCTCCTAAACTTTTAGTATTAATGATAGCATCTTCTATAAATTTTCATTTATGTTAACACAGAAGCTCTTCCGGCAGGATGTTCTCTAATAATTGTTTTCTTTTTTTATAGTACTTTCTGCTATTTTTCCAGTTGCTTCAGCGGTTTTTTTCTAACGCAGGAAGAGGTGGTCTCAGTGATAGGTTTAAAAAATTTTTTTGTATCCTCTTCAAATTCAAGCTGAGACTCCTGACGAGATTGTAGTTGTTGTTTAACTCAATCACGGACGGGTAAATATTTTCAAATTGCCTCTAGTCGCATAAAATTTGAAGAAAACAATATATCAATGAGATCAGAAAAAAACTGAGTTAACCTAAAGAATTTTACTATCAGTTCAAGTAAGAGGCTTTGGCTTAGCGTTATTGACCTTGTTTTTAAATTTTGTAGGCAGGTTTATTTTTTAGGGAAGATGACGATTCAGCCAAGTGGTCTGTTATAACTCTCGTGCGATATTTAGTTGTCGTGTTCGGACGAGCAAGGAAAGAAAAGGGGGCCTGGGAGTGACCTTAACGCAACCACCGGGTGCAAGCTCGGTCAAATGATGTGCGGGGTCCAAGACAACATGTGGGGCCCAAAGCAGCAAGCTTTGCACTAAGGCCGGGCCTGACCTGGCCGGGTGTGCCTTATCTTTTGATATTTTAATTTTGACCCCTTTTCCAAAAGATAAAATGTAATTGTCTTGTCAGAATTTGGAATAAAAATTATATGTGTATTAAGCTGATATAGTAAGGTAAGAAAACCGGAGACAGATCTGAAAATGGGAAAGCTATTTCACCGTAATTAATAAGGCCAAATGAACAATACGAGAACATGGTCTGCAAAAAAGGCCTATCAATGAGAAGATCAATAAACACTAACACTTACAAATGAATACTTCAATTGTTTGCAAAAATTTTGATAATTTTATATACATTTAACTTGCAATTTTTGTTTCACTTATTTAAGGAATTATTTGATACATTTTTTTCTTTGTCTCAGTATTGTGATATATATATATATATATATATATATATATATATATATATATATATATATATATATATATATATATATATATATATATATATATATATATATGTTAATAAATATTCAAATTACTGTCTCTGAACTTCGTCAAAGCGGGAGTTGTTTCCCTTAGCAACTCTTTAAATCGCTACTTTTCCTTTGCAACAAAATCTTTCGATATTCTTAGTTTCTGTTTGATTATTTATTTTTGTTGTTAAAACTTAAAGGTGTCCAGTAAAGTCTTAGATTGTTCTTGGAGAGTCTTGGTGTGTTTTGGGGAGTCCTGGTGTTTCTTGCCGTGTTTAGGGATCGCGAACCAGTTGTTACATACTTTTAATTGAGTGACGTATGCATTTGAAACATGCAAAATAGATAGACCGTTGGCACACCTCAATGCTGCTTTTATGTAATGTGGCCGACATTTCTTTGGATATTGTACTTATGGAAACTACATACTCTAAGAACCCACTAATTAAAATGCCTGCTCGCTGGTGCTAAATAATAAAATAAATCGCCCAGAATGAGTCTTAAGTATATTATCTTTAGCACATATTAATATTGGGAAAATGTGTTTGTAAAACCCTACATGGTTCTTTCTACATGAATATATATATTTTTTAAATCCCCGTTATCGGTTAACCATTGGGTCAGGGAACTATCCAAAGTTCACCTTACATTCAAAAATTTCTCAACCAGCCTATATAGACTTGATGCGGATACTATAGGCTTGTCTACATAGGCTGGTTCAGACATTATGCATATATAGGTTTATTTCATGCTGAAATAGCTATGTAGGGTTTTACAAACACAACATTTTCTATGTTTTATTTGTTTATTTTTTCTATGTTTTTTGTATATGCTTTTGAAAAAGACTCATTAAGAGTCGAAAGCACTCAGGCTAGTTAGATACTAGTTTTGCAATGTTCGTCGTCAGTTTATTGCACACACACACACACACACACACACACACACACACACACACACACACACACACTGTATATATGTATGTATGTATGTATGTATATATATATATATATATATATATATATATATATATATATATATATATATATATATATATATATATATATATATATATATATATATATATATCTGTGTCTGTGTGTGTGCGTGCGTGCTTTGGTAATTATAGTCGTATATGCAAGGGCGTTTGCCTGACGACTTTGAATGCTAAAGCCCCGAAAGGGACTATAGACTCCACCTGAAGGGTGGGAATCCCTCCCCCCCCCAAAAAAAACCATGTGGTTGGCCGTCAGCCCGGGTCCACAGGGAGGCACATGGCCCAGTGCTGGGCCTTATCGCTACTGATCAGACCTTAAGACCCTGACATTCACACAAGCCGCAAAGGAAGAACACCACCCAAGCCAGCAGCACGAACAGGAGCACCAGGAGAGCCACCACGCCAGTAAGGCCCGCAGAGCCCCACATGATGAATAATAACATAGAGACTAGACAAGACAAACGAACATTAACAAGAAGAACAACAGCAGGAATCCCTAACTCTACATAGGCTTGCAGAGCTCAGGATCCCACCCAGGACAATGCTAGTATATTTTCCCCTAGCGCCTGTTTGTGGCACCAATTGTCACACAAAACATGACAAATAAAAATACAAAACAGGATAAGCCATGGTAGCAAATTGTTACTCCGCAAAGGCTTGCAGAGTTCCGGATCCCACCCAGGTGTTTGCTAGTATATTTTCCCTAGCACCTGTTGGAATGGCCATATATAACAGACAAATTAAACAATACATAACGAATAAACATTAAGTGGACAGCTCTGCTCATCGGGGATGCTCTTTCGTTGTAGTTCTGGTGGTTGGCAGAAGTAGTTGCAGTGTAGGTTGTTCTAGTTGTTGAAGTGATTGCCCCAGAATCATGCACCACCAATTTGGCATATTTGAAAATTTGGCAATTTTGTAATTTCTCTTCATAGTGGGCATGAGTCCAGGACGTAGCAGCAAGGAAGATCTGGAAGTCAGTCGTTGATACAGTAGTAGGTTGCCCCAGAGCCCTTATAGGGGATGGTTTATAAGGGTTTTTGGTTTGAATAGGGCTCCAGGGCGTAGCAGCAGCAAAGTAGTGATTGTTGATCCGTTACACAGTAGTATGCACCAAAGATGTAGAAATACACCAGCAGCAAGCATTCGTTGTTGTAATGGTTGAGTATAACCAGGGATGTCAAATTCAAATAAAGCCAAACATGAGTTTATCTCATACGGGTCAAATATACCTGAGTTGTTAACACACCTAGATTGAAAAAGTTTAATGATTTGTATACTAAGCGCAAGATTTTCTGAAGTTAAGTCGAATGAGTGGGGCTAATGTGTCCCTTAAGCTTTTTGTTTTCAAGGTTGGCAAAAAGGAGAAGTATATTAACAAAATACCAATCGAGATTTTTAAATGGCCATATGAGAGTTAACAACCAAAATGGGCTCAAGTGGGTTAAAAATAGAGCCTAATATAATTAAAATAAATAGAAAAACAAGACGAAACAAACAATCATTAACAGTATGAACCATGGTAGGAAATCTTCACTCGACACGTGCTTGTAGAGCGCAGGATCCTACCCAGGTGTATGCTAATATATTTTCCCTAGCACCTATTTTAATGGTAATAATTATGATTATATTAAAACATATTTATATACAATGAACTTAACAGGACAATACAAGCAAGAAAACATGAAGAGGATAGCCCTACTGATGGGGAGTTGGGAATTACGGGGAAATAGGTAGAGCTTCCTATTGCCCTTATTGAGTGGCAAAAAAGTTATCAGAGGGGAAAAAGTAGTGTGATGGTAAATCATTTATATTACACCTGGGTCTATGGTAAGCAATCGTTACTCAACATGAGCTTGTGGAGTTCCGGAACCCACCCATGTATTGTCTAGTATATTTTTCCTAGCACCTGTTTGAATAGTCCGATCAGATAAAAGTTATGTAAAGGGGAAGATACTGGAGAAAATGAGGAATATAGTGTACATACCCGTGGATTAGTTATCATCGGAGGGGCATGTCTGATGTCTGATCTGGAAGGACAACCAACAGTTAAAACCGGGATAAAAATTTTTATCACGCTAACGGGAGAAGAGATTATGTCAGTCAGTAAAAATGTTGTGTGAGGGATCAATGGATGAAGGAAATTCCGAAAATTGGATGGACAACGGTGAGAGGTTGATTAAAGGACAAGCTTGTGCTTGGGGATGTCCCTTGTTTGAGGGGTATTCTGTTGATCCAACAAGATATTGATGACCGGAGGATTTTAGCGCCTGTACGAGAATTGAGGATGTTGGACATAGTAGATCAGAGAAAGTCCAAAATGGTCTGAAATAGGTATAAGCCAAGACAGATGTATAGTTGCACATCATTTAAATTTTCAAATCAGGCAGGTCGTTGATAATACCAGTGTGTTTCAGTTGACGACGGGAGAAAAGGTGTTAAAGGTTGAAGCAGAAGGGGCTAGGAATATATGGTAAAAGGATGATGGTTAGGAAGGATAGGTAGTACAAGAATAGGTTAATAAAGACGATGAAAAAGGGTAGTGTTAGTTGTGTAGTGAAGAAGCGGTAATGATGAGATAAGGATTTTAGAGGTAGATTGGAGGGAAAATGATAGGAAAAAACGAATTGAATATATAGAAGAGGCCAAACGTTTAGAACATTTTATATGAAATTAGGAAAATTTTCAAGTTAGTTGTGGTGTGAAGGGGTAGGTAACATTCTATACAATTTTATGTACATTGTTGGGTGATAAAAGATAATTTAACATTCTTTGTCCGTTAATGGGTCGAAAGGACTGAAGAGAGTAAGCCTCAAAGTTGATAATAAATCTTAATACTTTTTAGGAAGTCAGTGTGTTGTTATTGTTGTTGTTGTTGTTGTTGTTGATAGCAATTATAGTCGTATGTGCATGGACGTTTGCTTGACGACTTTTGGAGTCTCCCACTTTCGTAAGAGACCAGAGGACCCACCCGAAGGGTGGGCCTCCAATACCCACCTACGCGGTTGGCCATCAGCCCGGACCCGCGTAAGGGGACTTGATCCCGAGCTGGATCTTTTCGCTTCGAACCTGACCTTAAGACCCTGACTTACCACACCACTACAGGAAAGAAAGCCACCCAACCCAGCAGCCGGCCAAGGGCCCCAAGAGGGCCACCCACAAATCTACGCCCTCCTACTGGCTCGATTCAATTGCAATTTATCCACTTCTGTTGTAGTATTCCTTATTTATCTCTGTTGATTGCAATTGATTTATTTAAGTCCGGTGTCTTCTTTATAGTCAGCTATGTTCAAGGTTGTATGTTGTATGGAGCAGCAGGGAGGGCGAATCCTACAAATTTTTGCGACAAAATCGATTAAAGCCTCAGAATGCCAAATGGAACCTTCCTACGAAATCTCATATTTTAACCAAAAAAAAAAAATAAAGACCCCATTTTACAAATGGAGCCTTAGCGATTTTGTCGCAAATACATTGTCATAACCACCCTCGAAATTGCTGCCATCTACGTCGCAAATATTTTGTCATTTCACCCTCCCCGCTGCTGATTAATACAAATTATTTAACCAAATTATTTGTTAGCTTTTCACAAACAGACTAATCGATAATACTTCACCACGTAGATCAATCAAATTATTTGACTGATCGGTGAGTGTAAAATTAATTCTAGTTAGTAAATCATTTTGACATTGCATATAGACTGGATTAGTCGGATTCTCAACAATTAAAAATCCGGGGGGTGCTGTTGGTGAAAATGAATAAAGAATGTAACCTTGTCGAGCTTGATTTGATTGTTCCATATTAATTTGATAACTTCCTTCGATTACATCACACGTTAAATTAAGTGCGATCACCGATGAAATATTCACATTGTTCGGTGAGATATGTCTACCGTCGCCGTCGGGAGAATTATTATAAGTGAGGATAATAGGCTTCGGCTGGCTATCTTTCCATGATTGATAAATTTTATTAAATCCTTCGTCGATGGTAGTTCTGAGTTTTTTCTTTAACTCGAGAACGTTATATCCTGGTAATTTATAATTTGGATTTTCATTTATATTTTTTTATAATCTTGAGCTGAGCTAGTTTTTGAAATCGGGCTATTTTCATTAGTGAAGAGATTAGTAATCCTCGAATTAAATATTTCCATGTCATCGATGATTTTATTACCCGCGGCGACTACACTAATGAACTCAGCTTGTGTGAGAAGACCGGATCTTAACGACGGTAATAACAATTTAAAATCATCATTCATTTTTTTGAAGATATGGGATTCAATATCTCCGATTGCTGGACTTGTTTCATGTATTTACAGAATTTCACCTTCCTGTGGGATATAATCATTATAAAATGGAGTTAACCACTCATCTTCACCATATTCATTCTTACCTCGATATCGTTTTGTGAAGTTTATATCCTCGAATTTTTTATAAGTTTTTGATGGATTTTCAGGTCCTATTTCATCAGTGACGTAATCAGATTTTACAGGCTCGGGTGTGGAATTACCAGCACTTCTAGGTGGATCTTCGGGCCATCCTAATACTGTTCTTATTGAACTGTTATAAATATCTAAGCTCCAGTTGGAGGGGTTGCTAAGTAACGGGAGTGAAGAATTGGACGTCTGGTATTGACAACTAAGTAGAGTTATTAATACATTATTGGATAATAATGGTTAAAGTTTAAATTATATATTGAAGTAAATATAATAAGAATACTGTACTAATATTTAAACATTTAGTTATAGATTTTAGACATAATGATATAACGCGAGGATAAAATAGTTAAGTGTATTTATTAGAAAAGTTTTATATAAAATATATGTACCTGTCAGTCGATCCAAAGAATTATTAATCCGTTAAAGTATAAGAAAGTAAACAATCCAGAAGCTCATTGGAGCTGTTTCATTTCTTGTTAAAATCTGGATTGCAATTGATCCACTTCTGTTGTTTTTCTTCATTATAATTCTCTGTTGATTGCAAATTAATCTTTCGTAGATATCTTCGTTATAGTGTTGTGTGGAGAAGTCTAGATGCATTGCAATTTATCCACTTCTGTTGTGGTCTTCGTTATAGTTCTCTGTTGATTGCACTGTTTTCTTCAAAATTATATCTTCGTTATAATTTTCTTTTCTGTAAGATAAGATAAGAAGATAAGAATTCTTTATTTCAGACTGCATAGTCCATACATCTAAATTAAAATACTGATATAGAGTAAAACATTGTAAACATAAAAGAACATATATACATACAAATACATACATATATATATATATATATATATATATATATATATATATATATATATATATATATATATATATATATATATATACATATACACACAAACATATACACATGCACACATATATATACACATACATACACACATACACACATACATATATACATACACATATACATATATATATATATATATATATATATATATATATATACATATACACACATACACATACATACATATATATACATATATATATATATATATATATATATATATATATATATATGTATATACACACATATATACACATACACACATACATATACACTAAAACATACATACATATCATATGTAATCCTGAAGTCTAGGTACATTGCAATTTATCCACTTCTGTTGCATTCTTCGTTATAGATCTCTATTGATTGCAATGTTTACTTCAAAATTATATCTTCGTTATAATTTCCTTTTCTGCAATTCTGTAGTCTAGGTGCATTGCAATTTATCCACTTCTGTTGCATTCATCGTTATAGTTCTCTGTTGATTGCAATGTTTTCTTCAAAATTATATCTTCATTATAATTTCCTTTTCTGTAATCCTGGTGAATTGCAATTGGTCCACTTCTGTTGTTTTCTTCTTCATATTTCTCTGTTGATTGCAATTTTTCCTCATCTATATCTTCTTTAATTTCTGTATATAGTAGGAGCTCCTAAAAACACGTTCTTTCCTCTTCGGCAGCCTGTGCTCTCCTCCGAATAATTTATAGTCCTAAGTCCAGGAAGTGAAAATGACCAAGTGGAGCTAACGATCTTTTGAAAGATGCACATCTGGAGTAGGGCCAATCTGAGTATTATATAACTAAAGTTACAACTATCAATCATACACCAAATGAAAGGGAACTGAAGGTTCTTTGAACAATACATAAGATATATAAGGTCTCTTTTAAATAGCCAGTATAACCACTGAGAAACCAGGAATTTATTTATTTTTTTAAATCTAAAATACGAAACTGCGCAGCGCGACCTTTGTGAGACCTGATGTGAGAGCGCTCAGAGAACCAGACTATTTTGTGATCTCGAAATTGCGAATGAACTTTGGACGAGCTACAGTATTACAAAATGGCTTCAACAATTTCAATTCCTCGGCGATTGCCGCTGTTAGTGGTTGCTGACAGCGTTCTTTTACCTGGATCTGCCATGCGTATCCCTGTAAAGGACATGAAAAAGTATTACAAAATAAGTCATTGTGTTAACACAAGAGTCTGCAGCTTTATCAATAAAGCACAACGAAATTTCGGACAACATGTGAAACTGCAGACTCCTGTGGTGTTAATTATGACAATTCGCTTTGTTTACGTTCATTGCTTACCATTTCAATTATATTTATTAGTTTACTAACATGAAATTAATAAGCATTTGTACTAACTCGCAATTGCTGTACTGTACTAGAGTTACTCCTGTCACTTAAAATTTATTAGTGTAAAGCTTGTGTGTTCATTTAAAGACATATGGCAAATACATAACATGTGAATATTTTTTTTTATTTTTTTTTATAAATGTACTAAACAGAACTTAGAAAATTTCTGCTTTAATATAAAACAATTGCTTAAAACCAACGTTAACTGCGGATATGCATGCTGAGAAGTAGAGGTCATATTTCAAGCAAAAGAATGAAAGCACGTACATTGCCTTATTAACTGCTCTGGAGGCCTAGTGGCTAGAGCGTCCGCCTCAGATGCGCGAGATCATGGGTTTGATCCCTGGTCAAGTCAAACCAAAGACTTACAGCATCCTCGCTTGTCACTCACCGTTAAGATTTTAGTGTTAGGACTGGTCGGCCTGGTGTCAGAATGATGTGACTGGGTGGGACATCATGCTACATGTCTGCAGCATGATGTCCCATTGCTAGACATAACTATAAACTGCCACACTGCAAACATTGTGGCGATATGACTGAAAATTTGTTAAAAGAATAATCACATTGCATTATATGCCTGATCCCCCTTCTCCCAGTTTATCTAACAATTCTTGTTCTGTCAAAAAGAAGTCCCTTCTCCCTAAATTCAGCAAGCAAGCCCAGCTGCACTTCTATATATATACACAGATGCAAGCATGCACACACACATACACACATACATACATACATACATACATACATACATACATACATACATACATACATACATACAGCATATTTCTTTAAGTTATTGACACAAAAAAGTGTGTTATGAGGTCCGAAAGGGTCAGTGCATGTGACCTCCAACATGTGATGTCATCCAGTTGAGAATATGTCATCTTTTTATATATGAGCCAATAAAAAATTATTGAAACAATTCTGAATGAAAGAAAATAATGTGTCTGTTTTGTTTAAAGCATTCAAATGCACTTACAAAGTAAAACAAAGCTGGCAGCCATATCAACTTCAAATATCACCTTCACTGATATTAACTAAAGACACATACCAAGTTTCTTTTAAATAAAATGGATGGCAAAATATAGGCTTAATTAGACAGTCTTTGCTGATCTCAATGCTTCCTTGAAAGAAATGCATTTCAATTGTCCCAGCTGGATTTACTGAATCCTGGTCAGAACTGAGATGTTCTCAGTGACTGTAGCATTAGCATTGTCAGAACAGTTTGACCATGAGATATCTGTATCTGAATATTAAATTCAAGATAAATTACATTTAGGATTGACCTTTAACTTAAATGAATTATGTTGTTCCACTTTTTGACTACCTTGGAGTTTCATCACCTTTATAACATGCTATGTAAACTGCTTTAAGGCTTGTAAACAAGCTGGGCTGTTTCCATGTTATGGGCATATATTGAGGCATTAATTATTAAGACTAAGACTTAACTGGTCCAGATTTTGATTTTATTTTGTGTAGAATGTCTTATTATGTGGTAATAACAAAACAACCATACACAGCCTGGAAAAAAAGTTTAAACTTGAGTTTTCCTATGGCTGAGCTTTTAAATTTACTAACTGCTCTGTGAGCCAAGTTCATCATGAGGAGAAAGGGACACAAGATATTTATTAACCCTGCTTGTTTTTTTTGCATTTGGAAAAAGCCATGTTTTGGCATTTTGTCATAAATTGAACTTAAACATATATCAACTGCTTTTACATATTCTTATATAAACTGCAAAAACAATTAAACATACAAAAGTAAAAATAACCTGCTTAAGTGTTTCTACCAAAATCATTTTTGTTTGGTCTCTCCTTTGTATCTCAACTCCTTCAATGGTCAGTTGATTTTTATTAAAAGACTAGAAAATTGAGGCAACCTTTGATCCTTTAATTACTTATAACACCTCAAGAAACATTCCAGATTTGGCCATAAACACAGATTACAGCAGTAAGGTAGGCGACAGCTTGTTGTGTATATGTGTTACCAATTAATTACTCAGACACACATCATTACACTTCCAGTTCCCAATACACTGATGCTCCACTGGTTTCTGTATGGTAGGGATAGAATGCACAAATATACCATTATTTAAAAAAATATCCATTTATTTAAGAAAAAAATGCATTGTCTTGGGTGCTTAGAAAATTTTTGTGAATGATGTTTATATATTGACAGCACTAAATCAGTTTTACAGAATTATTTGATATTGATTCAAACCTTTCAATATTAGAACACTTAAGAGACAATGTTGACGAAAAATAGTGGTTCACCATTGCAAATCCCCATATGCTTTTACGATATATTCCTAAACCTCTCTCACTACACACACCCAGCTCAGTGTAAATGATGCACTTTCTCGTTATGATGTACAGTCAGAAAATATTAAAAAATATATTTTTAATGACATTTTTGAATTCTACAATATGACATGGAAGATAACAATCATATGTAGATTTCTTGTCATTCAGACATGGCAAATCTAGTTGCCTCACACATTTCTGGTTCACATTACTTCAAGGGATGAATGTAGATACACAGTATTTGGTCTGTATAATCAGGAAATGCTGTCTTTTTATATCCATGCATTGTCTAATGACTTGTATTCAGTTTTTGAATGTCTTTTGAAAATCTTGCTTTGTAAAATTTTCAGTTAAAGTAGCTATGTATGGTCATAAGTTCCATATAAATCGATAGCTAATTTACTTTTAATGTCAAGGAGCATTATCCTTTTATAACTGCACACACCGCTTTCCAGTGAGCTCAACACACATCTGAAAATCAGAATTTAGTTTTCACTAAAGGTACATTTGTATGATCACACATCAAAAACCCTTGACTATATAGAGCTGGCAAGACATATGATTCCTTCAAATTGTTATTTTTCTTGTTTTGTTGTTGAACAGATGTCATTTTAATTAATAAATGAAGACACTTTATCCTAGCATGCTCAAAAATTTATGCAACTCACCATCTTTTTTAAAAATGGTTAAAAAATGATCATGGTTAATATGCATTGTGGATAATGCATTTTAATAAATTCATTAATTTTCAAACTTATGTTTAACAGCATGAATATGGTGAAAAGCCATGTATTAAGCAAAAACACTCTGAGAAGCACCATTATTGGAGTCATCCCCAAAGAAGCAGCAAGTCTGCTAGATGAGGTTTGTATTTTAGGATTCAGCAAAATATTCAACCTCATTAAATTGTTCCACATTTCATATACAGCATAATTTGGTTTGTTGCTCTTGAAGATATTATATTACCAATTTTAAACCACATATGCTACATTACATGTACATTTTTATTGATATTATGTGATTGACCTTTGCCTGTCGTTGAAGGTAGTTTTTGTCTTTCTGACCATTTTCATGTTTTGTGAATCTGATTTTTGTCATGATTATAAGTGGTAAATAAGATGATTCTCTGTTTAGTAAAATTTCAGTTCAAGGTCTAAACTTGTTTTCAATTTGATGGAAATTACCATTAGAAATCATTAGTGACAGTCTGTATATAAAGGAGATTAGGTAATAATTATTCATTCCTGTTTCATACATCAATCTTTTAGAATCTATGATCAGTTTTTAGTTGTGTTAAGATATAATTTAACAGGAACCATTTATTTGAATTATTCCATGGAATTGCAAAGCGTTCATTGACTTTTTGGACTTAAAATGCTTATATATGATTGATGTGAATTCATTTCAAGGCTTTCCAGAGAATATTATTATGATACTTCAAGACTATTGATACACCAGCACAGTCAAGATTATTGGAAGGAATTTAGAACATTTTGGACTTGTGATAGAACCATTAGGATTATTTGGAATCTTATTCAAAATTCTCTGTCTTTCGAGTTTCACTTTCTATTGTAGGGAAATAATCTTTTTTGCGTAATTTACAAAAGTTGTTGGTTTTGGTTCTTTCTGTTACTTAGTTGGAGACCATAGAGTCATAACAGTATCAAATCCAGTAATGTATAAGACAACTTCATATGATCTACATTCATTATTTGTAGTTATTCTTGCAGATGCTTACATAAAAATAAGTTTTAAGTAGAAAGTGTAGGGATTTCATTAAATATATATTTGATTGTTTTTTTATGTTATGATTCATTTTCCCTGATATGTTTGGAAATTTAAATATCATTTACAAGCTTTGTCTGTTTCAGACATTATTTTTGAAAATTGTAAACAATTGTAAAATTATGATTACAGTAATTGTTGAACATTATAAAGTTTTCATCAGGTGAAATTGAAATGATGAGTAGATAGTTAATGTATATTAAGATACTGTATGTGTTGCATGATGTTGGTGTGGTGAAACTTGAATGTTATTCTAAGGAATTTTTTAAAAGATTATGTTATCCTGCCCTACCTGGTGCACAACTCTGGTACCATTTAAGAGTCTTCACAGACTTGGGATGTGATGGGTTGGTGTATGTTGATATGCACAACAGATTTAGAATTTTTATTCATCCCAGAAGGCTGGGATTCTTGTGTAACTTTTATTTTGTTGTTGTTGCTGTAGTTGTTCTTTTAATTACTGCTTTTAAATGCCCCTATCAAGCTTTTTGACCCCAAAACCAACTATTGTATGATTATAGACATTCTGAGAATGAAAAAAAGTTAAAATTTTATGAATTTACTGAATATTTCACCTGAAAATCTAATTGAATGAGAGAATTTGCCTTCTGCAAGTTTTAGCCACTTATTTTGAGTAATAGCTATGGTTTTGCTATTTATTGCTCTCAATGAAGATATGCAAGATGGAAAGTTTTTCATACAAAGGATGGTGAGCATTTTAAAGTGTATTAAATACTAATTCACTTGGAGAGATAAAAAATATCAGTTGTTGATGAATTTTGTTGGTAATAGAAAAATTGTGCCCAGTTACACTCACATCTCCCCACTTCATTTCCTTCATCCTGTTTAAACAGAAGGGAAAAGTAACTTCACCTGTAATATTGAAGCTAGTGTGACCAGTCTAAATTTAATTTTTGTAGAGTGAGGATATTTCTACATTACATCCAATTGGAACAGCAGCAGTGGTTGTCCAGGTCACTGGCACAAACTGGCCAAAACCAGCCTACACTCTACTTGTAACTGGTTTGTGCAGGTTCAAAATTGAGGAACTTTTGCAGGAAACACCCTTTCCTATTGCCACAGTAACCCAGCTTGACAAGCTACCAGGAGACCAGGGTAAGGAGTATTTTCACATGTTGCCTGATATTGAAGCATACACCTACATTGTGAGATAAGCAGGCTGGTTTAATGCCTTTAATGTAAAATTGTATGCTGCTTTCAAGAGTGAAAATTAGCTATTGTAATGAATCTTAATATTTTTCATCAGAAAATTACATTTTTATCAGCAAAACCACATTTTTGTTGGTTTTGTAATTTGTGCATAATTTTATTTGTTAGGTGATTCCTTGAATGAGAATAATGATGTTAGATGATTTACTCAATTTAGTGATTTATCATTATTTAACATAAGTTTATGAGAGGTTACACCATGCTAAGGCAGCCGGATTTGGACAGGATTCTAACCTGCAGCTTTCTGGTCATGAGACCACCATGCCATCCTATTTGGACAGGATTCTAACCTGCAGCTTTCTGGTCATGAGACCACCATGCCATCCTATTTGGACAGGATTCTAACCTGCAGCTTTCTGGTCATGAGACCACCATGCAATCTTTTTGAACAGGATTCTATTCTGCAGCTTTCTGGTCATGAGACCACCATGCCATCCTATTTGGACAGGATTCTAAACTGCAGCTTTCTGGTCATGAGACCACCATGCCAGCCACTGAGCCAAGATGATTTTACTTTAGCTAGAGCACTGGCAAAATCATAAACTCTTATGAAAATATTCACTTCATCTCTTGCTAAATGTTCTGATACAGTAACTTTGATTATTAAATCCTTCATTGAAACAAAGTTACAGATTTGTCATATTTGACTATTAAGGCTGGAAAATTGTAACTTAAAAGGCATTTGAATCCTTCATTGAAAAGAAGTTATAAACATTTGACTATTATGGCTGAAAAATTGTGCTGCACAGAAACTTAAGGAACAGGCATTTTCTGGAGCAAGTGAAAATTATATTAGTCATTTAATCCTTTATTTCATTTGTCATGAATTGAACTCGGTATTAAGCACACAATTCTCATTAGAATAGATTTTTCTGTCATAAAGTGTCATAACTAAACTACACTGGGTGTTATTCATGTTACTTGTTGTTCCACACTGTCAGCTTTTTGAGAATGGTAATTTCATCATGCTGTACATGGTTGTATAGGTATTAACACATTGTTATTGATTGGCATGGAGACTATAAGTAAAATGTCAGTTATACTGATGATACTTGACCAACAGTGCCCCTCAAATACACAATTTATTTTGCATAAATGTATATTTTCACAAAACCATTTGTCTGGACAGATTCCTTATCTTCCAAGTAGTTCAGATTATTGGCATTTTACTACATGGTGTTTGTACATATGGTCAAGCCCACTGAGGAAGAAGCTTGATGTAACGGTCAGTTTGGTGTTCATGTGTGTGCCCATCCATATACAGGACCACATTCTTAATTAAAGTCGGTGTTAAAGTTGGTTTCTTTTAGATGGACTTGGAAAAAATTTGGTTTCCTGCTTTTTTTTAGGGGGAAGGTTATCTTCCAAATATTACACTGTACCGTATATGCAAATTAGTCATTGTTCTCAGATATGGCATGCATTACAGAAACAATTTCTTGCTATATTTCACTAAAAACCTTTACTCAGTTTTGATAAAACTGGTGAAAAAAGATAAACTGCTGTTTATTGCTAAGAAGTACTTCAAACCAGTCTAATTTATATTCTGCTTAAACATATAATTTCAGATGACAGCATAAAGAGTAATTCGGAGTTGAACAGTTTGGCTGGTAATTTCAGGGAGCAGGCAGCAAAACTGGTGGACATGCTGGACATTTCAATACCAGTAGTGGCCAAACTAAAGGTATTTTTTTATATGACTCCGAAACAAAATAGATTAATCAAAGTCTAAAAAAACCCCAGCATATCTCATAACATTTATTCTTAAAAAAAGACACATGTCAGCATTATTAGATGAGATTTATCAGGCTTGGCATATTACTTTATCGCTATCAGATTTCATATGTGGCATTGATACATCTGTGTGTTCTTATACTTGTCATGTTTCTAGGTTCACAAAAACCTATGACTCTGTTTCATTCTCATGTGTGTATAGGCTGAAAACATGCAATCCTGAAAAATTCTTTTGTTGTACTGAATGATATAAATTTTTAGAGCAGAAGCAATTTTTATGCTCTCTTGTCATAATACATCTTTTTAACTCAGTGATCAAAATAATGGTGCACACAAAAGGGATTTTTAACCCATCTGCTGCACAGTGTTCTTCACTGGCATAGTCTTTGTTGTCACTGTTTCTGTAACTCCTTATGGCATTAACTTTATATCTGGAATATAATATCATTACATGCTCCACCTTCTTATGGCATTAACTTTATATCTGGAATATAATATCATTACATGCTCCACCTCCTTATGGCATTAACTTCATATTTGGAATATAATATCATTATATGCTCCACCTTCTTATGGCATTAACTTCACATCTGGAATATAATATCATTACATGCTCCACCTCCTTATGGCATTAACTTCATATCTGGAATATAATATCATTACATGCTCCACCTCCTTATGGCATTAACTTCACATCTGGAATATAATATCATTACATGCTCCTTTGAAAGACTTTAACTCCTGAGATGGGCCATGTAGTGTACAACTTGGGTGTTTTTCTCCATGTAATGTTTCCATAGCACTTTTAACCTTAGGCATGTAATCTGGAATATATCATCAACACACAGAGACCTGATGGATCTGGCACACACAGACCTATTTGATGGATCTATACCCAAGTGTGGCCAGATCATCAAGAAATACATGTATAACACACTTTGGTTAAAGTTTTTCAATCATGTACATTTTGAGAGTACCATTACCAAATTCACTTCATATTGAGGACAAAAGCACATATTTATCCTTCTCCCCATTACAAGTCACTGTTTGCGGTCATGGGGAGGATGAAGGACAGTTGAAAGTTAATGAACTTTTGATTCCATTTCTTATGTTTTAATAAGCATTGTCCATTTCATGTTAGATTTAAAATATAGGATGATACCAAACTTGTCTTACCCCCAATACTTTTACCCTTGATGTATGGAAGATGCCTTTTTATTTGAAGCCAAAGGTCAAGGTCATTTTGGTTCATACTTGAACATTTTTGTCCTAAAGATAGTTCCTTCACCAGATTTTGGATGGCTTGCACTTAGGCTAAAGCATACACCTTTAGATTCAGGTATCTAAAGGGCAGAGGTCACACTAGTGTTAAGTCTAAAAAAAATGATTTGTTTCTTCTCTGTATGTTTTATTCAAGACCTTGACTTAAGGTCCAGATCATTGAAACTCATTCATTGGTAAGTAGTCTTCAGAGTAAACCATGCCATGCTACTCTATACAATCTCAGGAATAAATGTAACTATTTAGAAACATTGGTAGCTGTACATCCTACTCTAGTCTTGATTATGAAAATTCTTGTAGTCTTTACCCATGAACCTCATATCAGTACAGATGGATCTTCAAGCCCCATCAGGCACATGCATTTTCCAATGAGTTCATTCAGATGTAAAATCTGTGCACTCTTGACTCATTTAAAGATATGTTTTTGATATATGGCAAGATGAGAGAACCTTTGCTCTGTATATTAAGAATAGTGCAGGTTTTCCATCTTAGTCAGACCCTTTTCATTCATTGATTGCAGAGAATGTTGGAGAGTCTCCCCAGCCAGCATCTACCGGACATCTGTGCAGCAATTGTCAAGGCTTCTTATACAGAGAAGATACAAGTATTGGATTCAGTTGATCTGACAGAGCGCTTCAAGAAGGCTCTTCCTCTGTTGATGAGACAGATTGAGGTAGGATAATGAAAAGATGTACCATATATAATTGCTTATCAGATGAGTCCAGCTGAAAAATGCACAGGCCCAGATCTGTTTTTTGCATAAGACACTAGCAAATCTGGGTTTGTACATTTTGTTATGAGTAATCAGTAGAACAAACAATGTACACCCAGATCAGCAGGTGCGTTAAGCTATGGCAGATTAGGATCTTTATTCTTTATCGTTTTTGCCTCTACTTATAAGTGAGTATATACAGCAGTATATTGCTAATGATAAGCCCCAGTCCCCAATTTTCGAAATAAAATTCTGGCAAATATTTTTTAATGATATCTTTCTTTGTCTGATAATAAACCTACCTCCTACAGGATTACAAATTTATTAGACTGGCTGCCTGGTGTTATATTGGGTGAAACACTACACAAACTATATGTACACATAATGAAAACCTGTGTTAGCTAGTGGCAACTAGTCAGTAGAAAAATAAAGATGGTTAGTAGGCCTCTTTATTTGCATAAGAATGGCTGGCTTGATGGATGCCATTTCTTTTTCTAACTTACCTTGGAATTGTTCCCCTATTAAGCCAGTATAAGTAAATTGGGTGATTATTTGAGTATTGGCACTGTTTTATATGTCCAACTCAGGTGTACAAAACCAGACATTATAGTCACACCTGTGTTAAAGGCTGAAATTTGGCAATGAACTAGTGGGGGAAAAAGTGGGTTGCTAGACTTCTTTATTTTCCATGAAAGGTTAGGTGTCGCTTTGTTATCATATAGACGAAGTTATGTGTGATAATGTATATTCTTTAAAGGTTTGTCAATGACATTGCATGTTAATTTAAATAACTAAATAATTGATGTTAATTCAACTGTAGACTACTTAATTCAACTTGTATGCTATCACTTCAACCTATAAGCAGCCAGCTTAAGGAAGGGAAAAAAGAGGCCTCTTTCTTGGATAAATTGTTATTGGGACTTTCAAATGAGAATGATTAAAACAGAGGATTGCTTAATAAAGGTGATCATTAAGGTAGGTTTGATTATATATATGCACAGTTTAGTGTCCCATAACTGACCAGCCAGTGGGTATAATGATTCTGTGGGACTTTTTGCAGCTACTATGGAAGAGATGTAAATAGGAAGACATAAAAAGTAAAGTTTTAATTTGATTGTCTTGTCATCAATGATGGCCATATGGGGACTACTATGAAATATTTTATTTTCATGGGTTTATAATGTGGTGGTTTCGGTAAAACATATTCATGGGTACCTAATTTTCTTCATCCATCATTTATGCACACAAAAAATATAATGTATGCTTTTTTAAACAGTTGTGGCACAACTCATTTCAGTGTGTTTGCAGGAAACTTTGTGTAATACATGCTGCAGTAATTAAGTTGATTAAGTTATTCATTGCAAACATCAGGCATAAATCCAGAGATCTTAAAAAAATAAACTGATTCCACACTTGTGATGACATAACCACTATTGTAATCTTAAGTAATTTGGTTTTCATATGTTCTTAAAGACTGCTATCAAAGCATCAGGTTTAAAAGAATTAAGTATTAGGTGCCTGAACAGTGCCAGTGATTGGAAACTTCTTTTGTTTGAAACAGTTTTGCAAATTCAGCCAGTGTAAACCCCATTGTACTACTTGACTTAGTGGTCCAGATTGGATCCGTAAAGTTCTGATGAATGACAGTGTTATTAATGTGTATTAAACTGCAAAGATACAAATATGTCTCTGTGGATCTCTCATTAGGCCAGTTCATACCAAGCAGCCTATCTGTACACATGACAGAGTAGTACTTGAGAGAGACCTGATTGAAAGGGAAAGTGGGACTAATCTGCTAATTGTTTTGATAATAGTTGACATGTGCAAAAAAATGTGCATATTGTTTGGAATCCTGTTTGCTTTGGGAAGTTAAGAATGACATGGACAGTGAGCTAAATTTTCTAGCCCACCCACAAAAGCCATGAAAATGAAATTTTGACTTCAAATTAAATTGTAATCATTTAGTTCCGGTGTTCATCATGATTATGTTGAAATTATGTTTCACATTCTCAGTGCTATAGATAACCATGACAAAGCCTTTCCATTGCATATGGTATGGGATGAAGGCAGAGGAAAATGTTGGTTTGTTTGATATTTCATTGTGACTTTACAAATAAATTCATTTTCTAGCCCACCCACAAAAGCCATGAAAATGGGAACCCAGCAGATATAAAGAATTTCACAATACATGGAAGTTCGTATAGTAACTGTTATGTTTTTATTTACTAAACATTGCAAGATATATTTTAGGATGCATGATTGTGTTATTTTTATGCAAATTTATTTAAAAGTCATGCCAAAATATTATTAAGTACACTATTTTTTTTGGGCACATAGTAATTGACAAACCCTACCTTTGTTTACATCAGTAAATTCCCCTTTTATTTAGAAAATACTACCTTTAAAAAAGGGAGGATTTTATAGATTTCAATTCATCAATAGACCATGACATTTTATACAGATTTTCCAAATCACCAAATTATAAAGAATTATATATAATTAAGGATAAAATCATCACATCAGTATATGTACATAAACCATCTTTATCCTTTGCTTTTCAGCAATAATGCTACCTCATTTAAGGACAGTTATATTAAATGTGTGTTTACAATGCTTGTGTAATTATGAATAAGATTCCTAATTATTTTCTTTGTTATGATTATATCCAAGGGGCTAAAACTTCTGCAGAAGGCTCGTAAGGATAAAGCACTTGAGATAGTTACCAGGAGAGAAGGTGGACGACCTCGAAACATGCAACGTGTATTCCAGGGGAAATTGAACACAGATGTGGATGAAGAAGATGATGCCGAAGGTGATGAGATGGCTGATCTTGAACAGAAGATCAAGTAATTGAGATGAAACTTTAATGCTTAAAAAAATCATATCTCATCAAATTTTGAACAACAGCAATCTGACAAAAATAACTGTTGTTTACATCTTTGCCTCTATTTTCCATGTACTTGTTTTCTTCATGTCAGTTTTGTATGTTGGTATGCTGAAAACCATTATTACTCTTATTACCACAGTTGAAATAGCTTTTAAGTTCTATAAAAACACTTAAATGCTAACAGTAAAAAAAAAATAATGATTGGATCATCTTGCTATGGTTTTGTAATAAATTCATTTTTTTTGTGTGGATGTTTTTGCATTTTGTTAGTATAGGCTTTTTGTAAGTAAAGGGGCATAACCTGTGCACATGATTCACAGCATATTAAATATGTTGATTTTGAATATATATTGCTGATGATTTCCGTTTAAACTTAACATGGTACCCAGACAATGCAGTTTTTAAACAAATTATATGCTAGGGTGCTCAGATTATACAGAAATCATATGAAAATAATAAAAAATTCTATATTACATGTATGGGTGATTACTGCACATTGAAAGTGCATTGCCTTGGTCCAAAGTATATTTTGCTCGAACAGTCCTGATGTTATATAACAGTAATACTATGATTACAACTGAGTTTAAATTACCCATGCTAGATCAAGCTCTCTCTCTCTCTCTCTCTCTCTCTCTCTCTCTCTCTCTCTCTCTCTCTCTCTCTCGGCTTATTCTACACTGAAGGAATTTACATTTATTTACATAATTTTGTATTCTTTATTTATCCTCATTTCTTTTAAAAGAAATGCTAACATGCCAGAACAAGCATTCACAGCAGCTATGAAAGAGTTTAAGAGGCTTAAGAAAATGCCACAGCACATGCCTGAGCAGGCCATGATCAGGTAAGTAGTTACATTTATTTGTAAGACTGTAAGAAGTTACATTTATTCCTGAGATTGCATAGAGTAGCGTGGCTGAGTAAATAGTTACATTTATTCCTGAGATTGTTTGTAGTTATATTCATGTACAAGATTTTATGGAGCAGCATCACTGAGTAAGTTGTTATGTTTATTCCTAAGATTGTATAATGTAGCATGCCTGAGTATAAAGTAGTTGTAGGCATTCCTAAGATTATATAGAGCAGCATGGCTGAGTAAATAGATATATTTATTCCTGAGATTGTATAGTGAGTGTATCATGGCTGAGTAAGTAGTTACATGCATTCCTAAGATTGTATAGTGTGACATGGCTAAGTAATTAGTTACAGGCATTCCTAAGATTGTATAGTGTAGCATGGCTAAGTAATTAGTTACAGGCATTCCTAAGATTGTATAGTGTAGCATGGCTAAGTAATTAGTTACAGGCATTCCTAAGATTGTATAGTGTAGCATGGCTAAGTAATTAGTTACAGGCATTCCTAAGATTGTATAGTGTAGCATGGCTAAGTAATTAGTTACAGGCATTCCTAAGATTGTATAGTGTGACATGGCTAAGTAATTAGTAACAGGCACTCCTAAGATTGTATAGTGTGACATGTCTGAGTACATAGTTACAGGCATTCCTAAGATTGTATAGTGTAGCATGGCTAAGTAATTAGTTACAGGCATTCCTAAGATTGTATAGTGTAGCATGGCTAAGTAATTAGTTACAGGCATTCCTAAGATTGTATAGTGTAGCATGGCTAAGTAATTAGTTACAGGCATTCCTAAGATTGTATAGTGTAGCATGGCTAAGTAATTAGTTACAGGCATTCCTAAGATTGTATAGTGTGACATGGCTAAGTAATTAGTAACAGGCACTCCTAAGATTGTATAGTGTGACATGTCTGAGTACATAGTTACAGGCATTCCTAAGATTATTTAGAAAAGCTTGGCAGAGTAATTAGTTACAGGCATTCCTAAGATTGTATAGTGTAGCATGGCTAAGTAATTAGTTACAGGCATTCCTAAGATTGTATAGTGTAGCATGGCTAAGTAATTAGTTACAGGCATTCCTAAGATTGTATAGTGTAGCATGGCTAAGTAATTAGTTACAGGCATTCCTAAGATTGTATAGTGTGACATGGCTAAGTAATTAGTAACAGGCACTCCTAAGATTGTATAGTGTGACATGTCTGAGTACATAGTTACAGGCATTCCTAAGATTATTTAGAAAAGCTTGGCAGAGTAATTAGTTACAGGCACTCCTAAGATTGTATAGTGTAGCATGGCTAAGTAATTAGTTACAGGCACTCCTAAGATTGTATAGTGTGACATGTCTGAGTACATAGTTACAGGCATTCCTAAGATTATTTAGAAAAGCTTGGCAGAGTAATTAGTTACAGGCACTCCTAAGATTGTATAGTGTAGCATGGCTAAGTAATTAGTTACAGGCACTCCTAAGATTGTATAGTGTGACATGTCTGAGTACATAGTTACAGGCATTCCTAAGATTATTTAGAAAAGCTTGGCAGAGTAATTAGTTATAGGCACTCCTAAGATTGTATAGTGTAGCATGACTAAGTAATTAGTTACAGGCATTCCTAAGATTGTATAGTGTAGCATGGCTAAGTAATTAGTTATAGACATTCCTAAGATTGTATAGTTTAGCATGGCTAAGTAATTAGTTACAGGCACTCCTAAGATTGTAAAGTGTGACATGGCTAAGTAATTAGTTACAGGCATTCCTAAGATTGTATAGTGTAGCATGGCTAAGTAATTAGTTACAGGCACTCCTAAGATTGTATAGTGTAGCATGGCTAAGTAATTAGTTACAGGCATTCCTAAGATTGTATAGTGTAGCATGGCTAAGTAATTAGTTACAGGCACTCCTAAGATTATATAGTGTGACATGGCTGAGTATCTAGTTACAGGCATTCCTAAGATTATTTAGAAAAGCTTGGCAGAGTAATTAGTTACAGGCACTCCTAAGATTGTATAGTGTAACATGTCTGAGAAAATAGTTACAGGCATTCTTAGATTATTTAGAGCAGCATTACTGAGTGTTTAAAATTACTGTTGTGAAAAGTATATTTTGATACATTGTAACTTGGATGAAACATTACCTTAATTGATTTATAGAACTTGGACTTGGGGCACAGTCATTTTCATTGAAAATTATTATTGTGTTTGCCAGTAATTTAAAACTGATGACATTAGCTTCAGTAGGTCAGTAATAAATATATAATGTGACCATGAACATACAAATAACTACAAAAATATTATATCCTTTATGTCACTCTTCATGAAAATTCCCAGATAAAGTGCAGCCCTGCTATAATGCACCCTGCAATAACGCAAATTTTGATATAACTTGGTTGTGGTGTGGCTCCATTAAATATTATATATGCATTTGCACAAGAAATTTTTTTTTATTTAAAGTACATGAAATAGTATATAAAAAACAGTTCTTATCAATTTGGGGAAGAGATTGCATATGCATTTGAATATAATACGAACATGGTTTGGTTCCTCAAATTTTAAATACATGCACATATATTTTTCTCATGCCTGGAAAAATATTTTTTTTAAAAGTACAATAAATATTGTGTAAAATGTTTATTATCATTTTGGGGAGAGTTCAAGAGTGAATTCAAATATAATATGATTGTGGCATGGCTTCTGAACTTTAATAATTTTACCAGGTTATTGAAGTGTTATGCCAAAAAAAACGTTATTGGAAATGTTACTTACTACTGATCCATGAGTAAAGCCATTGAGTCTTTGCGATTGTCTTCATTTAATTCTGTATACAATAGTTGCTCAAACAATAGCCAACATGTGTTTCTTCTTTAACTGCATACACAACCAAGCAGCAGACAATGCAGTGGTTTATAAAAGATTCTCTCAATTTAATAAACATAAAAAAACAAAAGTCACCAACATGTTTGCTGGGCTTAGCAGTGTTATTAGATGCAATCAGTTGAAAAGTAAATATTGTCTGCATTTATAGCTGGAAATTGAAAGGGTATGAAATATACATGCATTCAGCTTTAAAAAATTTATAAAAGTGACTCAACTATTGTAGGCCCATTGCACTTAGTTCTTGGGATTTACATATGTATGGTGTTTACTTTTTTTAAATAAAAATATTTTACCTTTATGGAAAAGCAAGTTTACAAGCCCAAGTTGTTCTCTTCTCAAGTGAAATTGTATGCCCTGGATCAATGAAAGAAGGGCTAACAACAAACTCAGCTTGCCAGAGATCTAGAAATTAGCTAGTCCACTTTGTGAGGCTGGAAAACAGAAGAAGAAAAACTCCATAGTCTACTGTATATACTAGAAGAGGAAACTGGTTAATAGCGTAAAAAGGTTAAGTTTGCTAATGACAAAAGCGTAGATTCAGTCTTGTACCAATGGTTTCTCCAGGCTTCCTCAGAAGGAGTTTCAATTTCTGGCCCAATTCTGAAAATCAAGCTGAGAAATTTGATCACTGTATCAATGGAGATGATTCCAAATTTAAGGTGAGTAATGGCTGGCTGGATAGATTCAAGAAAAGGCACACTATCAGCGAAGAAGTTCTTGTGTCTGGGGAAATCCACTCAACTGATAAAAAGGCTGCCATTCCTTATCCAACTGAGTTTAAAAAGTTGCTGGAGAAGGTTGCTACACAGCCAATCAAATTTATAACTGCGACAAGACTGGTTTATGCTTTAAAATGTTGCCTGATAGCACCTTTGCAACCAAGACTGATAGTCACAAACGTGATGGCTTTAATAAGTTTAATAAGAGGAAGGACGGTATCACTTTGTTTTGCATCAACAAGTCTAGCTGCCACAAAGTCAGACCTCTCATGATCGGAAAATCAAAGTATCCCAGATGTTTTCATCATATTAGTATGAAGGCCCTCGCTTTGAATGCGTGGATGAAAAGCTCCATCTGTTCAGGCTCATTTGCAAAACCTTAAGCAGGAGGGAAAAGCTCTCCTGCTGGATAATTACCTTGCCTACCCCCAGTACAAAATCTTTTTAGTCGTGATGGCAAGATTAAAGTCTCTTATCTCCTGAAGAACACTGTCAGAAATCCAGCCATTGGACCAAGGTATCATATCGGTATTTTAACAAAACTATCATCACAAAATGATCAAGCAGATGGTAGCGGATAACAACAACTCCTTCAACACATCACTGGCAACACTCAACTTGAAAAAAGTCTGACACCTCAGCGGGAAATCCTGGGATGCTATCACTTCACATTGCATTGAACAATGCTGGATACAGAGACTTGGCCATCATCCACACACCCTGATAGTGATGCCATGAGCCTGAATTTACAGGATTCACTAAAGACGACATACATTTAGCTGAAGAAGCACTCGGAGAATATGAGCACAGTCCTCATGATATCCTCAACTGGTATTCAGCATTTGCCCCATATATGAGCACCTCTCAGATGACGAAGTTGTTGCAGTTGTCAGCGGGAAGAATGAAGCTGCACAACCAGAGTCCGAAATGCTAATGACTATAATGATGATGGCATCCCAACTCCAGCACCAAAAAAGTCAAAAGAAGTAGAGCACCTAGAAGCTAGTTTGAGGTGGCTAGATACTCAAGATGTGAACAGCATCAAAATCCCCCAACTCAGAGGAATTCTTGACTTTGCTAGAAGCCAACTGTTCATGGCAAAGAAGCAGACTCCACTAGACAGATTTTTTTTTTAATAGAAATGATGACATTTAAAATTTTGGAGTCATGCAACCAGATTGACTTTGCACATGGCGCAATGATTAGTATAGTAGTTTTCACATTTCTTTTTGATATTCACAAAACCTGAAGTAAATGTTATATACACGCTGAAAGCATATGTTGATTATTAATTATTCTTACTGTAGTCATTCAAATGAATAGATGTACAAGTGTTAATTATTGGGAATTTTCAGTGGATAAAGGTGCAGTGAAACACATATGAGAAAATGATCTGTGACATAATTATTGAATAGTTTAAATATGTATTTTTAAGTGGAATTGCATGCATTATGGATGAACTGCATGCCATGTTGGCACAATAGTAAACGGTGTTAATACCCTAATCATAATATACATTGGGCATGAACTCAAATATGCGTCAATGCATTGTTCTCTGAAAAAAATTAAATTACTGTAAAATGCCATATTAATGCAACCCTGCTATTAACAAAATTCAAATTTTTGGACCCCAATTATTGCACTATAGCAGGGTTCCACTGTATGTAAATTCCCAGTCTCAAAGAGTCTATCTGATAATGCATGTTTCATGTAAATCACAGTCTTACAGAGTCTTTTTCTACAATACATAATTCACAGTCTTACAGGGTCTATTCTACAATACATGATTCCTGTAAATTCCCAAGTCTTTCTTGAATGCATCATTGCATGATCACACTTATTTATGAAATGAAGAGCACTGAAAATTAAACCAATTGCACAAAAAATTGCACATTATATTTTCAAGTTCAACCTTTAGTTTTTCATTAAATCCATTCTTTTGAAAGGTTCCAAGCATGTGGATCAGATATGTGTATTATAGTGAATTCACAATGATGTCAGGAAGATTTGAATAGATGTGATTGATTGTGTTGTACATTTTCCCCCTTCCAAATCTAATAAATGCAGAGATTTTAAGACTTAGAATATTTAAAACATTTTAAGAAGATCTAGAATTTTACTTGTTACTTTTCTGATATCTAGTCTTACTCTGTATTCAAGAGGTAACAGTTACACTTCCATGACATTGATGCTCCCAGGCCATGCAGTTGTGTGGATCAAACAAAAATCTGCATGAAATCATGAACTTAGAGATCATTTATGCACAAGAACTCCAGCAAATTAGTTTAAAGTTATGAAAATTTCCTCTGTGCAGTAACAGCTTTTATTCAGCCATTTAGCCTTAAAGTGCTTGTGCCAATAGAAATATTGTAGTGTTTGCCAAAAACTTGTCTTTTTTCATAACTGTTTACACATCTGGATTCTTTATCTTGACATAAATGACATGTAAACTAAATTTGATGGGAGCATTGGGCCCTGGAACAAGCATTCAATCATAGTTTGAACCTTGCATCAAGGTAGTTTTACAAATGTGTGTTTATAATATAAGCTGCCTAGAAAACTCAAAATGGCTGATTCCCAATGTGGTTCATCATAGATGATGTTTTTATTCAGGAACTACTAGGTGATCATAGTGATGAAGGCAAAATATTTTTAAACTTATAAAGTATTATTGGATTTGCGAAATCATTAATGGAGATGCCAGTGAGTGATTTTGAACCACAAAATGGTGTTAAATATGAGTCCAATGTACATTCTGGATGGACAAAAACAGATGGCATGCCAGTCAAGCAGCCATTTCAGCGGTATTTAAAAAATATATGTAAAAAGGTTATAGGAAGCTAATATAGACAATTTAAGATTAGAATGCAATTTTCATTTTGTCCTCGAACAATTTATCCATCAGGATCTTGTGCTACAAAACCATATAGCAAGGGAAGGGTTAAGTTATTATTATTATTATTATTATTATTATTATTATTATTATTATTATTATTATTATTACTACTTTATTTAATAATTTAAGTTAGATTTAATTAATAATCTAAAAATGAAATTAGGAAATAAAGATATTTATTCTGTCAAAATACCTCTGTTTGAACTGTGTCATTAATGGACTTAAAACTCTAATGCATTATTTTGGAGCAAATAAGAAATAAGCACAGATTCATGAAAGTGAAACTAGCAGAGCTTATGTTAGTGAAAATTTTTATGTTAGACATTTCCAAAGGACAATACAAATGAGCAGTGGAAGAACAGTTTCCAAATTTGATTCATCTGGCCAAGCTAGCTGTGTAATTCCCCTTGAGATGGAAGAACAGTTTCCAAATTTGATTCATCTGGCCAAGCTAGCTGTGTAATTCCCCTTGAGATGGAAGAACAGTTTTAAAATTTGATTCATCTGGCCAAGCTAGCTGTGTAATTCCCCTTGAGATGGAAGAACAGTTTCCAAATTTGATTCATCTGGCCAAGCTAGCTGTGTAATTCCCCTTGAGATGGAAGAACAGTTTCCAAATTTGATTCATCTGGCCAAGCTAGCTGTGTAATTCCCCTTGAGATGGAAGAACAGTTTCCAAATTTGATTCATCTGGCCAAGCTAGCTGTGTAATTTCCCTTGAGATAGCAAACTCCAAAACGGGGTTATCAGCACAGAACAGTATTTATACACTGATAAGGAACAGAATTAGCTTTGACAAAAATCAACAGATTAATGTTTATACAGCTACAGGCAACATGTTTTAAAGATTTTAATTTCAGTAGGACTCAAACAGTGTAGGAGGAAGATAGAGAAATGGATATTGAAGTTTTAGGTTATTGTTGAATTGTAGCCATTTCCTCCTCCAACTTCTTTTTTGTTCTACTCTTCCATTGTTTTTGTGCCATGGATGAGCTTCCCCAATTAGATAAAATCCTGTTAACATCTCCTCTTATGTGAAGTCTTGCAACAAGCTTTAATTCAGTTATCACCAACTCTGTAAGACTGTGATTTACATGAAACATGCATTATCAGATAGACTCTTTGAGACTGGGAATTTACATACAGTGGAACCCTGCTATAGTGCAATAATTGGGGTACAAAAATTTGATAACTGAATTAAAGCATACTAGTTACATTATATTGATATTTCAGGCTAATTCCCAGTCTGACAATCTCTTTTTTATGATGTGCATTTGCAGGATTTCCAATCATGCAGAATAATTGACAGAAAATCATTCATTATAAGCCTAACTTTTATTTCTTAGAAAAGTTGTGAAAATCTTTGTTTGTTCTGATGTGTTATTATCACTGTTTGTTTGCTAGACATATATTGACTAGAAATATTTAATCTAGTAATGTTTGTCTTTCATTCATAGCCTACCAAGTAAATACAAAGAAAATGCTTGTTTTACTTCATGGGAGCACAAAATCATATGTGTTAACTTCATTTCTTGCAGGGATAAGGAAGGGATCTTTGTCTTCACGTTTGTTTCTGGATAAGAAATAAAAAAATTTTGAACAGCATTTAAAATTATTTTGTGCTGTCTGAAAATATGTAGAATATATGGTGCATTTCTGAACAGATTTATCTGTATATAAAATTAGTTATTTCTAAATTCCTAAGATTATATGGAGAGTTCTTAAATAACAGTGTTATTTTGGCATCAAATTGACAAGGAATTTCAGATATTTATTAAGTCTTTTGTAGTTATTTTTGTTTGGAATTAAGACTAGGAATAATTTACAGTAATTATGTACAGTTAAATTGAGTTTTGACATTCTGTATTAATCCAGAGACGGATGGTACCCAAAATTTTAGATTACTGAATCATAACCAGTTGTAGGTCATTATTAAATAATTGAATGTTGATGAAGTGACCCTATGGATTATTTCAGAAACTATTTAGAACTTCTGGTGGAATTACCCTGGTCCAAACAGACCAAAGATGTTCTGGATATATCACAGGCCAGGTAAGGATGTTTTCAGACATTTTTCAATACTCCATTTACGTAAATCTTTCTGAATTTTGTAATTTTAGTTTCCCACTTGTCCATATTTCCCCTTTTTAGTGTGCTTGCTTAGAAATCTCAGTAGATTTATTTCATTATGGTATTTTCACTTATATGTTTACTGTTCACTATCTGACCAAATTTATTTTTAGCCTGATGCCTTATTTTCCCAGTTATATGTTAGTGTTCTTACTAGATGTCTCTCTCTCACACACACATACGCACACACACAGAGTAGGTAAATTAATGAGTTTTAAGCATAATTTACAGACCTGCCAGCACTTAGGATTTAAGATATATCTGATATGACCCTAAAATTACAGGCTTACAGAATAATTGCAAAAGCTATGAAAATATGATCGTTGCAGTAAAATCTTAAAACTGTTTGATCCACGTCTTACTAGATTGAGTGGAATTTGTCAGTGAACCAATCTAAGTTTTACCATAGTACCACTCACACTTCAAATCACACATATTTTTCATGGAAAATGCCTGACTGATGAATTGGGTGCTTGGAGCATTGTCTAGAAATGGCACTGAAAGCATAAACAGTCAACATAGAAGTATGAAATGATATTTCATATTCTTCGGGGAGAAACTGGAAAGATGACAAAATTACTATACAAATCAGCCATTTTTGTAAGTCATTGTGGATAGTTTTCTGCAAGGTATTATAACTATGATTGTAGTAGGCTCTTTGTAAAGTTTTGTATTTCTATATGGAATGTTAAAATACACCATGAATGTACCAGTTTTCAGTATGGCTAGCAAAAAGGGGCCTTTTTGTAAATTTTTGTGTGTACATTTGTCTGCTGTCAATTAAACTTTTTACTGAAATTTCCATTCATTTAGCTGATTAAAATAACTTGGGTTTTGTTCTGTCAAGATTATTAGAAAGTATTTTAATTTTTAAAGTGAATTATAATTTTAGTAAATTGGAAGGTAGTTTTTATACTGTTGAAATGAATTTTGTGAATTTTTGTGAATGCTGCAAGCATATGTTACTGTGTGTAAGCTCATTCATTGATCAGCCTTGCAAGCCTAAATCTTATGAATCTCAAGGTATTGACTGAAGTCTATAAGTCACTTGATGAGTTCAGTTAGTCTTCAACATAGTATCATGTTATTCCATAGATATTTGTATAAGCTTGGTGGAAGATGTTCTGGGTTTGATCCTCAGGCTTTACTGTGTACTTTAATGTTATACTTTAATACCAGAGATGCTATCTCTGTATTGCCTATCAGAGAATATTTTTATCACAGAAAATATCTTGATGATGATCATTATGGACTGGAGAAGGTGAAGATTAGGGTGGTGGAGTACCTAGCAGTCAGGCAGCTGAAAAACTCCCTCAAAGGACCCATTCTTTGTTTCATTGGACCCCCAGGAGTTGGTAAAACCAGCATTGGAAAATCCATAGCACATACACTAGGCAGGGAATTTCACAGGTATGTTGTATAAAAGTAAGAACCTTTTACTGGCAATAATGAGCTGACTCAAGACAGTAGACCTGGTTCCAAAATATTATCAAGCCTGAAAATCATGCTTGAGGCCAAATTTTGTTAAAAGCATTTACATCACTGAAATACAGCAGGCTTAGAGAAGAATTAGTTTTTGAGTACAATTCCTGAAAATCCATTTACTGAGTTTATTCTGATCAATAAGAAAAGGGTGTCCATGTTGTTTCACTTTTCTTTTGCTCTGAAAAATTCTTAGATTACCAAGTCTTGATGCTGTTGTTCAGTCAGAGATAAAAGCTTTAGTACCTTTATTACCAATTTCATCTTTTGATCTATAGTTCAGATGTTATGTTGTAAAGTTTTAGTTATTGGAATATCAGTTGTCTGAACCATTCAGTTATCTGGTCACTGATGAGGAGTGAATTACAGGGCATATTGGACTGTACTGATGAAAATCCATTATGCTTTAGGATTTCCCTGGGTGGTGTTTGTGATCAATCAGATATCAGGGGTCACAGGAGGACATATATTGGATCCATGCCTGGCAGAATCATTCAAGGGCTAAAAACAGTTGGAGTGAGAAACCCAGTCTTCCTGTTAGATGAAGTAGATAAATTGGTATGTTTCATTTGCATGCATCTCAAGTAATAAAATGACTGAATTATTACAATCCCAATATTTGCTCAGACAGGCAAACCTTTGTATGCTAAAAATAGAACAGCAGACCAGTTTCATTAGTTGTTAGTCTACTTATTACTTAATATTGTTTCGAACTGGAACAGTTTTTCTATTTGAAAAAAACTAAATATGATAGCATTTAAAGCACTGAGACTTGGCAGGAAGCTGAAATGTAAAGAATGTGACTGAACTTAACTTCAAATTGTCTTTGTTTGAGCTTTTGTAACTTTATTGATCTTTGTGTTTCCTGTCAAATATCTCGTAACTGTCCCTGGTAGGTATTATACATGATATTATTAATGCTTGCTAAAGCAGATTTGATAGAAGTAAAGTCACTAAATGTAACACAAAATGTTGTATCTGACATTCATTGTTCATCAAGTCTGGAAACTTGGAATTTTGATGTTGTTAAGGGAAAGTTTTTGCACAATCCAACAGTTAAAAACATTGTATGAATTTTATCTCAGCGTACACTTCTCAAGTAATCCCCAATCACAATACAAAGAATACCTGACCAATAAGTTTTTGTAGTAGAAATATACATGAATTTTCTGCATTTAATATGAGCTATAAAATAATTTCCAATAATTTTTATTAAATGTACAATGAATATAACTGTTCAGGAATATGTGCCATTTATCATTCTGACAATCGTTACCCCATTGTGTCAAGGTCGTATTTAGCATATCTTTACAATCATGACTGTAATTGACCTATAACACTTGTTTATTTGACTAATTAATATATCAGATTTGTTCAATTGTTCATTTGACTAATTGACTATTGTTGACCTATTAGACTTGTTCATTTGACTAATTGACTATTGTTAACCTATTAGACTTGTTCATTTGACTAAGTGACTATTGTTGACCTATTAGACTTGTTCATTTGACTAAGTGACTATTGCTGACCAATTAGACTTGTTCATTTGACTAAGTGACTATTGTTGACCTATTAGACTTATTCATTTGACTAATTGACTATTGTTGACCTATTAGACTTGTTCATTTGACTAAGTGACAATTGTTGACCAATTAGACTTGTTCATTTGACTAAGTGACTATTGTTGACCTATCAGACTTGTTCATTTGACTAATTGACTATTGTTGACCTATTAGACTTGTTCATTTGACTATTTGACCTTTCAGTCTTATTCAGTGGACTGTTGTGGACCTATTAGACTTGCTTGCTTGTTTGATTATATTTCAACTATCAGACTTTTTAAATTGACTGTAAATCACCTATAAGACTTGTTCATTTGAGTGATGGACTTGGCAGACTTGTTCATTGGACTGTAATTGACCTATCAGTCTTGTTCATTTGTCTCTGTGCTGTTTTTATTACAGGGAAAGAGTCTCCATGGAGACCCAGCAGCAGCCCTGTTAGAAGTGCTGGATCCAGAACAGAATCACACATTCGTAGATCAGTATCCTTTGTGCCAATAAAACATTCTAAATTATTCCATGTATTTCCATGCATTCTCAGAAATTAGTCCTTAACCATATTGAAAGCTATGTCTTTTAAAAAATGAAGAAGTTTATGCTGATTACATCCAAAATGTAACATAAAAAACTTTTAAACATAAAAAACTATATATTCATTTTGAATACTAGTTTCATAATAAACTAGTTAAATTAATAAGTTTACTGTGGCAAAAATATTTTCATATTTTAGGATGTGTTTTGTCCTTGACAATGTGGTAAGCTACCTGAATATTCCATTTGACCTGTCACAGGTGGTGTTCATTGCTACGGCCAATAATATGGCTTCCATTCCTCCTGCTTTGCTGGACAGAATGGAAGTTGTCCATATTCCAGGCTACACCCAGGAGGAAAAAGTAAACATTGCATCCAGTCATTTGATTCCAAAACAACTGAAGAATCATGGTTTAACATCAGAACAGATACAGATACCAGACGAAACCATCCGAACAATTGGTAGGTTTAATTTCTTTCAAACATTTTGTAGTTTTCAGTTGCTGATTGTGATGTGGTAGTTAATCAAAATATAGGTATTGTTGTATGTAAAAGATGAGATGATTAGATTTTCTTGCTATCATAGGAATAGTTCTCTTTTATCTGATGTTTTTTAAATTTTTAATCTACTTTAGACATTTTGGTTTGCACGTATGGAGTGGGGAGTTTGAGTGTTTTAAAACATCAATGTAACTAAATTCCTTGGAAAGTTACTTGTATGTAAATAAACACCTTCTGTACTGTCTTTAACAGCTAAAATTCAGTACCATTTATAGGGTTCTGGATACATTAATGCTTATAATCAAAGAACTAAAAAAAAGTGATGGTTGCAGTAAGGGTTTTTTCACTGAAATGTCACATTTCCAGCTGCCAACTACACAAGAGAGGCTGGAGTCAGGAATCTAGACAGAAAATTGGCTGCAGTTTGTCGAGCAGTGGCTGTCAGAGTGGCCGAAAATATCACAAAATCCAAGAAAGACTTGTCAGAAAAGAAGAAAGTGATGAATGTTAGCCTCCCAGAAGATGTGTCCCAGGATGCCTCAACTCTGGCCCACCCACCAGAGATGCCTATTGTCATTGATGAGGCGGCATTGAAGGATATACTGGGGGTAGATGTCAAATGTGTTTTATCAAATAGAATTGCCTGTGTGTTAAGTTGAGTGATGTACTAATGAAGATACTTGCATAGTAGAATGGTTGAGAGGCTTTTAATGTTTGATCAGTTAAGTATTCTTGTAGAAATAAATAATTTACTAAAACATTTGATTTTTCCCCTCAAGTACATTCCCTGATCATATTAATGTTAGGGGAATAGATAATAGGAGGAGGGAATGGTGAGTATCCAACCTAAACCTCAGTTAGTATTCTTATGATAGACAGCTCAATTCCCCATGTGAATGATAGCATGTTCTTGCAATCTGACAAGCAAAACTCCCTTGGGTAACTTGATCATTGATCCCACATCTGATTGAAAAGATTATTGAAATCTTCTTACCAACATATTTTTCCAAGTGAATCCAGTGAAGCTAATAAACAGTGCAACTTTTAATTGGGTCTGGTGGTCATTTGGGATGCTGCCCCCAAACCAGCCATAAGATAAAAACTGGCAAAGGTTGACTCAGTGTGTCAGCCAACAACTTCTGTTTTGTCTCCGATTTAAATGTTAATTTGATTGCAAGGCTTGCAGAGATCACTCTTGATTTCATGAGCTGAAATCTCCATGAGATCTTCTCAGACCTCATAGTATGCAGAGCATATAACCCACTTCAGCCACAAAGATAGGGCTTGAGGGTGATATCCAACTTCCCAGATTTCACGCTCTGTGGTGTGTCTATGGCAGGGAGAAGCATATGTTGACTGTCTGATGGTAACCAAGTTTTGGCTACAAAGCCTTGTATCAAGAGGACCACTGAATTGAAGTTAGGACTTGTAACTTGCTCTCCCTGCATGCTATTAGGAAGTAGAGATGAGTTTTGCCACGTAAAAATATATTGCAGTATATTGCAACATGGCGTGTTTGTATTGCAGTATGTATTTATGAGTGGGAAACAAAACTTTGCAGAAGAGTTGAAGTATTAATCAGAAATGTGTTTTAGTCAACAAACTAAAATGAATTTAAGGTTCATATACTGCAGTGATGACAAGGAACAGAAATAAGAGAACACAATGAATTATGATTTTCACAGTGACAAATGTATTGCTTTGATTTGAAAAATCAATTAATAATATGGTAAATTAGTAATATCAGTAATATAGTAAATTAGTAATATCAGTCCTTCCAAACCTTTGTTGGTTTCAACCCCAGAGACAAACAACTGTCAGTTGTTAATGCACTTTAGTTGCCTTGGACAAGCTTGATTTTATGTCCTCTTTGACTTTTAAATATATATTTGGGATAATTTTCTCAGAGAACTTGTCTAAATGGTACAACAAATTGCAGACCAAGCACCAATGCCATGTTTAAGATTCCCTTTTTTGACACAATACTGTAGGGGCTCAAAAATTGAATGATGAAATGGCAATGGCATGAGTGACAGTTGTGGCTCTTGGTGATGAAGATTTGTATTTAGTCTGTGCGACTAGATTACCTGCAATCATTGGTTGCCAACCTGAAACATTTGGTTGTCTTTGCTAGAACCTTTGACTGTTATTCCAGGGAATGTCTCAAGTTATTGTTACACAGTTATGGTGTTTGATTTCAGTTGTCGTTCCACCTACATGTTTGATTTTGGTTGTGCACATATTACAGCAACCATTTTGTCAAGTGTATTGGTGCCAAACCTATATTTAGAAGCTGCCAGAATATGACAGCTGCCATGGAGCAGTAGCTTCTGATGTTGCAATACAGCTCATGTATTTTCAGAACTCTATGCATAATGGTGTGTGTGATGAGAGAGGATTAAGGAAAAAAACCTCCACCCTCTTTCAAATGGGCATGGTTTACTACTGTGTATGATATCAGCAAGCATGCTCTTTGGAGGTTTATGGAGAGAGGCAACAATTTATCAACATTGTTTTCAGATGATTTTATAAATTTCCTAGTTAAAGAAATATGTTACACAGCAAATTTATATCAACTTTTTTACCAAAACCAGCACACCATATAAAAAATTCTTAACTTTTGAAACACCAGATGCGCAATTTTAATAGAACTGATCACCAGTCTACAAGGTATAAACTTCTGGACTGCTACTTTGGCTATTGTTTTTATTTTAGAGTTCAATGTTTGGAAAACTCCAGGCAGAATAACTTAGAGTTTATGGGGGAGGGTGTATCTTAATATATAATTTTGATAGAGATAAATCAAGGAAGTTAATATTACACTTTGAAAATGTGTTTTCCAAAATACCTTGGACAGAGCTTTTTTATACTAGTTGTAAAAATTTCATTTTGAGTTGCTCTACATGTGGATCATGAAGTGCGTAAAGACAAGTTTGAGGATTATTGCATGCTGCCAGTGTGTATTAACAGACGGTGGCCCAAAAATAAGCTTTTGTAGATACTGGCTGGACAGTAGTGCTGGTGGGATCTGCTTACCAAATCTTAAAGTAGTTGTTCAGTGACAATTTACCTTGCTACACAGCAATGCCGACTGTAAGAGATATTTTTCTGTGATTTTAAAAAAATGCAGATTGTAGGAAGTTCCTGAATGCAGACACCCTATCATAATTTTTACAATATAAAATAAACATTGGCACCTGCTGCATAGACTTTAACACCCCGGTTAAAGAGTGCATGTGTGTCATATAACATGTGGGTTACAACACACAGAATCTGAAGAATAAAATAAAAGTTTCAGAGATTGAAATAAATATGTAAAATTGTGTACAATTAGTTCATGTATGGCATTTGTTGTTTCAAAATTGTTTATCTTATATAATGTATGAAAAGATTTTTTTTCATGTAAGGAGTTTTTTTCTTTTTTTTTATTGGTCTGGTGTACAGGTTTTCATCAACAGGGGTTGACAGGTATGATACTATTGTGTGTGTACATTTTTTTGGAGGGAATAGTCTGATTTGGCCTGACAAGTTCTCAGTATTATATTGTATTATGTCCAATCACAGGATTATAGAGGGTTATTTGAATTTGAGGTTTTAGAAGAAGGACAACATGCCATTCCTTTTCTTATCTGATATAAATTTATCTTGTTATAAATGAAAAAACAAAAATATATTCTGATTGGAAAGAACGATCTAGCCTCCTAAAGTTTATGGCCTTGCAGTACACATGTAGTTAAAATTGAATATGTATATTCGTCCTCATAATTTGGTCATTATATGATTAGTAAATTCAGAATTTGTTCATGTTTTTGTTGGGTTTTTTGAAAATAAGACAAAAGTGACAGTCAGTTAAAATTTAATTGTCTTAACCTAGAGGATTACATTCTATGTTTAAACAGCAAGATAAATTAACACTGTTCAAGAGAAGATCAATACAATGTACCTCTTGTCAAGTCAGTGCATAAAGTTTGCTTAGATTTCATTGAATAAGGTGAAAGTGTAAACATATTGCAAAAGAAGCTGATCAATCTTCTCTAAAATATGCAGAATATTCAAGACTTATTTTAGTGTCCCAATATATTTGAAAGAAATTAAGGTCACTTATAGTTGAACTGGTATCTGATTGTAAATCATGCATGAGGTCTCTATCTTTCCTGTGGGTGTTAATTGACTAATCACATGTCATTGGTAATGACTGGACCACAATTTGAATTACAGGTATCAAGTGCCAAGTCATTTGTGAGATAGAAACACATTTTTCCAGACTGAAATTGACATTTTCTGAATCTAACATTTTATAACTGTGTTTACATGGTTACTGCCTTGATTGCTGCTGAAGTCAAATCTTTATTATGGGAAGACCATTTAAGTTTTTAAAAGGGTGGGGTAGGTGCTTGGAAGCTAATGTGTTATTCTGATTTGTATTATAAAAATGGACACTGTTATTCTTACATTTCTTGAAGCAAACTTATCCTGGGATGAATAAAATTTTTAAAAAAATATAATGCAGCAATAATAATTAATCCCCATAAAATTAAATGTCCAGACCCTTGCAGTACACATGCATTCAAAATTGGACTACTGGATAGTTGTGTGCATGTATATTCAATCTCATAACTGGGCCATTACTGTTTAAGGACTAGAAACATGGTTTGCATTTAAAAGTGTAAATTAAGTGTTTTCTTTGTTTTGTTGTTAACATTTTTAAACTGAAGCTGCTGCTATTGGAAATTTAATTATCTACACCTCAGTGGATTACTTTTCATGTTCACACAGATAAATTTACACTGTTCAAGAGAAGTTCATCATGGTGGGCCTCTCATCAAGTCTGAACATTTTATAAATGTACAAAATATACAAGATTGTT
Source organism: Potamilus streckersoni (assembly GCA_016746295.1). Lineage (NCBI taxonomy): Eukaryota > Metazoa > Mollusca > Bivalvia > Unionida > Unionidae > Potamilus > Potamilus streckersoni. Next base: position 781,515 of record JAEAOA010001156.1, read on the forward strand.
AATAATAATTTATATTGTCCATATATATGATCAGAATAAATGTCACTGATTGGTGAAATGTTATTTGATTATTAATCACTCATGATTTATTGTTTTTTTTTCCATGGTGGTCTTCATTGATCATTTGTACAAATGTCAGTCAGTAATGCCTATCTGCCACTCCATGGTGGAGATGCTGGCTGAGGCGCAGTGGTGATTTATAAGTATTTTATTGCACCAACATAGATCATTATTGCAGAGTGAAAGTGGAGGGGAATAAGTCCCCCACTGTGATGAATGGTGTTCTAAAAATACACATGAGCTGTACTGTAATTGGGGCCAACCACTAAAAGCAAGGCACTTCCCTCTTGAGATTTCAGAGTAGACAGCCTTCTTGCTAACATTTCTCAGATTTAAGTTCTGTCCAAACAAGAGCCAAGTGTGAAGAAGAAACAGACTGATCTAGGGTTGTTTGAGAAGATTTAGCTTTGCCAGATTCTTCCTGGGCAGATCTACTGCTAGATCACCAGTCACACAGGACTTGTCCCATCTGTGAGGTACTATAACAATGATCTTGCAGTTCTGTCCCAGCAATTTCTTGATTATTTTTGGTACAAGGAATATGGGAGGGTCAACAAAGACCCAAAACTTCTTCCAAATGATTGACATTGTGTCTATGGCCTATGTTTCTTGGTCTGGAGAGACCAAGGTAAGCAACTGGTGATTCCACTTTGTCACAGAAAGATTGATCATCAGACAGTCCTGGAATACACTAATATGGAGAAAGACTGATTGTGAATGTTTTGACACTTTTCTAGAGTCATTGTCAGCCATGATATTAAGTCTGCCAGAAATTTGCCTGATTTGTATGTTAATAAGGAGATGGTTGCACCAGTGTAGAAATTGTCACATTAGAATGCTTAGCTTTGGTGATTTGTTGCCCCCATTAGAGGAGTTAGGTCATTATTGCACTGATGTCTAGCATAATTATAACTGTTTTTTTTTTCTGAGGGTTGATCTTATTAGAACTGGAGACATTGACAGCAGCCTCCATTTCAAGAAGATTGATATGGAGCGGCCAAACCCCTGGCTCCCATTTGCCACTGACCATTGCAAAGTACAGCAACAGATGGATACCCTAACTTGTGTCAATAAATACTGTCATTTTTATTTGGGACTTCTTCAAAGGAATTCCCAATACGAGCTAACCTTGGTTGTGCCACTATTGCAGGAATAACTTTCTGAAAAGGGGCGTAATTGGGCCAACAAGGTCACATCTAAGCAACATATAAAAGATGGCCAAGTGAGATAAAAGTAACCACCAATTTGAATAATCTGAGGAGTTGCAAAAACTTTATCACTGGAATCCAAGTCCAGTTTAAAACAAACTCAAATTCAACAAATTTTGACTAATCAAGTGTGTGGTAGCTGTACTAGATTGAGTTTGGTTAGACTCTCTCTTTACCCAGATGGGTAAAACACAGGGCTGGATGAAGATCAGCAGAAAACCTAGATTCAGAGTTATAGATCATTGTATAGATGAAGTAGACCAGAACAAGGTGATGATGTAATCCATGACTCTGGTAAAAACCAAGTGGCTTAAGTTTATGCCCTGTCAAAGTCAACAAAATGGAGACATTTCCATCATGTGATGTAGACAGGGACATGAAAATATGCATCAGTCAGATCTGGATTGATATCATCATCATCCTGAGTTTTATCAATATCGCTGTCTCCATTTTGAAATTTTGTGACATAATGTATTGGTTGAGGCAACTCAGGCCAATCCAGTGATTGGTCATCTCAACTTGCCATTTGTCTTCTGGATAAGAAAAAGAATAAAACCCCAGATATTGTAGATTTTGCCCATTTGTCAGTAAGCAACCATATCACCTGCTTAGCAAAGTATCCTCATTAAGTCTGGAATTATGTAGTTGCCTCCAACCAGTAGACCATCTGAATACAGTGGGATTAGCAGGTCAATATCGATTGTGGCAGGGTCAGACTAGTCCTAAAAGCCTATGTGGGTTGGAGTTGTCTGCTTATGAATATCTTAAAGTTTGCTCCCAATGGCAGGCCAAAGTAAGTCATCCATAATGGCAGTTTGCTCCCAATGACAGGCCAGAGTAAGTCATCCGTAATGGCAGGTTATGATGTGGCAGTGTGGAGTGCAAAAAAGCATCACATTATTATCAGGTCAAACTTAGTAGAGGTAGTCAGTGCAAACAAGCATCACATTATTATTAGGTCAAACTTAGTAGAGGTAGTCAGTGCAAACAAGCATCACATTATCAGGTCAAACTTAGTAGAGGTAGTCAGTGCAAAAAAGCATCACATTATTATCAGGTCAAACTTAGTAGATGTAGTCAGTGCAAACAAGCATCACATTATTATTAGGTCAAACTTAGTAGAGGTAGTCAGTGCAAACAAGCATCACATCATTATTAGGTCAAACTTAGTAGAGGTAGTCAGTGCAAACAAGCATCACATTATTATCAGGTCAAACTTAGTAGAGGTAGTCAGTGCAAACAAGCATCACATTATTATATGGTCAAACTTAGTAGAGGTAGTCAGTGCAAACAAGCATCACATTATTATTAGGTCAAACTTACTAGATGTAGTCAGTGCAAACAAACATCACATTATTATCAGGTCAAACTTACTAGATGTAGTCAGTGCAAACAAGCATCACATTATTATCAGGTCAAACTTACTAGATGTAGTCAGTGCACACAAGCATCACATTATTATCAGGTCAAACTTACTAGAGGTAGTCAGTGCAAACAAACATCACATTATTATCAGGTCAAACTTAGTAGAGGTAGTCAGTGCAAACAAGCATCACATTATTATCAGGTCAAACTTACTAGATGTAGTCAGTGCACACAAGCATCACATTATTATCAGGTCAAACTTACTAGAGGTAGTCAGTGCAAACAAACATCACATTATTATCAGGTCAAACTTAGTAGAGGTAGTCAGTGCAAACAAGCATCACATTATTATCAGGTCAAACTTACTAGAGGTAGTCAGTGCAAACAAGCATCACATTATTATCAGGTCAAACTTACTAGATGTAGTCAGTGCAAACAAGCATCACATTATTATCAGGTCAAACTTTCTAGAGGTAGTCAGTGCAAACAAGCATCACATTATTATCAGGTCAAACTTTCTAGAGGTAGTCAGTGCAAACAAGCATCACATTATTATCAGGTCAAACTTACTAGATGTAGTCAGTGCAAACAAGCATCACATTATTATCAGGTCAAACTTACTAGATGTAGTCAGTGCAAACAAGCATCACAATATTATTAGGTCAAACTTAGTAGAGGTAGTCAGTGCAAACAAGCATAACATTATTATCAGGTCAAACTTAGTAGAGGTAGTCAGTGCAAACAAACATCACATTATTATCAGGTCAAACTTAGTAGAGGTAGTCAGTGCAAACAAGCATCACATTATTATCAGGTCAAACTTACTAGAGGTAGTGCAAACAAACATCACATTATTATCAGGTCAAACTTACTAGAGGTAGTCAGTGCAAACAAGCATCACATTATTATCAGGTCAAACTTACTAGATGTAGTCAGTGCAAACAAGCATCACATTATTATTAGGTCAAACTTAGTAGAGGTAGTCAGTGCAAACAAGCATCACATTATTATCAGGTCAAACTTACTAGATGTAGTCAGTGCAAACAAGCATCACATTATTATCAGGTCAAACTTACCAGATGTAGTCAGTGCAAACAAGCATCACGTTATTATCAGGTCAAACTTAGTAGAGGTACTCAGTGCAAACAAGCATCACATTATTATCAGGTCAAACTTACCAGATGTAGTCAGTGCAAACAAGCATCACGTTATTATCAGGTCAAACTTAGTAGAGGTTGTCAGTGCAAACAAGCATCACATTATTATCAGGTCAAACTTACCAGATGTAGTCAGTGCAAACAAGCATCACGTTATTATCAGGTCAAACTTAGTAGAGGTACTCAGTGCAAACAAGCATCACATTATTATCAGGTCAAACTTACTAGAGGTAGTCAGTGCAAACAAGCATCACATTATTATTAGGTCAAACTTACTAGAGGTAGTCAGTGCAAACAAGCATCACATTATTATCAGGTCAAACTTACTAGATGTAGTCAGTGCAAACAAGCATCACAATATTATTAGGTCAAACTTAGTAGAGGTAGTCAGTGCAAACAAGCATAACATTATTATCAGGTCAAACTTAGTAGAGGTAGTCAGTGCAAACAAACATCACATTATTATCAGGTCAAACTTAGTAGAGGTAGTCAGTGCAAACAAGCATCACATTATTATCAGGTCAAACTTACCAGATGTAGTCAGTGCAAACAAGCATCACGTTATTATCAGGTCAAACTTAGTAGAGGTACTCAGTGCAAACAAGCATCACATTATTATCAGGTCAAACTTACTAGAGGTAGTCAGTGCAAACAAGCATCACATTATTATTAGGTCAAACTTACTAGATGTAGTCAGTGCAAACAAGCATCACATTATTATCAGGTCAAACTTAGTAGAGGTAGTCAGTGCAAACAAGCATCACATTATTATCAGGTCAAACTTACTAGAGGTAGTGCAAACAAACATCACATTATTATCAGGTCAAACTTACTAGAGGTAGTCAGTGCAAACAAGCATCACATTATTATCAGGTCAAACTTACTAGATGTAGTCAGTGCAAACAAGCATCACATTATTATTAGGTCAAACTTAGTAGAGGTAGTCAGTGCAAACAAGCATCACATTATTATCAGGTCAAACTTACTAGATGTAGTCAGTGCAAACAAGCATCACATTATTATCAGGTCAAACTTACCAGATGTAGTCAGTGCAAACAAGCATCACGTTATTATCGGGTCAAACTTAGTAGAGGTACTCAGTGCAAACAAGCATCACATTATTATCAGGTCAAACTTACCAGATGTAGTCAGTGCAAACAAGCATCACGTTATTATCAGGTCAAACTTAGTAGAGGTAGTCAGTGCAAACAAGCATCACATTATTATCAGGTCAAACTTACCAGATGTAGTCAGTGCAAACAAGCATCACGTTATTATCAGGTCAAACTTAGTAGAGGTACTCAGTGCAAACAAGCATCACATTATTATCAGGTCAAACTTACTAGAGGTAGTCAGTGCAAACAAGCATCACATTATTATTAGGTCAAACTTACTAGAGGTAGTCAGTGCAAACAAGCATCACATTATTATTAGGTCAAACTTAGTAGAGGTAGTCAGTGCAAACAAGCATCACATTATTATCAGGTCAAACTTACTAGAGGTAGTCAGTGCAAACAAGCATCACATTATTATCAGGTCAAACTTACTAGATGTAGTCAGTGCAAACAAGCATCACATTATTATCAGGTCAAACTTAGTAGAGGTAGTCAGTGCAAACAAGCATCACATTATTATCAGGTCAAACTTAGTAGAGGTAGTCAGTGCAAACAAGCATCACATTATTATCAAGTCAAACTTACTAGAGGTAGTGCAAACAAGCATCACATTATTATCAGGTCAAACTTAGTAGAGGTAGTCAGTGCATTGGCTGTGGAACAGTGAGCTGTGCCTGTATTGAACCAAGCAATATGGGCCAAGGCATACTCTTGTCCCAATTTTTCTACAAGTTGGAAAATAACCAGTGAAGCCAAATCGGGCATTGAAAATGTAGCAAAAGTGTTTATAATCAGCTTTTAAGTGACATGGAATACATTCTTGTCCACTTTATATAAGAGTTCTGAAAAACCATTGCTAGATTTTTAGCTAGGTGTTAAGTAGGAAAGGCATGAGAGTGGATTTTGTACCAGAGATTTGTATTCATATATCCTTCCCAACAGAGGGTCATTGATTTTATCAGCCTGAAGAATGGTCTCCTCATCCTCATTGAGATCTATTGGCTCTATAGTTGTGGGTTTTTTTTGGGGGGGGTCTCTCAGTTTGGCTGCTTTCTGTAAAACTGCAGTCTAGACTCCTTCTGACTTCATAGCAAACATGCTGCAGGGAAGAGATGATGTACATTTTGTAGACAAGATTGATGTGTATCTACTCTATCTACCCTGGCTTTATGCCTCTGGTTGATATGTTATACTGAAATGAAATAAAAAGAAGGAAAAAAAGAAAAATTATTAAGTCACAGTGTTAAGAAATTGCTAATACAGCATTCTTTCTGAGTAAAATAGGTCATGTTATGCTAAACCATGAATGACAACATGCATTCAGTGAAAGGAATTTGTAAACATGTTCTAAGTAGACAAGTCTGTAGCATGTGTCAAATTCACCAGAACATTGGAGGAAAATGCAAAAAAATAATATGTAAAACCTGTAGAGGAGTGAATAGCAAACCCAAATTACAAGGTCGCAAATTGCAATTTTTTTCCTCATTGGTGACAAATTATACTATCTGGCAGTTTCTTTGCAACTAATTGAAAGTGTGACATTCACAAAGAAGTTTGTTAAACTTTTTGATTTGTTCACATGTTTTCATATTTTTGAATAGCCTCGTCCCCTGGGTAACCTCTGCAAGATGATAGCTGACTCAAGCTGACCAAAATCTATGCCACAACTAAAGCCTTGTGCTACTGGCAACATTGAATATTATAGTGAATTTGTTTGTTGACAATAGGATATGGATCAAACGAGTACTACCATATTTTATCTATATGTTATTTTTGCTTTCTAAGAGGATGAGACTGTTACATGAATTTTATAATGTGATCTATACTTGAATTCATGGATTTTTAATATACTTGTACATTACTTAATGGATTGCCTACAAAAATGTTGTCAATTTACAAGTGTATTTCATAATAATGTCTTCATTTAATCAAAAGCATGTATTTTTTGTGCAGTTTTTTTGTTATTGTGCTGGATCTCAGTTTACTTTGATTTTGTGATTGCTATATATTGATTTTAAGGACCCATTAAACAGTTATTCAGTTGTGAAAACAGTTGTACCTTCTCTAATCCACAAATTTAAGTACCCACATAAATTTTATTTTCACAAAACCATGAAAAACTTGCAGCTATGATAATCAGTGTATTCACAGCTAGCCAAGGAGACAGAAAATTGTTTGGTTATCTGGTAACATAATAAGCTAGTAATTAGTTCCATAGTTAGACTTTAAAAAGATGATTTTTACTTAAGATTATGTTCCATTCCTGCAGGCACATCAGTATGAAAGCGAGGTATCCCAGCGACTCACTCAGCCAGGTGTTGCAGTAGGTCTTGCTTGGACCCCAATGGGTGGGGAGATTCTGTTTGTAGAGGCCAGCAGTATGAAGGGGGATGGAAGCCTGACACTTACAGGGCAGCTGGGAGATGTCATGAAGGAGTCTGCCAACCTGGCCATGAACTGGGTCAGGTCCCATAGCAAACAGGTTCAAAAAAAATTGTAGCCTAATTATCAGAAATTTTGTCTTTTTCAAATACAGGAAACAATTACTGATATTTCATGGCAGTTTGGGAAAAAAAGATAAATTATTTTTTTCATGCAATAATTTGTTTATCTTTAAAAATTTTCTCCATTTTCAATAACAACCTTTATTCTAAAACTTAGAAAAGTATTTCTTTTGGTTAAGAAAGTGATTGTATGTATTGCAGAGAATTTCTGTTGAATAAGAAGTTGATTTTAGTTATTGTAGAGTATTTCAGTTGGTTAGGAAGCTGAATGGATTTATTTGCACCATATTTCTATTAGTTTGGGAGTTGACTGAATGTATTTGCTTAGTAACTCAGGAAGTTGTTTATATTTTATAGCTGAGTTTTTCTGTTGGTTAGGCAGTTGATTGGATTTGTTTGCACGGTAATTCTATTGGTTAGGAAGTTGATTGGATGTATTTGCACAGTAATTCTATTGGTTAGAAAGTTGATTGGATTTATTTGCACATTAATTTATTGGTTAGGCAGTTGATTGGATTTATTTGCACAGAAATTCAGTTTGATAAGAAGTTGATTGGATTTGTTTGCACAGTAATTCTATTGGTTAGGAAGTTGATTGGATTTATTTGCACAGTTATTCAATTTTATTGCAGAGTATTTATATTGATGTGGAAAAATCTGTGCAGCTGTTGTGATAGATAAGAGGCAGTAATACAATAATGGCAAAATAATGTGTGATGGTGGTCAAGAAAATAAGATCTAAAATTGACATGAATTACTTCAAGTTTTGCATAATGTCCTTTTTTCATCCCCAGCTTGGATTCAAACATGACATCTTGGAGAATCTGGATGTCCATATCCACTTTCCAGCTGGAGCTGTGGAAAAAGATGGGCCATCCGCTGGCATCACGATAACAACTGTCCTTGTATCCCTCTTCAGTAATCGATGTGTCCGCTCTGACACTGCTATGACAGGGGAAATTACTTTGAGAGGTCTTGTCTTGCCAGTAAGTTGAAACGTAATCACATTGAGAAAATGAACATACTAAACCTATATAAAGTTGGAGCAGATCAACCTCATTGAATTGATCCATCCAGTTAATGTAATCAAAGGTTTTATTTTTAGTTTTTTTTTTTTAACTCTACATTATAGGCATATAGGTTTTTCTTTTTCATGACTGGAGATGAAATCCATTTTATTTTTAATACACACTTATCAGAGGTGATATTCATCAAACTATTGATATTTGAGAAGAGTTTGTATGTATGCTTATAAACAATATTAAACATCTTACATAAATAATTAAAGAAAAGAAAGACAGCAACAAGGAAAAACAGAATCAGATGACATTATTCTGATATTTCATCATTTTCTTTATCCAGCTTTTTGTGGGAGGGTTATGATTTTTGGTTGGAGTGGGTGGGATCAAAGTTAAAATGTATGAAAATTGCAGTCACAGTGTTGAGGTATGATACATGCATTTATAGATGTAGGACATACCTTATTATATGTAATATATTTGGGTTATGGCCCTTGATGATGGATGTGAATGAAATGGGTATTGGAAAGGATGAATGGTTGGTTTTTAATGGCACATTGCTGGCTGTATCATGCCAAGGAAATTGGAGCTAAGTGCAATTACTAAGGACACACTTGGACAGCTTGGCTGGCCAGGGTGGATATCAAGCTTGCAACCCTTGGATTACAAACTCTGTGGATGACATGGACATGTGATAAGGAGAAACCCTATTGGCTTCAGGTGCACTAGCTCAAAGGTCAAGATCATGGTGACTGAAAGAAGGAAAAGGTTTTCATGCACAATAGCTCACTTTTTCCACCATCTGTGGTTACCAGACTTTGTGGATAGCCTGCACTTAGGCTAAGAAAGAAACTTGCTAGTTTTGGGCTCAAAAGGTCAGAGGTCAAGGCCACTGTGTCTAAAAATAAAAGACTGGTTTCTGCACAGTAACCTGAGTTTTCCCTCATCTGTATTTGTCAGATTTTGTGGAAGGATTTCATTTCACAAATGGAGGAAAATCTTCCCTGTCATGTCAGAAGTTCAAAGTCATGGTCACTGTAGCTGAAAGAACAAGATTGGTCTCAGTGTAATAAAATGGTGTTTACATGATATACTTTGACAGTTAAATTTTTGGGATGGCTTGCATTTCAGATAAGGAAGAAGGCTAGCTATTTTGGGGACCAAAGGTCAGGGTCACTGACTGAAACAAGAAAGGTGGTTTCTGCATAGGACCACATGTTTAACATTACAGACTTGGCTCTAATGTTGTGGATGGCTTACTGTTGGGTAAGGAAGAATCCTGTTGGTTTGGGGATTAAAAGTTCAAAGGTCAGAGTTTTTCAGATAAGAAGTGGAAAAATATTTTCAGGGCAAAAAATTTCAGGTATTGAGATAGAGAAGGATGAAACATGAAGCAGGCATCACCATTCACATTATTGCAGTTTCATTTTTTGTTTCTCATTGTTAACTATTTGGGGTCTACTGGTAGACATAACATGGTGTACAGACAAACCTAGTTCTGATATATGATTTGTGGAGACACTGCACAAGAAAAAGCCATAATTATGTAAAAAGTAATACATGTAACCATCTAATATTCTCATTGTTATGTTTTCATATTATAGAAATTAGTTAAAAAAAAGTTCAACTAAAACTAACCTTCTAACCCTTATGGGTGAGCCTCTTCAGTGTGTATGAATAGTCGGAGAACGTAGCCAATGATGAGTCCATTTTCAGGTTGGAGGGATGAAAGAAAAGGTCCTGGCAGCTCACAGGGCAGGAATCAAAAGGGTCATACTCCCCAAAAGGAATGAGAAAGATCTGAATGAAATACCATCTAGTGTCAAGGTTAGTAAAGCAAGAATTAACATGTGTCATAAGTACAGTGTAAGTTTGTGGAATACTGTGTTACATGACAAGATGGCCAAATTTGAACAGACCAGTGTGTCATAAAACCTACAGTTTTCAGTTGCCACTAGTACAAATATTGGCATACATTCTTTAATTAGATGCTGGATGTTTAGTTGGTTTTTTTTCTAAATCAAAAGACAGAATAAGTTTGGATCAAATGGTGTTCAACTGCTGATAAATTCAGTTCTTTTAACGAAAAGATCACTCCCTTTCCAATATTGTTTCAAAATGGCTTATTGGGGCCTTTCAAACAAATTTTGCAATCCTTTTGAACAGTAACTATTTAAATCTTTTCCAAAATGACTTGGTTGAAAAATGTACAAAAAGTTTGACCTTTAGATATTATGATCTTAAACAGAATTTTTTTCTTATGTTCTCCACTTTCATTTTCAAGCCTGACAAAAAGATAAAAATCCCACTTCTGTATTTTCTTGCTTAGAAGTTCTTTACCTAGTAAATTTTATGACTAAAATTAGTAAAGCTTTGTTAAAAATCTAAATGTCACACACACACATACACACACACACACTTGAGTGAAAATGAAATGGGGGACAATTTTACCTATGCACCATATCATATAGATTGCCAGGTGTTTTGACATGTGCTTGATCAGGAGGAACATGCAAATTCACATGGAAAATCAGAAGGAATCTCATGTTGACGTGGAATCAAATGATTCAAATAGAATTTTTTAAAAAAGTCTTTTGTTGAAATGAAATCATTTTTATTGTAGGATGCACAACCTATATGACCAGTACAACAGACAGGCACATTAAATGTAGGATGCACAAACTATATGATCAGTACAACAGACAGGCACATTAAATGTAGGATGCACAAACTGTATGAACAGCACAATAAGCATTCACATTAAATATAGGATGTGTAAACTACCGCATCAATAAAATAGACAGGTACAGTAACTGTAGGATGCACAAACTATATGAACAGCACAATAAACATTTACATTAAATGTAGGATGTGTAAACTATCGCATTAATAAAAAAGACAGGTACATTAATTGTAGGATGCACAAACTATATGAACAGCACAATAAACATTCACATTAAATGTAGGATGTGTAAACTATCGCATTAATAAAAAAGACAGGTACATTAACTGTAGGATGCACAAACTATATGATCAGTACAACAGACAGGCACATTAAATGTAGGATGCAGAAACTATATGAACAGCACAATAAATATTCACATTAAATGTAGGATGTGTAAACTACCACATCAATAAAAAAGACAGGTACATTAACTGTAGGATGCACAAACTATGAGACCAGTAACAATATACAGGTACATTTACTGTAGGATCCATAAACTATGGAACCAGTAATATAAATAGGCACTTAAACCATAGGATGCACAAACTAATGAACCAGTGTAGTGAAAAAGGATTTTGAGCAGGGAATTACTGGCTGGACTAAATCTTGATTTGTTGGTGCTTTTGTTCTGTATTGGTATTACTGAAGTCCAGCACAATGTGAGTCAATTATAAAGTTCTTTCAGAAAGCATTTCATGTTTTTCCATTGTTTTTTGTTTTAATTATATTTTTCCTTTACAACTTTTTCTACATGTCATTTTTTCCAATACACTTTATTACATCCATGCTTCATACACATAAACACCACCACAAGAAACACATTTGCCAATGGTTGGTGTTATTGCTGTGGGTTTAACACCATTTTTCAGGAAATGAATGACTTAATGCCAATTCCTTTCGGTAAATATTTTTATTTAAATTGTGGATCTTGTTTAGAAGGTAAAACAATTGCTTAGATAGAACAAAATCACACTGTAATCAAACAAATCACACAATAATACTTTGCTTGCCTGTTTTGAGAATACTGCAAGCACCTGCAGTAGTTTCATTTGAGTGACACATATTCCTCAAGGAAGAGGCCCGCTTTGTCCTATTGAATTTATAGTTGTTCCACATGTGGAGAAAGGAAGTTTGATGGCCTTAATTTTAAACATTCTAGAAACAACATTGTAAGTATGATTTTTTAGCCATTTATGGCAGCAATGCCATTGTTTTGAACAATACTGAAGTTTTGTGGGGCCCTCATTGGCCGAGTAGTCTAACGCGATCTCCATTACAGATCACTGCCATCTCACCTGTCTGCAGGGGTTTGAGTCTAATATTCAGTGAATGTGGATATGTGAGAAAGCTTGCCAATAGCTTCTTGTAGGTCAGTGGTTAACACTACACAAACCTAGGTGGGACTTCTTTGAATGCTGTGTTTAGATACAGGGGGATTGATCAACACTGCCACACAGGTGAACACTATTATTGTATTCAGATAAAGGATAATACATGAAAATACAGACGTGGGTGATCATTGAGTTATTGTACTCTGGTGTATTTGGATACATTAACACACAGACACAGGTGCAACACAATCCTCTGAACACCAAGTTACTGAATTCAGGTATAGAAAAATTCATAGACGCAGATGAATGTGCACTTGGTACACCCAATGTTTGCCATTGTGATTGTTGTCAGTATTTTCATCATGTACATATAGGTATTAGTATCACAATGAACCTAATGAGGTGTTACCTGAGTTGTCCTATACATTTAGTAAAGACATGTCATGCAAATTGAATACAGTTGTAATAAAGAGGTAAAAGTCATTAAGCAATTACAAATGGAGTGAGGCACAGGATGTTTGTTGTCAGTGGCTGTCAGCTGTAAACCTCACATACAGATCAGTGAAAGGGTTTTGTTTTGAATTTTAAACAGCAATTTTTCAGTTAATTTTGACTTATACCCATATGGAAGAATGTCATAAATGTTCCTGACTTAAAGAGCATACATGTATTCTTATTTTGCATGAAGTAACCAAGACAGAAAACATTGAAATTAAATAAATGAGGTGTTCTAATTCTATGACGAGGGAGAAGGAAGAGGGGAGAGTAATAATGAAGGATGGGAAGGCCATAATGGAAGAGTGGAGGGCATTAAGGAAAAATTGGAGGGCCATAACGGAAGAGTGGAGGGCATTAAGGAAAATGGGAGGGCCATAATGGAAGAGTGGAGGGCATTAAGGAAAATTGGAAGGCCATAATGGAAGAGTGGAGGACATTAAGGAAAGTGGAAAGGTCATAATGGAAGAGTGGAGGGCATTAAGGAAAGTGGGAGGGCCATAACGGAAGAGTAGAGGGCATTACGGAAAATGGGAGGTCCAAAAGGGAAGAGTGGAGGGCATTAAGGAAAATGGGAGGGCCATAACAGAAGAGCAGAGGGCATTAGGGAAAATGGGAGGGCCAAAAGGGAGAAGTGGAGGGCATTAAGGAAAATGGGAGGGCCATAAGGGAAGAGTGGAGGGCATTAAGGAAAATGGGAGGGCCATAACGGAGTGGAGGGCATTAAGGAAAATGGGAGGGCCAAAAGGGAAGAGTGGAGGGCATTAAGGACAGATAGGAAGATCATAAGGGAAGAAGAGTGGAGGGCATTAAGGACAGATAGTAAAATCAAGAGGGAAGAGCGGAGGGCATCAAGAAAAAATGGGAGGGCCAAAAGGGAAGAGTGGACGGCATTGAGAACAGATTATCAGGCCAAAAAGAGAAGAGTGGAGGGCATTAAAGACAGAAGGGAGATGACTTGAAGGGGAAATAATTATTTTTTATTTATTTAATTGCAACAGTGTTCAAAATACAAACAAAATTTTACATTTCTTTGAACTAAAGTTACATTATCTTCATAGCAAGAGCAATAACAATTACTTGTATATACAATGAAGATGGATATAATCACCTGGATGATATGAAATGATTCATCATGATACCCTGTCTGTTGCAGAGAAATTATCAGTTTTCATTACTTGCAGGATGATTTGACCATAATCCTGGCCAGCAAACTTGAGGAGGTGTTGAATGCAGCTTTTCATGATGGCTTCCCCTCTCTTTCTGATGATGTCCAGATCCCCAGCAAGTTGTAATAAATGACAAATATGAACATTAAATTACTTTTAATTCCTCCTACATGAAAAAAAACCCCTACAGGTTAACTGTCATTAAATGTCATTATACTAGTCAAGCGAGAAACAATAGGCTTCCAAAGTGAGTTGTTGTGATGTTTTGTAGATGTAACTTGGTTCTTGATGATAGCCTTAAAGCTATCAAAGATGAAGCAGAGATGCTGCCAGGATGTGCAAATGCAGGAATCATGCAAATTTGCAGGAATTCATACAATTGGAGAACAGTGATGCTCAAGAACTCCCACAAACTAGTTTACGCATATAAAAATGTACTCTGAGCAGGATACAGTTTTTCAAAAAAAATGTTAACACTTAAAATGCTTGTTGTAACACACCTTAAAGTGCTTGTTGTGACACACCTTAAAGTGCTTGTTGTGACACACCTTAATGTGGTTGTTGTGACACACCTTAAAGTGCTTGTTGTGACACACCTTAAAGTGCTTGTTGTGACACACCTTACTTATGCTGTCAGTAGAGGTATTGTAGCATTTGCCATGACATCGGTCTGTTTTTCAGGTGGGCAACTGTTTACACATGTATGTTCTGGTTTGACATTAATGGTTGTTAAACTAAATTTGATTGGCATGTTGGGCCCTGGAACAAGCATTTTATCAATTTGAACATTGTAAATGGGCTACCTAGAACACCAAACTGCTGAGCCTAATTAAAGGATAGATAATTTAAAAGTTGAATGCAGTTCTCATTTCTTTTATAAGACAATTTAGCCATCAGGGATCTTGTGCTGCAAAGCTATATAGCTCTATAAGGTTTAAAATAAAAAACAGTCTAAACTGAAGTCAGAAAGTTTAGATATTTATTTGATGAAAATATCTCAGCCTTAAAAATGACAATGTGGCATTGATTGACCTAAGTCTGATATAGCATTATGAAGCTGATAAGAAATCTGACATAATAGTTAGCAGAAAGTGAAACTTAGATCGATATAAGAACAGGTAATGAAAAATCTTATTTTGGACAAGAAGTATCCAAAAGACAATGTATGTTAGCTTTGGAAAATCGTATATAACAACTGTAAAGAACAGTTTCCCAGTTTGTTCAAGTTGGCTAAGCTAGCTATATATATATGTCCCATCATATAGCAGACTGTGAAAGGGAGATCTAAGCATACAACATTGATCATACAGTCAGATAAGGCACAGATTAAGCTCAGAAACAATTAACATACTAATGCTTATACAACTAGAAGTGACATCCTTAACATATTTTGATTTCCGTAGAGCACTAACAAAGTGTAACAGGAAAAAGATAGATATTGAAGCATTAAGTAATTATTGAACTATGGTCGTTTCCTCCTCCCCTACAATATTTAGTTAAAATCCTGGTGGCATCTCAAAAACGTAGACTTTTTTTCTAGATGACATCATTTAAGTCAAAACAAATTTTACAGAGATATAATTTTAAATATGGGCTGGAAAAAACTGAAATTGAATTATGGCTTAAACTGAAGATTAATGGCCAGTAGGAGACCCCAACCCCCCCTCCATCCCCATCCTTTTAAAAGCATTGTAACATGTTTTATTCTTTTATAAGAGGGATCTAATGAAGAAATAAATGAAGGGCTTGAAAACTGATGTTTAAAATTGATTCAGTTGATTTTTTTTTTAGAGCAAATATATTTAGAAATTATTGCAAATCTAACAATCACTTAAGGTATTGTAAAAACTATAGTAATGATAATCATTAAATATCTTTGATTCTTACCAAAGATATATGAAACATAAATGTCAAATATTGTGAATTATCTGAGTTCAGAAGTTATTTTAAGAGCAATGAAATTTTATGTTTTAGTGATTTATATGTAGCAAAGTCACAGTTATACTAGTTCAAACCAAAAATAAATGATTAATCAGTCAATATTTTTTCTTGCCTATGATATTAAATATCAACATATTGATTTTATTTCACATTTTCTCTTATAGTATATCTTTCTGGGTGACATGTGGATTGCATAATGAAATAGTGATTAGACCTTGTGATGAATCATTTAAAGTTGAATGCAAATTTCTGTAACTTGTCATTGCAAATTCACATGCTATTCCCCACACCCTGTCCCTGGAGAGTGAAACATGTTATTCCCCACACCTTGTCCTTGGATAGTGACAGAAGCTGCATTGCATATACATCTTCATGCTGTATTTATAAAGTTTGACCGAACAGTTTTAAATCTGTTGTGTATTGAAATAAGCAGACAATTTTATTAGAAATGTGAGATAGTGTATAGCAATTTCAAAATCATTGAAAGGTTTTTGTTGAGAATTTGAAAGGTCAGCATGGAAGATAAAATGACATAAAATTAAACAAAGTCTTCACTCACAGAGGTTGTTATATCACTTTGGTATTAGTTAATGGGTTTAGTAACATCCAGGCTTAGAACAGGGTCATGGCTGGTAGCTGTATTAATTGAATAATTTAAAATTGTCTTTTAATTTGTGCATATTCATAAGGTCAAGCACAAATATAAAGAAAGAATAAAAGATGCAGAAATTTTTTACACTAGATTTTTTCATATGAATTTTAGGACATAACAGTCTTATATATTTATTTTCTTATCATAGGATCAGTTCAATAGGTATGGCTGTAGATCATTGGAAATCTTTTTTTATGATTTAAATAGTTTAATAGGTATGTCTGTATAGCTCATTTATGAGCTATGGTCATGATAGAATCAGTCCAATAGGTATGTCTGTATTGATCATTGCACAGTTATGGTCATGATAGAATCTGTCCAATAGGTATATCTGTAGATCATTGGACAGCTATGGTCATGATAGAATCAGTGCAATTGGTATATCTGTTGATCATTGGACAGCTATGGTCATGATAGAATCAGTCCAATAGTTATGTCTGTAGATAAATTGGAGAGCTATAATCATGATTGGATCAGTCCAATAGATATATCTAGATGGACAGCTACAGTCATGGTAGGATCAGTCCAATAAGTATGTCTGTTGATCATTGGATAGCTATGGCCATGATAGAATCAGTCCAATAGGTATGTCTGTAGATCATTGGACAGCTATGGCCATGATAGAATCAGTCAATAGGTATGTCTGTAGATCATTGGACAGCTATGGTCATGTAAGATCAGT
The DNA here is from genome assembly GCA_016746295.1 of Potamilus streckersoni. Lineage (NCBI taxonomy): Eukaryota > Metazoa > Mollusca > Bivalvia > Unionida > Unionidae > Potamilus > Potamilus streckersoni. The sequence continues at coordinate 798,938 of JAEAOA010001156.1, forward strand.
CCAATAGGTATGTCTGTAGATCATTGGACAGCTATGGTCATGTAAGATCAGTCCAATAGGTATGTCTGTAGATCATTGGACAGCTATGGTCATGTAAGATCAGTCCAATAGGTATGTCTGTAGATCATTGGACAGCTATGGTCATGATAGAATCAGTCCAATAGGTATGTCTGTAGATCATTGGACAGCTATGGTCATGATAGAATCAGTCCAATAGGTATATCTGTAGATCATTGGAGAGCTATGTTTGTTATTTGGATCAGTTCATTAGTTATGTCTGTTAATCATTGGAAATATATTTTATGATCCAAACAGTCCATTAGATATGTCTATATTGATCATTGGACAGCTATGGTCATGAAAGAATCAGTCCAATAGGTATGTCTGTATAGATCATTGGAAATCTATGATTATCATGCAATCAGTCCAATAGGTATGTATGTAAATTATTGGAAATCTATGATTATCATGCAATCAGTCCAATAAGTATGTATGTAGATAATTGGAGAGCTATGATTATGATGCAATCAGTCCAATAGGTATGTCTGTATAGATAATTGGAAAGCTATGATTATGATGCAATCAGTCCAATAGGTATGTCTGTATAGATCATTGGAAAGCTATGATTATGATGCAATCAGTCCAATAGGTATGTCTGTATAGATAATTGGAGAGCTATGATTATGATGCAATCAGTCCAATAGGTATGTCTGTATAGATAATTGGAAAGCTATGATTATGATGCAATCAGTCCAATAGGTATGTCTGTATAGATAATTGGAGAGCTATGATTATGATGCAATCAGTCCAATAGGTATGTCTGTATAGATAATTGGAAAGCTATGATTATGATGCAATCAGTCCAATAGGTATGTCTGTATAGATAATTGGAGAGCTATGATTATGATGCAATCAGTCCAATAGGTATGTCTGTATAGATAATTGGAAAGCTATGATTATGATCCAAACAGTCCATTAGATATGTCTATATTGATCATTGGACAGCTATGGTCATGAAAGAATCAGTCCAATAGGTATGTCTGTATAGATCATTGGAAATCTATGATTATCATGCAATCAGTCCAATAGGTATGTATGTAGATTATTGGAAATCTATGGTTATCATGCAATCAGTCCAATAAGTATGTATGTAGATTATTGGAAATCTATGATTATCATGCAATCAGTCCAATAAGTATGTATGTAGATTATTGGAAAGCTATGATTATGATGCAATCAGTCCAAAAGGTATGTCTGTATAGATAATTGGAAAGCTATGATTATGATGCAATCAGTCCAATAGGTATGTCTGTATAGATCATTGGAGAGCTATGATTATGATGCAATCAGTCCAATAGGTATGTCTGTATAGATAATTGGAAAGCTATGATTATGATGCAATCAGTCCAATAGGTATGTCTGTATAGATCATTGGAAAGCTATGATTATGATGCAATCAGTCCAATAGGTATGTCTGTATAGATCATTGGAGAGCTATGATTATGATGCAATCAGTCCAATAGGTATGTCTGTATAGATCATTGGAAAGCTATGATTATGATGCAATCAGTCCAATAGGTATGTCTGTATAGATCATTGGAAAGCTATGATTATGATGCAATCAGTCCAATAGGTATGTCTGTATAGATCATTGGAGAGCTATGATTATGATGCAATCAGTCCAATAGGTATGTCTGTATAGATCATTGGAAAGCTATGATTATGATGCAATCAGTCCAATAGGTATGTCTGTATAGATAATTGGAAAGCTATGATTATGATGCAATCAGTCCAATAGGTATGTCTGTATAGATAATTGGAGAGCTATGATTATGATGCAATCAGTCCAATAGGTATGTCTGTATAGATAATTGGAGAGCTATGATTATGATGCAATCAGTCCAATAGGTATGTCTGTATAGATAATTGGAAAGCTATGATTATGATGCAATCAGTCCAATAGGTATGTCTGTATAGATAATTGGAGAGCTATGATTATGATGCAATCAGTCCAATAGGTATGTCTGTATAGATAATTGGAGAGCTATGATTATGATGCAATCAGTCCAAAAGGTATGTCTGTATAGATCATTGGAGAGCTATGATTATGATGCAATCAGTCCAATAGGTATGTCTGTATAGATCATTGGAAAGCTATGATTATGATGCAATCAGTCCAATAGGTATGTCTGTATAGATCATTGGAAAGCTATGATTATGATGCAATCAGTCCAATAGGTATGTCTGTATAGATCATTGGAAAGCTATGATTATGATGCAATCAGTCCAATAGGTATGTCTGTATAGATAATTGGAAAGCTATGATTATGATGCAATCAGTCCAATAGGTATGTCTGTATAGATCATTGGAAAGCTATGATTATGATGCAATCAGTCCAATAGGTATGTCTGTATAGATCATTGGAGAGCTATGATTATGATGCAATCAGTCCAATAGGTATGTCTGTATAGATAATTGGAGAGCTATGATTATGATGCAATCAGTCCAATAGGTATGTCTGTATAGATCATTGGAAAGCTATGATTATGATGCAATCAGTCCAATAGGTATGTCTGTATAGATCATTGGAGAGCTATGATTATGATGCAATCAGTCCAATAGGTATGTCTGTATAGATCATTGGAGAGCTATGATTATGATGCAATCAGTCCAATAGGTATGTCTGTATAGATCATTGGAGAGCTATGATTATGATGCAATCAGTCCAATAGGTATGTCTGTATAGATAATTGGAGAGCTATGATTATGATGCAATCAGTCCAATAGGTATGTCTGTATAGATAATTGGAGAGCTATGATTATGATGCAATCAGTCCAAAAGGTATGTCTGTATAGATCATTGGAAAGCTATGATTATGATGCAATCAGTCCAATAGGTATGTCTGTATAGATAATTGGAGAGCTATGATTATGATGCAATCAGTCCAAAAGGTATGTCTGTATAGATAATTGGAAAGCTATGATTATGATGCAATCAGTCCAAAAGGTATGTCTGTATAGATCATTGGAAAGCTATGATTATGATGCAATCAGTCCAATAGGTATGTCTGTATAGATAATTGGAGAGCTATGATTATGATGCAATCAGTCCAAAAGGTATGTCTGTATAGATCATTGGAGAGCTATGATTATGATGCAATCAGTCCAATAGGTATGTCTGTATAGATCATTGGAGAGCTATGATTATGATGCAATCAGTCCAAAAGGTATGTCTGTATAGATCATTGGAGAGCTATGATTATGATGCAATCAGTCCAATAGGTATGTCTGTATAGATAATTGGAAAGCTATGATTATGATGCAATCAGTCCAATAGGTATGTCTGTATAGATAATTGGAAAGCTATGATTATGATGCAATCAGTCCAATAGGTATGTCTGTATAGATCATTGGAAAGCTATGATTATGATGCAATCAGTCCAATAGGTAGTTCTGTATAGATAATTGGAAAGCTATGATTATGATGCAATCAGTCCAATAGGTATGTCTGTATAGATCATTGGAAAGCTATGATTATGATGCAATCAGTCCAATAGGTATGTCTGTATAGATAATTGGAGAGCTATGATTATGATGCAATCAGTCCAATAGGTATGTCTGTATAGATAATTGGAGAGCTATGATTATGATGCAATCAGTCCAAAAGGTATGTCTGTATAGATCATTGGAAAGCTATGATTATGATGCAATCAGTCCAATAGGTATGTCTGTATAGATAATTGGAGAGCTATGATTATGATGCAATCAGTCCAAAAGGTATGTCTGTATAGATAATTGGAAAGCTATGATTATGATGCAATCAGTCCAAAAGGTATGTCTGTATAGATCATTGGAAAGCTATGATTATGATGCAATCAGTCCAATAGGTATGTCTGTATAGATAATTGGAGAGCTATGATTATGATGCAATCAGTCCAATAGGTATGTCTGTATAGATCATTGGAGAGCTATGATTATGATGCAATCAGTCCAATAGGTATGTCTGTATAGATCATTGGAGAGCTATGATTATGATGCAATCAGTCCAATAGGTATGTCTGTATAGATCATTGGAGAGCTATGATTATGATGCAATCAGTCCAATAGGTATGTCTGTATAGATAATTGGAAAGCTATGATTATGATGCAATCAGTCCAATAGGTAGTTCTGTATAGATAATTGGAAAGCTATGATTATGATGCAATCAGTCCAATAGGTATGTCTGTATAGATCATTGGAAAGCTATGATTATGATGCAATCAGTCCAATAGGTATGTCTGTATAGATTATTGGAAAGCTATGATTATGATGCAATCAGTCCAATAGGTATGTCTGTATAGATCATTGGAAAGCTATGATTATGATGCAATCAGTCCAATAGGTATGTCTGTATAGATAATTGGAGAGCTATGATTATGATGCAATCAGTCCAATAGGTATGTCTGTATAGATCATTGGAAAGCTATGATTATGATGCAATCAGTCCAAAAGGTATGTCTGTATAGATCATTGGAGAGCTATGATTATGATGCAATCAGTCCAATAGGTATGTCTGTATAGATAATTGGAGAGCTATGATTATGATGCAATCAGTCCAATAGGTATGTCTGTATAGATCATTGGAAAGCTATGATTATGATGCAATCAGTCCAATAGGTATGTCTGTATAGATCATTGGAGACCTATGATTATGATGCAATCAGTCCAATAGGTATGTCTGTATAGATCATTGGAGAGCTATGATTATGATGCAATCAGTCCAATAGGTATGTCTGTATAGATCATTGGAGAGCTATGATTATGATGCAATCAGTCCAATAGGTATGTCTGTATAGATAATTGGAGAGCTATGATTATGATGCAATCAGTCCAATAGGTATGTCTGTATAGATAATTGGAGAGCTATGATTATGATGCAATCAGTCCAATAGGTATGTCTGTATAGATCATTGGAAAGCTATGATTATGATGCAATCAGTCCAATAGGTATGTCTGTATAGATAATTGGAGAGCTATGATTATGATGCAATCAGTCCAATAGGTATGTCTGTATAGATCATTGGAAAGCTATGATTATGATGCAATCAGTCCAATAGGTATGTCTGTATAGATCATTGGAAAGCTATGATTATGATGCAATCAGTCCAATAGGTATGTCTGTATAGATAATTGGAGAGCTATGATTATGATGCAATCAGTCCAATAGGTATGTCTGTATAGATCATTGGAGAGCTATGATTATGATGCAATCAGTCCAATAGGTATGTCTGTATAGATCATTGGAGAGCTATGATTATGATGCAATCAGTCCAAAAGGTATGTCTGTATAGATCATTGGAGAGCTATGATTATGATGCAATCAGTCCAATAGGTATGTCTGTATAGATAATTGGAAAGCTATGATTATGATGCAATCAGTCCAATAGGTATGTCTGTATAGATAATTGGAAAGCTATGATTATGATGCAATCAGTCCAATAGGTATGTCTGTATAGATCATTGGAAAGCTATGATTATGATGCAATCAGTCCAATAGGTATGTCTGTATAGATCATTGGAAAGCTATGATTATGATGCAATCAGTCCAATAGGTATGTCTGTATAGATCATTGGAAGCTATGATTATGATGCAATCAGTCCAATAGGTATGTCTGTATAGATAATTGGAGAGCTATGATTATGATGCAATCAGTCCAATAGGTATGTCTGTATAGATAATTGGAGAGCTATGATTATGATGCAATCAGTCCAATAGGTATGTCTGTATAGATCATTGGAAAGCTATGATTATGATGCAATCAGTCCAATAGGTATGTCTGTATAGATAATTGGAGAGCTATGATTATGATGCAATCAGTCCAATAGGTATGTCTGTATAGATAATTGGAAAGCTATGATTATGATGCAATCAGTCCAAAAGGTATGTCTGTATAGATCATTGGAAAGCTATGATTATGATGCAATCAGTCCAATAGGTATGTCTGTATAGATAATTGGAGAGCTATGATTATGATGCAATCAGTCCAAAAGGTATGTCTGTATAGATCATTGGAGAGCTATGATTATGATGCAATCAGTCCAATAGGTATGTCTGTATAGATCATTGGAGAGCTATGATTATGATGCAATCAGTCCAAAAGGTATGTCTGTATAGATCATTGGAGAGCTATGATTATGATGCAATCAGTCCAATAGGTATGTCTGTATAGATAATTGGAAAGCTATGATTATGATGCAATCAGTCCAATAGGTATGTCTGTATAGATCATTGGAAAGCTATGATTATGATGCAATCAGTCCAATAGGTATGTCTGTATAGATCATTGGAAAGCTATGATTATGATGCAATCAGTCCAATAGGTAGTTCTGTATAGATAATTGGAAAGCTATGATTATGATGCAATCAGTCCAATAGGTATGTCTGTATAGATCATTGGAAAGCTATGATTATGATGCAATCAGTCCAATAGGTATGTCTGTATAGATCATTGGAGAGCTATGATTATGATGCAATCAGTCCAATAGGTATGTCTGTATAGATCATTGGAGAGCTATGATTATGATGCAATCAGTCCAATAGGTATGTCTGTATAGATCATTGGAGAGCTATGATTATGATGCAATCAGTCCAATAGGTATGTCTGTATAGATCATTGGAGAGCTATGATTATGATGCAATCAGTCCAATAGGTATGTCTGTATAGATAATTGGAGAGCTATGATTATGATGCAATCAGTCCAATAGGTATGTCTGTATAGATCATTGGAAGCTATGATTATGATGCAATCAGTCCAATAGGTATGTCTGTATAGATCATTGGAGAGCTATGATTATGATGCAATCAGTCCAATAGGTATGTCTGTATAGATCATTGGAGAGCTATGATTATGATGCAATCAGTCCAATAGGTATGTCTGTATAGATCATTGGAGAGCTATGATTATGATGCAATCAGTCCAATAGGTATGTCTGTATAGATCATTGGAGAGCTATGATTATGATGCAATCAGTCCAATAGGTATGTCTGTATAGATCATTGGAGAGCTATGATTATGATGCAATCAGTCCAATAGGTATGTCTGTATAGATCATTGGAGAGCTATGATTATGATGCAATCAGTCCAATAGGTATGTCTGTATAGATAATTGGAGAGCTATGATTATGATGCAATCAGTCCAATAGGTATGTCTGTATAGATAATTGGAGAGCTATGATTATGATGCAATCAGTCCAATAGGTATGTCTGTATAGATCATTGGAGAGCTATGATTATGATGCAATCAGTCCAAAAGGTATGTCTGTATAGATCATTGGAGAGCTATGATTATGATGCAATCAGTCCAATAGGTATGTCTGTATAGATAATTGGAGAGCTATGATTATGATGCAATCAGTCCAATAGGTATGTCTGTATAGATCATTGGAGAGCTATGATTATGATGCAATCAGTCCAATAGGTATGTCTGTATAGATCATTGGAGAGCTATGATTATGATGCAATCAGTCCAATAGGTATGTCTGTATAGATAATTGGAGAGCTATGATTATGATGCAATCAGTCCAATAGGTATGTCTGTATAGATCATTGGAGAGCTATGATTATGATGCAATCAGTCCAATAGGTATGTCTGTATAGATCATTGGAGAGCTATGATTATGATGCAATCAGTCCAATAGGTATGTCTGTATAGATAATTGGAGAGCTATGATTATGATGCAATCAGTCCAATAGGTATGTCTGTATAGATCATTGGAGAGCTATGATTATGATGCAATCAGTCCAATAGGTATGTCTGTATAGATCATTGGAGAGCTATGATTATGATGCAATCAGTCCAATAGGTATGTCTGTATAGATAATTGGAGAGCTATGATTATGATGCAATCAGTCCAATAGGTATGTCTGTATAGATCATTGGAGAGCTATGATTATGATGCAATCAGTCCAATAGGTATGTCTGTATAGATCATTGGAAAGCTATGATTATGATGCAATCAGTCCAATAGGTATGTCTGTATAGATCATTGGAGAGCTATGATTATGATGCAATCAGTCCAATAGGTATGTCTGTATAGATAATTGGAGAGCTATGATTATCATGCAATCAGTCCAATAGGTATGTCTGTATAGATCATTGGAGAGCTATGATTATGATGCAATCAGTCCAATAGGTATGTCTGTATAGATAATTGGAGAGCTATGATTATGATGCAATCAGTCCAATAGGTATGTCTGTATAGATAATTGGAGAGCTATGATTATGATGCAATCAGTCCAATAGGTATGTCTGTATAGATAATTGGAGAGCTATGATTATGATGCAATCAGTCCAATAGGTATGTCTGTATAGATAATTGGAGAGCTATGATTATGATGCAATCAGTCCAATAGGTATGTCTGTATAGATCATTGGAAAGCTATGATTATGATGCAATCAGTCCAATAGGTATGTCTGTATAGATCATTGGAAAGCTATGATTATGATGCAATCAGTCCAATAGGTATGTCTGTATAGATCATTGGAAAGCTATGATTATGATGCAATCAGTCCAATAGGTATGTCTGTATAGATAATTGGAGAGCTATGATTATGATGCAATCAGTCCAATAGGTATGTCTGTATAGATCATTGGAGACCTGTCCGAATGGTAGCTGATTAAATGTTGATTATGTTCAGGCATTATTATTATCAGTGCAGTAAATTTTTAATTTTATTCAAGTTAATTTTTTAAAATAAAACATCAGTCTAGATATTTAATTCCTGTTTGTTTTCATTTATTTAGTCATAGAAATTCGTAGCTTGCATGTACAGGATAACCATGTTAAGATAAGATAAGAATTCTTCATTTCAGACTGTATAGTCCATACATATCTAAATTAAAATACAGATATGGAGTAAAACATTGTAAACATAAAAGAACATATATGACATGTACAAGTATACAGATACATCAACAACAATTAATTGCACCCTGCATTATTAAAAAATGAAGTGACACATTTAAAGAGTAATTTGTTGCATCTACTAATAATATGAGAATTTAAATGAATGTCATAGTTCCAAAGTGATTTCAATATACAGTTCTCACTATTAGATAGTCTTTTTATCATTGAGAATACATGCTTTCTCATTACTTCCTCGAAACTGAATACATTATAAATTACAAACATGTTGGAGGCACTGTTCCATCTAGGAAGACCTAATAGAAAGCGAAGACAATTATTATAACCAATTATTAGTTTTCTTTTCCCATTTTCACTAAAGTTTTTCCACAGTGGAGCACAATACATAGTGCAGCAATAAGATTTGACTAATCTAATTTCGATACTCAATGAACAAGGCTTAAATTTGCATAGAAGCATGTTTGTTTGAGTACACAATATTGATAATGTCTCATCATGTCTTAATTATCTGACTAATTGGATTTCAAAATATGGCCCAAATACATATAACTGTCGACATATGTAAGAGCATTGCCGTTAAGATGTACAGAGGGAGGTGATGGTAATTTAAAAGAAGTTGGCTGAAAGACCATGCATACTGATTAAGACATGGATACGAACCTCATATTGTTAATTTTGCCAATGAAAATGGAACACAGAAAATAGAATGATTGAAAATTAAATAATGAATGCAGTTTGAAGAAAACAGCATATAACTTAGAGACTGATATAGAAAATGGAACAAAATGGGAATGTCTTCAAATATGTTATTCAGCCATAATAACTTTGAAGGGCTACTTCTACTACCACCCCCCAATCCAGTCTTCCTAGGTTAAAAATGTTTTAGCTAACAAGCTTAAATTATGGGGTGCTGTACAGATATTATGAATTTTTGAGAGAATGGTGTGTGTAAGGTGAAGTTGTTTACATTTGCAACATGCATAATGGAGAGAATGTTGGTACACTTCTATGTTACTTTATGTACTCTGGCTCAAATTTCTTTGGATATTGTGCTTTTGGAAATTGTTCATGATGTTGGCTAGTTCATGCCATGACTTGTGTTGAGTAGCATGCTCTCTACAGGCAGAGAGGCCTCACAAAATCAATACAAGCAGTTAGAAAGTTTTCTACCTCTTTAAGGAATTTCCTCTTTGTATGGAAGTATACCTCATCTATAAAATTTTAACTTTTTGTTTCTTCCTATTGCCATCAACAACGTCTTGTAACTTTCTATTTTGTCAATTTGCTGTCTTCACACCTTGGGTATGTACCTGTACAGGGTCATGATGGTGTCCCCTCACATAACCATATTTATAATGTGCCTGTCTGGTGCATGATGCAAAAAACTCGTTTAGTATTGCTTTATAATTTCATCTGAGTCAGTATACATTCTGTTAGGTTACTGTATTATCTTGTATTAGCATCTAATTTATAGCTGTGTACTTGACACTTTACTTATTTTACCTGTATAGAACATCACTAGGCCTTTCCTGCAGGTAACATTGTCTCATAAAGGATATGTAGTGTCTACTTCATGAGTACCAATAATGAGTCTAAAGTGTCTCTTTAATATGCAGGTTTTGTTGTGTAATATAGAAAACTTGTTTATACTGTATAACTTCCACAATTTTGGATAAGTTTGGGAAATCTTGCAATCCTTTTTCTACTCATAAGAGTTAAGCTCATTTAATTACTGATCTCTCCAGTGGCCTAGTGGTTAGAACATCTGCCTCAGATACAGGAAGTCTAGGGTTTGAACCCGGGCCGAGTCATACAAAAGACTAATAAAAATTGTAGTAATAGCTACCTTGCTAAGTGCTCAGCATAAAGAGTTTAGTGTTATGACTGGTCGGCCTTGTGTCAGGATAATGTGACTGGGTGGGACATGATGCTACATGTCTGTGGCATGATGCCCCAGTGCTAGACATCACTATAAATTGCCACATTGCAGACATTGTGGTGATAATAACTGAAATATTGTTAAAGCTACATTAAAAATTCAAATCACACAAATGCACACATTTAATTACTATATGTCATGCTTCAGTGATTTTATCTGTATATAGGCAGTCAAACATTGGCCAGCCAATGGGTAAAATTGATTATTCAGTTTCCACTTAATACATGTAGTTATGCTCCAGCAATTTTATCTGTATATATGATCAAATTGACTATCCTACAGGGTACTTGTTACTAGAATAGATTAGTTAGCACCCACTATGAGAATATTAATAGAGATGTTCTAATTTTCCACCTGTACAAGCCACATGAACCTCTTTACAGGTTTTTTTTTATTAAGTGTGTAATTTGGCATGGACACTGATAAGTTCATAAAGCAGGACACTTGTCTACACTACTTGTATATATTGTCAAATCTATTTTAAGATTTTTAAAACAGCTTGCATGCAATGGTTTGAAACTATGTAATTTACCAGGGAAGCAAGATGGAGAGCAAAAACAGCCTCAGTCTCACATATAAGAATCACATGCTGGCTTTGTGGATCAATATCCGTACCCCGACTCAATCACAAGAACTGGACAACATTGTACCAGCCAAGATGCCCATGTTCCTTCATGACTGGACTTGGCTATATAGATCTGATGATAGTAGATCACAACCACAGTTGATGATATCGGTATCAGCCACCAGAAAACGAACTTGTCCATGACTCACATTGCATATGATATCCAGTTCATTGCTGCAGTACCCAAAACCCACTTTGTGAAAACAGCTAAACAGCAGACTAACCCATATAGTGCTGCTAAGCATTTCCTGTGGATGATGCACAACCAATACAGGCACTTATGAATCCGTATAACCCACATAGTGCTGCCAGGTATTTCTGTGAATGACATCAAGTTTATATAAGCACTCATGTGGATCAGTGTAAGCCACATGGTCACTTCTGATGTGTGATGTTCATCATGGTGCCAGAATTATTAAGAGATGTCAATTCACGCATCCTCAAGTCTCTGCCACCCAAAAGGAGCCTTTACTTAGCAACATCTTAGAAGTTACTGGATTTTATGCATAACATGATGCAAGTCTAGTAAACCACCATTCTTGAAATTCTTCTCCAGCTAATTTGCAGGTAGCACATAAGACAGTAGCTTCAATTCCTTAATCCTAACCGATGATAACTGTCCATCAGTTCCCTTGTTATTAGATCTTTATGATGAGTGAAACTCCACCTTGATAGCTTGGACTGAAGAAGATTTTTACCCACTATCATCGGAGTTCTGTCCTCTTTCCTGCTGGGTCTACAGTTCTAACACCAGGTGATCATTGTCCACGGAAGAACGTACTTTCAATTGCTTCAACAATCTGACAAATTACTGGCATTTTGGGACTGCTTACACCGTCAATTACAAGTTCCAAGCATCTACAGATGTCTTTTCTCGCTATGAGCTGATTCATAATGTCGTGACCATGGGATCGACATAGCTTCTGATATCTATGGAAATCTTAAATATGCGGAATACAGCTTACCTTCTTCCACACCGAATCTCGCAGGAAAAACATGGAAGCGTGTTTATAGAATGACCCACATTATAACATAGACGCCCAACATACTATAGCCATGGCCTTAAAAGTAGCAACGAACTAATAATAGGTGGAATAAGATCCAGTGCTCTCTACCTCCAGATTTTATATGCTCGCAAACTTTATTATCTAATCTCTTCTTTAATGATCAAGTTGACCTAATTCACAACAAGCTACAAAGTATACATTCCTTTCATCCATCACAGTCTCAGCTACCGTGGAAGAATTTAAAAAGCAGTAAACATAAGGACGCAGGTATGTCTCGAGCACATTCCACTAGGAAGCAGTCCAAATTTTCAACCATCGAAAAACACAGTTCTCCCAAACTAAGTAGAAGATTTACCATTATCATATTTGGATCCAACAAATATTTTCCTGGGAGACTCGATATCACGTTCAGCGTACCTCCTAAAACCTTTGCAAAGTGTTCTTTTCAGCACAATGCAGTGTTTATCGCTTGTTCATCAACCTAAACACATACACTCAACTATTTTGTGTTCTTGGGTTCACGATCGGATGCAGCAATAGATTCTAAAACCGTCTACAATTAGTGTTGACTAAGAGGCATCACTTTATTCTCCTATTCACACGTCATCCAGTAGATTTGTGAGTCGCCTACTAAAGGCTACAAAATAGCAGGCCTTTTATGTTTTAGAGCAATACATTATTTTATAAATTACACAACCTTCTCATTCTTAGTTTATTTGTCAACAGGGACATCCCTGACCTCATATCTTTCAATATTTCGGTTGACTATGTCTGGAATCAGTTTTAGATATAAAAAAATATGCTTCCTTCAGGAACTAGAATTGAATTAATGCGATTGTAGATACCTTGTCTATACGGAGCAATGCATCAGCTAGAGAATTATTTTGCCTTCTGTGTTTTGTTCAATGCAGCAGCAGAAGTCTTTCCTGGGTTTGTATAACAATGATTATGTAGTCCAAATGGAAGCCGAATTATTGGACCAACTTTTACAATCTTTACAATACAAATTTGCATCTCAAAGGCAGAGAAACCACTCTGGACATGTGTCAAGGATACATCTGCAAGGACATCAATCACGATTGGTACCGCTGCAAACAGGACTGCGTGAGCAGTCTCCTACCGTTTCAAGATAATACAGGAGGGTGTCCCTATCAGGATCATTATTATCTATCAACAATCTTTGGAAGCTTTCCATTGTTGGCTGGAGAACTTATATGTAGTTGGGAGTTTTCATTATGTCTGAAAACTCCACTGTGGTATCTTATCTAAAAAAAATACAAAGCAGAACCAATTTCGCTGTTTTGTATTATTTTTTTGGTATTTTCTAAAGTGGTGTCCTCGTTGACAAATCCATGCTTAAGTTTGACATGGCCTGGGCTGGCTAATGTTTTGACAGACTCATTATCCTATAAGAAGGAATTAATTTGAATGGAATGGTCTCTTCATTCCTCAGTTCTCACTTAACAGATGGTCGATGGTATCAACATATGATAGACTTGTTGGCGAAAAGGCGGAATGCCGAAATCCTAACCCTGGTCTCTTCAGTCTTGCATCCAAAAAGACTGGATGTGATTGCTCTTTCATTAGATTTGAACCTATATGGAACAAAATGGGATGAAAAACATTTCCCTGGAGAACAAGATGCGTAGGATAAAATGGCTAGGACACATAATGAGAATACTCCGAGTAAAGATACCCAAGGTAACCCTCTGATGGACAACAGCTGGCAAGTGTAAATGAGGACGACCAAAGATAACGTGGTGAAATACGATGATGACTGGTGCTCGAAGAGACAAAACTTACCTGTGACGAAGCACAAGTCTTTGCTCAAGACAGACTTAGACGGCGGATGATAGTTACAGCTTTATGTCCCAGACGGGACGAAGAGGACTAACAAATTTTCTGTTGATTGGAATTACCAAATATATACACTTCTCCATTACCTTAGGTTCCGAAGGAGATACAGGAATAAGAAGAATCTTACGAGCATATTTTAATAGTCTCCTCATCATAATAAGGCCACTCAAATTGGAATCTTGGATTAACCTAATATATCTCGCAACAGAATTGACAGGAACCAAGATATTCTTTCTTCTGCGTTAAGCAACCACGATGGAAGGTGTTTCATCCAAACCCTGAGTTACCGAACCTGCACGTATGAATGCTATTAAAATACGCACTTAAGAAAAAACTGTACTTACAAGTGCAGGGAATCCCTCAAGTCAGATGACCGTCCACCTTAGAGATGCACGAAAGCAGTGGAATATATTCTCAGTGTAACTCACAAGAGCACATATACCAATGTAGGTATCCATGACACAATGGCTAACATTCTTCCTCTTCGATGAGAAACAGTTAGCACCAATCACAAACAAGCCCACTGTTACACGATCACTGGCACACAGTGTCATCTTGGAAGAAAGAATATCGGACAAACCAAAGATCTGTCCGATCTTCTGTTTATTGTGGAATCACTTGGTCAATGAAACGATCCTTACCCACGTGAACTTTTTCATGTGTATGGACCTGGTTGAACAAGAAACCATTTGAACTGCACTCAAGAGCTTAATTAGTTCACGTCTCACATAGGGCCTGCTTCTTTATTCCTTTGTTGATCCGGATGCAAAGTCAGTAATACATTTCCTATTGGACATTCGCCACAAACATTGCATATGAGGGAAACTGCTCTCTAACTGTTATGGGATGGAGATCCAATATACTTCTGTTTTTTATCAGAGATCTTTCATCCCAAATAGCTCAATTATATCTGGGGAACCTATCCCCGTGGTACAAAAGGGTTACCTTTCCAGGCTATTCGATATCTTTATAAAGATGCGGTTTCACGATATCCACTGGAAGTTTTCCCTTTGAAAGATATATGAGTGTATCTTAATTTTTGTACTTGTTTAATCAGGATTGTAAATTTTAGTTATTCAGTTAGATTTTGTATATATAACTAGTGTCTGTTTTATCAATATTAAGTTTGTAAAAGTATATAGAATCTTAAGATTCTTACGTATGTGTTGAAAATTATTAATAATAAATCTTAATGACGACTTTGAGTTCATTTTTCATTTGCTGATGGGGTTTAGAGGGTTTTAGAAGAATTAAGTAGCTTGCTACTTGTTGTGCTATATCACATGAAAAAACATTTTTGTAATAAATTGGGTAGTAAGATCTGTCACGTGGGTTTTAAGGTTAAATGTAATCGTAATAGAAAGTGTATACAAGAAGAGAACTAATCAATCAGATTCATTCTTATTTTGGGGTAATTTTAATTTCTTTTGTTCCTTTATAAGTACGCAGTTTTTTAGTTGTACTTAGATATTATTCGAGAGGAAAAACATTTGTTTGTCTGTTCAGTGGTAATAGAAAGTATGCATTATTTGGACTATAACATTAATCTGGAACTATTGTGAATTATTCAAAGGAGCCATCTTGTCTCGATTCTTAGCGTACTAGTACATTTCCGGTTTTGAAGTTTATGAGGAATTTCATATTCTTTAGAACTTTCATAGAACTTTATCCGGATTATTTTGGATTCACTTCATAATACTGTAAGCTCCTCTTACATTTCATTTATAACTTTGATAATTAAATTATTTGATAAGTGTAACAAAATTTGTTGGGTTCGCTTCTGTTACTTAGTTTTCCACCACAGTCATAACACTATAGGCATGACTGCAATAAATATTGCGCTGTCTTTAGAAATTATTTTTCCAAAGGTTTAACATTTACGTGAATATATGCTTGCTTGAGGAAGAACGGTTACTAGCGAGAACGTTCAAAATCATTCGCCAAACAAGGCACCCAAGTAATGCCAATTATCTGTTCGAGTTACTAGTCTCAAAGAAGGCAGTAACAACACTGCGAAGTTCGAGTCACCATCATCAAAGAAGGCGGTGACAACATTACGAAGGTAATAAGTTAATTGAAGGTAATAAGTTAATTTTTAAAAACTGATATACAGGCTGGTTTCTGTTTGGCTTGTATCAGCATTATTTTTTCTTTGCAGTATTAATCTGCGGTATAGAGACGGCAATACGAATGGTTAAGAATTCATGAAGTGATCTTGAAGTTTAAATTAGGCCAGCTTCGTGAACCACCAGGACCAATATAAATGTTGCTTTTTTGTTGCATACTTTTTGTTGTTTTAATTGTGTATACTATTACCATTGTGAATACTTGCTGGCGTTTTTTTCCCGTGTACGTTCTGTCTTTTTATGATTTGTACGTATTGTTCATCTCACTAGCCGCTGAAATAAAACACACACACACACACACACACACACACACACACACACGTCTGTAATTATAGCAGTGCTACGTCCAAGTTTAAAGTTATCAGACGATTTTGTAAGTTTTATTTTACTGTCGTATCTATCGACGTTACCCATGTATATTGCAGCCATACAATTGAACAATACAAAATAAATACATCATTGCCACTAGTGTTTTCATCTGTGTAATAACTTTGCTGATCTAATTAAATATCTCCATTAACTCCTTGACAGGATCTGATAGTGTCGAAACAGTCTAGCATATGTTTTATTTCATACCAAAAAATCCAAACTACATATTCTTTGATTTATCCTTGTAATACCTTCGTATTTTAATCTGTAACCATCTTGCAATAAATTTGTTGGATCAGCATTATTGTACAAATTGTCATTTTTTAAATTTAATTTTACCAAAAACCATAATCACGAATGTAGGTAGTACACATACTGCTTTCGTTTCTAGAACTACTTTATCAGCATGAAACCCAGAGCAAAATAATAAGATCCTGCTCTGGTTTCAAGCTCGACAAATCACTCTTATTCTGTTGTTTGCTTCTTTTTTTTAAAAAAGAAAAGTGTTTTCTACAATCACATTGCTAATTGGCTTACCTTATATGTATGCATTCTAATGAATATACACTGTAGTCAGGACTTGTCAACTTCCCAAATCATATTACAGTTTTCTCATTTGAAAACATTTCATACCTATAGGCAAATTCTGGTCCACTTTCATCGATTAGTAAAGTCTAATGCTCATTTTTTTCTTTTTTTTTTTAAAAAAAAAAGTTTTTTCTTTATTCTTTATTGGGAGAGCATCAAAACAATATCATACTACGAGCTTCTGATCGAATGCAGGTTTATTATCCGACAGTTGAGTCAGTATCTGCATTGTATGGAATTTATTCTATGGATTATTGCCAAATATATTTGGGAATTCCTTTCAAGAAGTAACTTCTTAGATGCACAAAGTTATAAACGCATGATGGCAAATAGTCGTGGAGTTGGATTCCTGTAAAAGAAAAAAAATGGGATTATGACATTCATTAATGCAAAAAATTTGCATAATTTTTTATATCTGCATTTATATAAATATGCAAAGACGATTGAAAAACATTTGAAATAGGACAAAATATATGGACAATAACATATATATATATATATATATATATATATATATATATATATATATATATATATATATATATATATATAATTTTAAAATAGTAGCTGATAAAACACAAGGCAGATAGGATAATGACATCTGAAAGACAATTATCTAAGAGAATGATATCTGTTCATGCACTATTCCAAGTCAAAACATTGATATCCAGAATCGGCCTTGGTATGTGCGGGGCCCAAGGCAGCAAGCAAGGAGCTGGGCCCCAAGCAAAATAATTGTATTACGGAGTTGATTTCTGTCGGCAGCGCGGGGATTAAGGCGGTTGCCTGGTTCGCATTGCCTTAGGGCCGGGTCTATTGATATCAATTAATTAACTTGCACAGATTCAGTAAACTGTAGACCCTTTATTCCATTTAATTTTGGAAGTTGATAAGTCATAACTACAGTCTATATTCCACAGAATACATTTATGGTGAGCAAATTAGCAATGTGACTGGAAAACAGAATAAGTGTGATTTGTCGAGCCGGAAACCGGAGCAGGCTCTAATTATTTTGCTCGAGGTATTATGCTGACAAATCAGTTCTAGAAACGAAAGCTATATCATCTCGTACTACTTTTTTTTTCGCGTCTATTTGGCATGCATTTAATATGTACAATGATATTTTACTGGTGCTTCCTGTTTTGCGCACTTTTTGTGAAGATTCTTGACAAAGATCCAGATTCCATTCCAGCACAAATTAATTTTTGGTCTTCTTTTGTTATGATTTTTTTCCCCACTCTAATGCAGTTGCCGAAGTGTTAGAAAAACGTTCGCATATGACGCAATATTTTCAAGATGATTCAACGTCTAATGATGAGTTTTCTTTCCAGAAAGAAGGTGACGGCAGCACTCTCTGACTCGAACTGTCTTAGCCCATATCGTATAGCATTTGGAATGCACTGAATATATGGAGGTAATGCTTCTCAGGGAAATAAATTCTTTCTATATTTTAAGCATTTTCTACGTTACTACTACTACTATCATCATCATCATTATTATTATCATTATCATTATCATTATTATTATTATTATTATTATTATTATTATTATTATTATTATTATTATTATTATTATTATTATTATTATTATTATTATTATTATTATTATTTGCAATATATAAAGGAATTGTAACATATTTATATTATATTTTTGCCATGTAGGACTCCAAGATTTCGTGTTTGTTTCAAAGGGTTTATCTTCTGAGGTTTATTCTTGGGAGAGGGAAGGGCTAAAGTGCGGGAGAATGCAACGTTTACGATAACAATTTCAAAACTTAACTTCACGTACATACATACATACATACATACATACATACATACATACATACATACATACATACATACATACATACATACATACATACATACATACATACATACATACGCGCGCGCGTGCGTACGTAAGTATGTACGTACGTACGTACGTAAGTAAATACATATTACTTTCTCTGGGGAAAACTATTTAACTATGCAAAAGTTTGAGATACAACTCCAAACTTAATCGTATCGGTAATAGTTTTGCTAAAGAGTGGCTATTCCCTAAACCCGAAAAAAAAAACCAATTAAAAAGTGAAATTTCTCTTTGAAATGGCGTCTTTCTGAATTGAAATGTGAACAGCATCTATGAACCCTTTTTAACGTACAATTAATTTACTGTGGTAAAATTAAACAGCGTGATTTGATCTATTCGTAAATTATGAAGTGAATGAGCCAGACTGAAGTATATTTAACCGTCGAGAAGTTCGAGCAATCCGATCCATGCGTGGGTTACAGTTATGTCACCAGTCATTCGAGCAAGCGGGCCAATGCATGGGTTAAAGTTATGTTGCTAATCATTCAAGCATCAAAAGGCAGAATCTCATCAAATTCACATCTTTTCAGGCCAACAAGCTAATTACAAATGGTCTTTTCTGGTAAATGGTCGAAGATGTTTTCTCAGTTTGATTATTTTCAATAAAAATTACTTTTTTAACCAAGACAGCCTTACGATCCGTGACATCAGTAGTGTGTGACATCACCGCCCATTGCATTCAGTAGCAATACGTACTAGTCAACACGTCTACCGTCCAAAATATATTACTTCAAATGAAAGTGAAAGTAGAGTTTGTTGGCATCTTTAAAAATAGATGCCAGCCACTATCCTATTTCTGACGCAAATGTATTTTTATTAAAACAGGAAATAAAAAATATTTTGATGCAGTATTTGGTGGAAACTATTTTTTTTTAAAATTAAAGTGCTTTGGATTTAATTAGTAAGTTTCTGTCTCCATCTGCAATGATATTAAGAGAATTCAGATAATAAAAAAACCTGAGAGAAATAGTTAGAAAGCTTTGACTTCGGAAGAAATAATGGAAATCCAAACACAGAAAGAGGAAAGAGAAAGGCAAATGAATTAAGATGAGAAAAAGAAATTCAAATTCAAATTGAGAAAGAAGAAAAAGAAGAGAATAAAATGCAAATGCAAATTTAAAACGAGAAAGAAAAATGAGAATTGGAATTGCAAATGCAGAAAGAAGAAAGATAAATGCAAATGCGAAGAGAAGAAAGGGAAATGCAATTCAAACTGAACGAATTTTAACTGGCAAGCAGAAAACACCCCACCCTTTTGTTCAGGTTTTGATGTTTGTTAGTATTGCTTTAAAATAAGAAGTAGTAGATCAATATTTTCCTCATTACTCGCTATGAGAAAACTGCTAAAAATTTGCAATGGCCAAGATAATTTATTATTACAAAATGTACTTACTGGCAAAATTCCTAAAGTCTATACTGTATTTATTGTTGGTATAAGAAAGTGCTAATTACGGTGTGGTCAATGAATGTATTTTGAAGGATTATGAGTTGGAATCTGAAGCATATCGACAAAGGTTTAAGAATTAAAGGACAGAAACTGGACGGATCCACGTCGAATATGTAAAGGAACAAACGTTCTCTGTCCCCTAAAGGGCTTTCTGTGAAAACATAAGGACGGTACGATATTTTCTCTTAACCCTCTCATCTCACACTACACACGGCCTATCATCAGATAACGGCTATTAAATTTCTTCGGTCACGCATTCGTTCACATCGAGATACCCATACGTTCTTGCAAGGTAAAACAACGTCAAAATACAGCACGGTATCAATTACTTATGCATACATCAATAAATTACGTCACATCAGTACATATTCATAATCCCGTTATGCTAAACAATATCACAACAATAAGACACATTTCTTTACCTTACACTCAAAAAAAGTACACAAATATTCAAATATACATGCTCTGAGATATGCATACAACCATAGTAACTAATCTTACTTAATTCAACCATTTTCCTAATTCACGACTCATTCATGTGTAAATTCCAACATAACGTATGAATAAATGCACTGGTTTACTACGAAAAAACCTAATAGTTAATTTTAAAAAATTAAGTCTGACAATCGACATAATTCTCTACGTAAAACACAAGCCTATTTCTCAGATACACTTGTAAATGAACCACTAAAAAGTAATTGTACATAGTAAACGATACTAATAATTATATATACATACTACAAATAATCACAATTATGATGCCGTAATATTCTGCACAAACAGAGCAAATAACTTAATGACCTTTTCGAAGCTTTGTCTTTCCTTAGAATCTGCCTCTACGTTTTACCGCCAAATAGAGTGTCAACTCTCAGAGTAACCCTATTGCTCAGCAATCTTTCAAGGTAACCACTAAATTTTTTCTTAGAGTTCTGAAAGTTCTTATTCGGATATAACTTGTAATCACACCATCTATCTCAATTCCGATTGGATGTTGCTGTGAACCGATCCAAAAAAACTTAGCGGAAAACGTCCTTCTCGCTGTCTCTTAAAGTTGGGACGGATGAGAACACCAAGTGGCTTCCTTTTGATCCTTAACTAACATCTTAACACGTAGCTGTGATAACTACAAGCCTTTGTTTAAATGGTACCAAGTTTCCGGCCGTTCATGTAACTTTGGGTAAGAGTTTACCACTCGCCCCGCGGATATGTTTGGAGATCAAACACAACGCCACCGTACTACTCAAGACAGGAAGATTACAGCTTTCTTATACTTGGCTTTATAGCTGAGGCTTAGCAAACGTGACACCACCCACGCTTGAGGAAAAAATTGAGATTTATTTCCCCCCAAAATTACTCCAAATGCAAATGCGTTACTATTCGTAGTAAAAGAAACAAAATCATAGCAACACTACACGCTGACTACAGACACGAATGTATACTGAGCGATCTATACCATTTCAGCGTTCCTGTTCATGAAATCGGTGCGTACGTTCTCGGTTCTTTTCACGTATCTGATCTGCATCTGGTATTGCTGTAATATCAGCATAACATCAAGAGTCCAGTCGACAATTTCGCCTGTGTAAGATAGGCGAGGGCTGGTGGTCGGTCTCCAATATGAACTTCCTCCCGTGTAAGTATCGCTCGAACCGTGATATCCTAAACACGAGTCCGATGCATTCTTTATCCAATACGGAGTAGTTCTTCTCAGCAACAGTTTCCGACGGGAAAAAGCGCCCCATTGTGCTCTTGCAGTAGTGCTTTCCGTAAGCTCGTATCACACGTATCAGTGCGGAGCACAAAGTCGTTGGACAGATTCAGTAGACGGACAACAACAGCCTATCAATTCAGCGTTAGGAAAGCGTGCTAACACGCATCCGTCCAAATAACTTTACTGGGGTCTGTTTCCTGGTAAGGCCCGACAATAGCCTCGCAATCGTACTGAAATCGGCAACATACCTTCAACAATACCCTGCTATTCCCAGGAATGACCTCACCTAAGTTTTCGTGGTAGGGCTGGATGCGTTTCTTAGCTGCTTCACCTTCGATCTCTCTGAGGACAGCGTGCCTTGTCTCAGGGTGTGTCCAAAATAGTCGAACGTCTGGAATCCAATGAGACATTTAGAAAAGGGAACTGTCAATCCCGCATGACATAAACGTTTAAAACGTCAGCTAGCAGAGTGAGGTTCTCACCCACGTCTCTGTGGTTTGCAAGAAATCACCCATGAAGTTGTGAACACCCCCTATCACGCAAAGGTTCCAACAACTTCCACATCATTCTAATGAAGACGCTGAGCGCATTCTGGACTCCGAACGGCATGATTAACCATTGGTAGGTCTCTTCGGGACTAGCAAAAGAGAGTTTTGCCCTATCCTCCTTCCTTACAGGAATTTGCCATAGCCCTTAGACAAATCCAACTTTGAAAACTATTTCGCTTTCGAGACAGAAGCGATAATATGTTCTGGATCAGGTATTTTGACTTGAAATTTCGTCACCTGACTCATCTTCCGGTAGTTGAAACAAAACCGATGTCATGTTTCTTCTGCACTAAGAGTACAGGGGAGCTGTACAGAGATTCGGTGGGTTACTCCCAAGGCAATTATCTGCTTGATCTCTTCTCTTACCACATGTCGTGTGGGGCAAATGGTAAGTTTTCCGCTGAGCTGGCCAATCATCCACCAGCCTTAACCCTAACTCGACAAGTGACCTTCTCCCGGGTATTTCCATAAGCATATCGGAATACCCCGTCAGCAACGTCTCTATCTCTTCCCGCTGATCCACAGGCAGCATGGGGTCACACTCCACGTTCAAGGGTGTCTCAGCCCTCGTTAATGGACAGCTCGGGCCGGTTTTCGCATATTCCGTATCGCCTTTGGTGTACTCGATGACGATCATGGTGACGACAATATCGCTGAAGGTCTCTCTTTCTCGGTATCTCTTAGGGAGATTAGCATGGTACAGTTTCTTCTTAGTCATATCCGATAGGTTTGACTCCGACCTTCCCGGTTACGATGTACGGCCTCCTTCAACAAACTTTCAGCTTGTCGTGTTCTTGGGGCAAAAACAACAAGACCTTGTCCCCTACTTCATACTGGTATGATTTTCAGCGCTTTTTGTAATACTTCGCCTGACGTGACTTCGCTCGCTTGCGGTTCCCCTGTGCGAGGTTACAAACTTTTTCCAGTTTGTTTCGCAAAGCCGCGACGTACGGATAGGTAGTATGTATCAATTTGACAGCGTGATTGTTCGTCCACAGCTGTCTCAGTACGGTGATATGACCATGGACAGTCCTCCCAGACAAAAATTCAAAAGGAGAAAAACCTGAACTCGATTGTGGTACTTCCCGATATGCGTAAAGCATGGCAGGAGTATACCGATCTCAATCTTTTGGACTGCCTTCACATAGCTTCTTTGGCGTGTTTTTCAGAGACCCGTTAAACCGCTTGATCAGTCTGTTACATTGGTGTAATGCAATGTAGTCGTGATTGTTCTTAATTGACATCATTCACTTCACCACTACGGTCACGCGACTCATGAATTGTATCCCTTGATCAGTCAGGTTCTCGTCGGGCACTCTGGCTCTTGACCAAATCCCAGGCAGAGCTTTAGAGACGATTTCCGAATCAATATTACGCAACGCGGCAGCCTCCGGTTATTGTGTAGGATGAGATAAAATCGTTAAAATAACATATTTCCTTGTGACGACCCTAATTTTATCTGTACTATCAAATGCATCGCGACGCGTCGAAATGGTTCATCGATAAGGGGTGTACTCCCCAAGGAGACGGGTCGATGATCCGTTTTCTGTGCCATTCTCTGACACTTGTCAGAAGAGAGACAGATTCGCTTAACATCTTTAACCTCTGGCCAGTAGAATGGCTAAACAAGACGATAATGCCTCTTAGTAATTCCCATGTGTCCTCCCATAAGACTTTCATGCGCGTTTTTCAACACTTTACCTCGCTACTCCTTTGGCACGACGAAGTGTTCGTGTCCTTTCCTGGCGTGGCGATACAAGATCCCCTTCTTGTATACAAACTTTGAGCTATTCGGAGTTTCTTTCTTTGTTCCTTCTGCAGTATATTTATACAACTGCGTAAAAGCAGCGTCTTCCTGCTGAAGCTTCCTCAACTCTGCCGGAAGTACGTTACTGATCAGTGTTGAAATAATTTCCATCGTGGTCAGTTTCGTCTGCCGACTCTTGCACCTGGTTTCCACAGCATTCACCAGCACCGGTGTGCAGGGTTCGGTAACGGCAACACATAACTACATCCCAGCATGACGTCATGTAATAACGCAAATAAGCACGCAACTCCAATTTTCCTCTTCACTTACGTTGAATCAAGGTCAATGACAGCCACTGGCAACGAGTCATATGCGTTATTCGCGTACAGGACCTCAATTACCTCCCCGATGTAGTCCTCAGACTTCATGTATTATCGACAAGTGCGGGAACACTACACACAGTGTCATAAAAAGAGGGTTGGACGTTTTCCGTTGACAAATGCGGACGAGAGGTTAGCTGGTTTACAACTGGAATCCGTCTCGCACTCCTTCCTAAAGACGGCATTCACATGGGTCTGCCTGTCCGTGAGACAGTCCATTGGATATTGACTCGGGCTCTTGCAGTTGTAGCACGTCGGCTGCCCTCTCCGTCCTGCATGGACCTTTTTTGTCTGTGAGGCCGATCCGGGTCTATGGGTGGCATCCATTCCTGTAGATCCCCTTCAGACCTTCCGTCACCTTGATGGTTACGGACAGCCAGCTGTCTCTCAACCATATGGTGCGACATGGTGGTTCTTGGTCGCTCCGTATCCCCGGAACCTCCATTCTTTGGGTTTGCCTGCTTGTATCTCTCAGCCATGCTGGCGATCTCTTCAAGAGTCATGTGCTCTTTCGGCTCGGAATACTGTCAACTCGCGACGATAAGTACTCAGGACATGTTTCTTGAGTATAAGCTCTCGTAACCCGTCGTATGATCGTTCAACTTCTTCCATATATATATATATATATATATATATATATATATATATATATATATATATATATATATATATATATATATATATATATATATATATATATATATACTTCTCGTAAAACCCTCGAACATGGGTGTGGAATTGAGAGTGTGTTTCCGTTGCCTTCTTCGTTTAGTCCCGAAGTTTACAGTACGTTTTTGAGATCAGCCAAAAATGGCGAAGAATGGCCTTCTTGAGTACATTGTAGTGTAATTTGCCGCAGAAAAAGCTAAAGAGTACGTTGTAGTCGTTAGCTTTTTCTGCGGTAAATTACACTTCACGAACTGCATCTTGCAAAACGGCTGAGACGTTAATCGCCCTATAATGCTAAGAAATTTTATGAACGCACACGAGTTTTTCAAATTGCACGAGGAAATCGCCAGTGGACTCTTCTTTGTCGTTGAATCGCGGCTTACTTATATGTACCATTCGGCGATCGATAATCGGTCGTACGCTCTCTCTCAAGACCTCGTGCTTTAGTCGTCCCTATCGGCGGTCCTTCTCCATTTAGAGAGTGTGAGTGAGCTCTCTTTTTTTTCTTTCGCGGTCGCTGCCATCCTGGTCAACTCCGTATGTGTCCTTCTTTCGCCTGCTTTTTCGACCTTCCATTCCTCAATTCATTCCTCAATGAACTGAGCTCGTACCCTAGATCTTTCGTACCCATGGCGCGATACTCTTTTAATCATTTGTCTTTCTGTAGCCGCATTATGATGATACTAACAGTAAAAAATACATTGTCTCGACTTAAAAAAAAAAACAATTGACAAATGTTACACGTTTGTAACCCAAGACAGTTAGATTATAGCTTGCTTACACATGACTTTATATCTCGGCAAACATGACAATATCATTTCCATGTTAAACCTATTGACAATTTTAACATAGGATTTCCCATGTATACCCCATGTGCCACTTAATATAAGAGCTAATATTAGTTAATGTACCTCCCCCAATCTCCACATATGATATTGCATTCTATGTTTCTGTTCACGGATTTCTGCTTTGGAATAAATAGATTGTTTGGTATAACGTTAGGAAATGTACATTAGTCTAACGTTTTTTCTACACTTTTGGATTGCTTGGAACCTTACTTATTTATGTATGTATGTATGTATGTATGTATGTATGTATGTATGTATGTATGTATGTATGTATGTATGTATGTATGTATGTATGTATGTATGTATGTATGTATGTATGTATGTATGTATGTATGTATGTATGTATGTATGTATGTATGTATGTATGTATGCATGCATACACACATACATACATACATACATACATACATACATACATACATACATACATACATACATACATACATACATACATACATACATACATACATACATACATACATACATACATACATACATATTTATATAAATATATATATAAATAAATATATATATATATATATAATGGTCAACATTTCAATATTTTATCAGCGATTATCATAATTTGAGTCTTAAATTTTATAACATATACATCAGCTTTTTACTGCGGGCGAAACGTTGTGTTGTACAGAACTCTTGTTTAATAGGAAGCGTGACACACGTTTGGAGTTCATCAGCTCTCCTTATCTATTGTGCATGTTTCCACAGACTGACTACATCTGATTTCTATGACAAATATATTTTTTAGAACGAATCATGAATACTTAGCAAGCCATCAGAACATATCTGATATGATTATCACAATCAACATAAACTTTAAAGTGAAGATGTTTCTGGACCAGTTGAAGCATTGTGAGTCTAATCACATCTCCTAACTATGTATTTGGCTACATATTCAGTAACCAGTATTTTCAGATTCATTAGGGACAATGCTAGTTAATACTTCAGGCACCTTGATATAATGGTTGTTAATATTTCATAAACTAATTAGTAACTACGTGTGTTAACTGTGTGCTACATTCATCTGGCATTGATTAGCTTCCACATTTGTTACCTTCATGATACATTCATCTGGCATTGGTTATCTGGCACATTTGTTACCTTCACCATACGTTCATTTCATCAATAATAAAGAAGCATTACATTTTTTCTGCCAGGAACAATTACGTTTTCAATATTTGTCAGTAATAATGTTATATATTTGTATCCAACTGATAGAACAATGTTAGGAAAAAATGATTATATGATTGTTAATTAACATTCGTTTTCTAAAATTTGCTGTTACTAATATACTAATATCATGAATATTGCTAGCTTGTTTGCTCCCAGCTACTATTTATATAAACAAAACATTTGTTTGGGGCCTGTTCTGATGCCCGTTTTTGAACGCAACATACGAAATTTATCTCAGGTTGCATTTTGGTGGTTTGGCACAGTCTGAGGCTTTCCCACTAACATACATATCGTTACCACAACATCAAGCAAATGGTCTCCCTATTGCAAACTGCTGGAAGCTCCCTTCTCTTGTTTGAAGAACTGAAATCGACTGACGTAAGAATACTATTTTTAGATAAGTATTTTCTTTCCAAAATAGCTGCATTTGCTACGACCGCCTACTTCTAGCGATACTAGGAGCTGTTGCTTCAACGAACTTGAATCACCTTTTTTTGGTTACTCATATTTGCAATCAGACGCGCGCGCGTGTGTGTGTGTGTGATTTGTTTCCGATTTCGGCCTTTAATGGCCGTTTGAAGTACTGAAATATCCTTTGCCCGATTACCCAGCCAGTACATACGTCGAACGTTATTACAATCCTTATTTGAGTACCAATTTATTTAATGGGTGAAGCTCATGTAAACACAGAAAAAGAGCAATACTGAATTAATAAAGAACCTCCCGTATCCTCTGGCGTGTTCCGTGGTAATGCCGACACCCTTCAGTCTCTCCATACCGGCCGAATTGTAATAAGCGTCATTAAAGACGTACACACCGTAAATACTTTTTGCATCAATAACAATGAAATAAAATATGACTCGAAGGGTTTTCTTTTATCCCTTTTTTCGGTGAACTGTATGCTCTATTCCGCACTTCATGTCAAAAACATGGATTAACGAAACATTTAGTAACCTTTTTATTATGGGGAATAAGGCTTTTGACTGTAGAAGTTTATGATTTTTGTACTGGAAAGAACAGACACATAGCCAGATATAAATGAATTGAACTATGGAGGAATGGACACTTTGAATGGTGAACAGCTAGATGGATGAATTGATTTGACTGGTGAACTGGTTGGTTTAATATAGGACCTATTTTGGGACATAAGCAGTTATAGAAGCAGAAATATGGTGGTTTTGCCTTGAACCTTAGCCGACAGTTACAAACATGTATCCTGAACGACTTGCCAGAAAAGCAAATTCCTGCTCCTAGGTATGAATATTCGTAGATATACATCTATTCTGACGAAAACAATCTATCCCTTAGCTCTCCGCATTGCCTTGACTCACCTGTAAGGTATGGCAACTCATCAATATAGCGGAGACTAAAGAATTGCCGCCACAAGATGCACAAACCGCTATTAAATGCCTGTAATGGATTATTAGAATCTATCACCAGATACGCAGCTACAATTAGATGTCTGTATACTTAAAAGTGGGTACCGCTCATGTTTAGCAATATTTTTTTGTGTGTTACTGTTTCGAATCTTTGCTCCATAAAGAAAGAGGATACATGTTAAAGTAATTATCTACGTCTTTAATACCACCACTTTCTTTGGACGAAAGCCAACTGATCACACATGTCAATACACACACCAGTAAATATGTCTAAAATACAAGATTTCTATGCATGTAAACAAGGAAAATGCTCAACTATTATATACAAAAACTGGAATCACAACCGCATGAAACTTAGCGCAATTCTTTGCAAGATAATAGTAGTTCAATCGTGAATTAAGAGAACATGTAATCGCCCTACACAATATAATTGTTCGCCAAATCAAATAGCTAGGGGTGGTGGTGTGGAGGGGGTGGAAAAGGAAGGACAATATTTTTACTTTCAACCTATAGTCATGGGCTTGCAGTATATTTTTTTTTTTTCATTTTTACGTTCGGCATTTAATTGATAGCATTTTATAAGCATAAAAGTCTCCACTATGAATTTCTCCGTTCCTGGTTTAGCTCATGTTCATTTTTAAATATTACACTGGATATTATTACTTTCGTTTATAATTCCAATTGTTCTCTGAAGTTTTTGTTTGTAACTAACATAAAATTTGTTTTTTTTTCAAATTATGCATTTCTTTATGTTCCTTTGTTTAGAAATTTAGTCACATCATTTTCACAAAATAAGTTCCATCGACTTAGAGGAATAAATATGCAGTCTTCTGTATAAAACTCAAAATTTTCAAACGTTAAACATGTTTATTGAAATTTTGATCTTTATTGGCTCTTATCGACATCACATGATAATTCCGAATTTTTACTTCTTTCGTTTTTGTTGTTGTTTTTGTAGTTTTTCTTTTTACTGCTTGATATCTACGTAATTGTTGGTACAATGTTTGCCTTGCAATTAAGTTACATTTAGTTTACCTTACCCACTATAATTATATCATAATATAAGCTGTGCATTCCCTTGTTAATCCTTTATGTTGCTGCTTACGTCAGTTTATAATCATGATATTACAATTGCATTGTTAAGAATTTTACATCAGTGTTTCTGGGATGAGGGTAGAGGGGTGGGGGACGTAGTTATAACAATTTCATTCCTATTGCTACGAATTCTGCCACTGGGGCATCATGCAGCAGACATGTGGCTTCATGTCCCACCCGCTCACATTATCCTGATGGTAGGTCGACAAGTCCTAACGCTAACGTCTTAATGCTGAGCGCCAAACGAGGAAGCTGCTTTTACTATTTTTTTAAAAGCCCTTTGTTATCACTCGGCCGGAATTCGAACCTGCGACCTTCCGCATAGGAGATGGAACCTCTGGCCACTTAGGCCACCAGAACGGTCTAAATTTTCCATGAAATTATTTACTTTTGGTAGGGATTTGTTGTGATTTATTTCTATGCACAATTCACCATATCGCGCGTGTTTATGTAAAGTATGTTGAGCATTTATTTTACTGAAAGCTGTAAATTACACGAATAATAATTATTCTAGCAAATTTATGTACACATTAATATTTGAGTCCATGTTCATGTAGTACGATGTTAAGCAAAAGAATGTTCTTTATGATTGACAAACGATCCTTATTTTGGGCTATTTTCGATTTCACACATGCATTTTACAATGTTCGCCAACTTTGCTTTGGAAGCAATTTGTGTACAGGTGGTCCCTCCAGTTTCTGATCTGCGGTATTTGAACATTAGCATAATTCCTAAAAACAAAAATATTCAACATAAAATTAAAACTGAACAGCATTAACAAACAGTTAAATAACGAGTATTGTGTAGAATGAGTTTTTATCTACTTACCACATCCTGCAAAAATAATATATTCATATTGTGTATGTTTTAATTTTCCCTCACCACATACCTCATTTGGAGGCCAGAGTTTACCGTTGCAAGTCTTATGCAATTATTTTAATGTTTTGTCATATATTTGTAATTAAAAGTGGAATAATAAAATTAGCCTTCAATATTTGTCTTCAATCCCAATACTTTAACAATAGTTGATATTATTTTGTCTTAGAA
Source organism: Potamilus streckersoni (assembly GCA_016746295.1). Classification (NCBI taxonomy): domain Eukaryota; kingdom Metazoa; phylum Mollusca; class Bivalvia; order Unionida; family Unionidae; genus Potamilus; species Potamilus streckersoni. The sequence continues at coordinate 830,268 of JAEAOA010001156.1, forward strand.
ATATGCCCTATTTTGATGGAGTTTTACATCGTGTGGTGCAACCGAACTCAATGAATAGTGGTGTCGTGCACACCGGTTAGCTTTCCTTCGATCAGTTCCATCTGAAAACTATTTCAAAAGCGGTGTGGTATGTTATCACTGTCTAAACAGTAAATAATTTGATGTAATAATATTTGAAAACATACACTCATTTCTGCAATATTAATATTCAGTAATTGTGCCAAAAACAACTAACAATATTAAAGCATAGGGTACAGGGTTTTGGGCCTCCATAAATTTGTATACCAGTAATGACTATGCAAATTTTTTCTTATAGCAGACAGAGATGGTCATCCATCGTACATAATAATTCTATTTATTTGAATATTTTATTTTTAGAACTTAAATGTTACTCCAATAAATATTTTAAACTCTTACCATATAATTGTTTGTAATCACTACTGTCATTAATACAAGTTGTTGATACTGTTGATTATTTTGGCATGTCATGAAATAGATGGTTCATATTAATAAATTAATAAGAAAACATGTAAATTCTGTCGCATTAATTTTTGTATTGACAAATTTAATATATTAATATTTTAATAAATCATTTCTCTGCTTCAGAGTATATATATATATATATATATATATATATATATATATATATATATATATATATATATATATATATATATATATATATATATATATATATATATATATATATGTTTGGTCAGATATATAGTTTCTTCACATATAAGTGGCTAATGTAACATCCCTAATTTATTTTAGAATTTTGGCTTTTATCATACGACTTTCTATATACTACATGATTGCATTACAATCAATAAAAGGTTTTGATTTAAGGGTTGCTACAATCCTGCAATAAAAATAACTTTATAACTGTAAGTGAACTTGCGCTGGAAATTTAAGTCAGCAAATTACAATATAATCGAAACATTGCACGTACCTATTTTTATATAAAAATTAATCCCATATGTTCCCTTAATTTAATTTAAATATAATATGAATTATTGTGCGTCACTAATTTATCTCTTGGAAGTCATCATCGCGTTAATTCGCAAGGTGTCAACGGAATTTCAGATATATCTTGATTGCCAAATTTATTTTAAAAGCAAATGTAGTCAAATATCCATCTATCGTAAGTTCATCTTTTCGTGTATAAGTCACAGAAAATACATTGCAAAAATAAATACTAGCGAAATATTGAAGTTTCTTTTACTATAATACTTTCATGTGACCCTCTCAATCAAAACGGCATTTCAGTCTTATGTAGGTTATAGCGAGAAATTTAAATAACTAGTTTATATTTACAAAAATACAATGGTCTTTTGTTACTAATGTTATAATTTAGGACAGGCGAGATTGTGTTTATTAGAACAATTTAATAATAATGAACTGAGTGGGTTTGATGTAGAAGCCTTTTGCCGCCGATTTAGTTAAGCCTTACTTTTACATGTATTCTTGAGTGCCATAATAAATTAGGCAAACAACAGAACTTCGGAAAACATGTATTGTGTTTTCACATTCAAAGAACTAATTATCTAGAATCAAAACATATTCTGCTCTTTTGGGATGGTAGCATAGTCTAATGAATTAAAGCACATAATCGTCTATGATGGGAACGTTCCAATCAGCCATAAATCAGTAGATAGTTCTAAATGTATATATTGCCTCAAAATATCCCTCTTGTGTCTCCTCCTCCTCCTCCTCCTCCTCCAATGCTATCACCAGCATCACCAGATAGGCGGGCCTCAAGCTATTTGTGGCAATGATATGTGTTGTATTGCTGTTTAATTACTGTATTCATGTGGTGTTCCTTGTAGACGCCTGATCTGATTTGAAGATATTTTCCGATCAGTAAATTACTTGCATAATTATAATTACTTATAATGCTTTCCAAACACATTTGGATAAAACTATATATATATATATATATATATATATATATATATATATATATATATATATATATATATAGAGAGAGAGAGAGAGAGAGAGAGAGAGAGAGAGAGAGAGAGAGAGAGAGAGAGAGAGAGAGAGAGAGAGAGAGAGAGAGAGAGAGAATACAAATCATATGGCGAATAACAGCCCTATCAAGCTCACTGGATCTAGTATGGGATCACGTGTGTCAGGGATTGACTGAGATAGATGCAATAAACTGACGACGAACAGTGCAAAACTAGTATCTAACTAGCCTGAGCGCTTTCGACTAATGATGAGTCTTTTTCAAAGGCAAATATAAAACATAGACAAAACAAACAAATGAAACAGAAAACGTTGTGTTTGTAAAACCCTACAAGAAACAACCATAGATAGATAGATAGATAGATAGATAGATAGATAGATAGATAGATAGATAGATAGATAGATAGATAGATAGATAGATAGATAGATAGATGTAGTATGTACGCTGTATCAATGATATACCACGAAATGTATAATTTTTTCATTAAAAGGAAACGAAGCCTGCTGAGTTTCCTTTAAATAAAAACCAATACAACGAGCAGTATATCATTGATACAGCATACACACTGCATATATATATATATATATATATATATATATATATATATATATATATATATATATATATATAACCAAAATACATGAGAATAATACTGATTATAGATGTTGCTAAGACCCCTAAGTGATCACGTGAGAAGACAGTTCAGTTGCTTGCATAAAGCCTAGAAAGTATTGCCTGCACTGTTCGACAGAGAAAGTAAATTTATTCGAAAATACACTGACAAATTTTGCAACGAAAATAAACTTAAAAGTTTTGCATATAAACCTATCTGTGTATATGCATTTGTGTGTGTGTTTGCAAACATGTTATTATTATCTTTCTGTTCTTCTCCTTCATTTATTGTTATGTAAAATCCACACTATAAATGTTGATCATCACAATAAATGATATAATAAAAACCAAAGCACCCAATCGACACTGATTAGGCCAACTAACAAACAGCCACAAAACCAAAGCTGCAAATTCTAAGGAGTAGATTGCCCCTTGGTTTAGTGTATAATCACAAATACATCTTTCCAGGTCTGATAACTATGCAGTTAATCCACAAACGTGAACACATAGTCACTCTACCTTTGTACATATGTGTGTAATATTACTGCAACACGAACGGTACCCAGCCCCATCACCATTTTAGGCAGTGAAGCACATGCAACCACTCGAAGAATCTAACGTGGGCGATGCCATTCTCTTTCTCGAGGGTGATCTAATATGTAAACTGACTAAATTATTATGCAAAAATTTTCTTAAATGAAATTGAAGCTACTTTGTTTTTGTTATACTTTGCTTCCATTTATATACAAGATGTGTTGTTTGCAAAAAAAAATATTCTCGTTAAGACACGACAGCAAACTTCATTATTATCTTTCTCACCTTTGCAGAGACAGGATTTTTTTCCCGACTTATTTTTAGTGCTTTACCAAATGAGAAATTGAACATTCTCTGATTCCTGTAAATAATCGCAAAAATAAAGACTTTCCTAGTGTTAAATCTATCCGGTAAGACTGTTTGTTTAGGAAGCGATCATTAGTAGTGTCATTACTAAAATCTCAATGAAAATGACGAGATTGTCACAGATTAAATAATGCCCGTGCAATCAAGTAACCTGTAAAACCTGTACTGTAAATAGGTACAGAATGCGAAATTTACAATGTACATGCACTAATATTTTTAAAATAAAAATGTTGCCTAGCGACTAACTGTTAAGGTTCCATTAGAGGGATGAAACTGTCTGCTTCTTAGTTACATTACTCGATATCCACTCTTAACCAATGTTACTTAATTTGTTATGCAATTTTGATACACAAGATAGCCGATTACAATATATAGTTTTTACGTTTACATTGTTTTCCTAGTGTTATTTCTAAATATCTAAACAAGCATAAGGTGGTAATGCACGCTGAATCCCGTCCAGCGCCCCGTTCTACGTCATCATTTATTCGGCACCATCTCTGCTACACACTCAGGTGATCACAAACAAGCGAAATTCCAAGGTCAGTTCCATATAAGCTCCACCATCTGACTAAAGCTTGGTGTTATATGAAAGTCACGGGCTGTGCCTACTTATGTCGGTCTGCAGCTAATCCAGTTCCAGCTTCCCTTGTATTAGAGCGTCGCTGCTGTCGGTGTTTGCTGGGAAAGTCACGTTAGTCGATCTCCTGTTTTCAACTTTTCATCTTAGAACTCTTCATTTTTAAAGAACCACAAAACTTCACAAAAATGCATTATATTCCTGGTGCAGGATTTGTCAAGGTATGTTATGGAAAATGTTTCATTTTATTTTGTACTACATTCATTCCCAAAAAAATGGAAGGATCCTCACTTACAATCTATTTTGCTGTAGTGTCTTTACTGTCAATTTTTGTGTCCATTTGGTGGAAATGACGATGAAGGATATTATTTCTGCATGGATCAAAGGGACATAATTATCGTAAATTTTGCTGGCAGTTTTTTATATAATGGTTTTCCAATGGCAAACTTAGGACATTTCCGAGTATCTGGATTTTCGGTAAGGTACAAAGTAAATTGTTTTCAGAGTGATGCCGTGAGAATACATTAATATGTGTCACATTGTTTTCAAGCCGTTCCTTTTAATAATTATTTAACATGACGAAGTTTCAACGGACAACTCAAAACCCTTTGTAGATCGTAATTTTTCTTTTTAATCAATTTATTGTTCATGCATATAAATTCCTCTCTTGAATTGAATTGAATCGTTGCCATGCTATGTCTTTTAATGTTACTTATTATATAAACTTTATTAGAAAAGTCTGGAACATTTTAGTTTCATAAGAAAAGAATTCTCAGTCCGGTTGTAACGTATTCAGAATCGTATGGCTCTCGATGAATATGCTTGTTGAGTATTTCTCCTTTCCAGAATGTTACCACTATTACTTACAAAAAAATCATATTTATTTAGAATAGCATTTCGATAGTCTCTGAGCAAGGAAGTGTTTCTTTCACAAACTGCTCTAAACTAGAAAAAAAAAATATTTCTGATAGACAGGCTAACAGTAAAAGAATTCGCTGCATCTGAACACGAGTAGTAATATCGCGCTTTTTGCTTTCTTCTAAGAAAACCAATGTAAGCAGGATTGCTATTTCTATGCACGAGACAAATTATTTTAAAGTGAACTTTCTAATCAACAAATCCGTTGGTTGAAAAACATTTGTAAATATTTCCTTGATGTTTATGAAAATGAAGATACTGACTTTGACCACAAAAGCAGAATAAATGTTTAAGTAATGCCACGAAAAGTGAACCAGATTTTATGTAATGTCAATATATATTTTTAACACTAAAGAACGTATACTTACACTTAAGTGATATTGTTGGAATTTTACTCAGAAGCTAAATTGGTCTTGAATCGTTGCATTTGATTTATATTTTAAAACCTAATACATTGCTGTGTTATATGGGTTGCATATCTGCATATCAAAAGCTCACATGAGTACGTAGCTTTTACTTAGTCATCATGTCTTACATGTTGAGAATGTTTAAATAGTTTTTCATAACGGTATTATTTATTTTTCAGTTAAACATAAATGATACAATATCATGTATGCGGGACCAAAACTCAACAAGTATCTGTATGTTGTTGAATCAAAAGCAATAAAAGTTAGAGGTGACAGCATGTTATCGACCAAGATGTTAGAAACATTCAGATGATGTGCAATAATTTCGCAAAAAAGTTAAATTTGTGATGTATAACCCAACACTAGCATTATTACCCATGCAAAATGTAATTAGAAGAAAGGAAAGTAGTACAATATAATTAGAAAGAAGATAAAGCACCCGATACATCAATGAGGAAGTCGACAAAATGGAATAAATTTACAAGTAGATAAAACTGTTGTTGATCAACCTATAATAGATGCACATTGCAAGATTAATTTTTACATTGTGGTAAGGGGTTATTATTTCATTGAAGAAATCATAACTAAAATATTTATTGAACTAGTACAATGCAAAACAAATATATTTTTAATTGAATGTCAATCCCTCGTTAAAAAAAAAATAAGAAATTACAAATTTACTAATAATGGTTTAAATTGCAAAATGTACATCACAAAGAAGATGAAATATTTTAACCTAATATCGAGTACAGTATGTAACCACTGAGCTTGAGAATATTGATAATTACAATGCAGGTTAGGTTTTTCTCTGGTTAAGAACGTCCCAGGGTTAAGCACAAGTTGTTTACGTTCTATTTTGAATGGTCGACGTTAGCGTTAACGTCTGTAACGTTACGCAGTCTTATTAAATCGCTAGGATCGCTAAGATCTGGAAGTTTTCGATTCAACAGAGCTGTCGAACAAAGACGCTTTGCCAATAAATTTCACTGTTGAACTAGCGGAACTTTTTGCCTTTGCATCAAAAACTGCGTCCTGTGTGCGAATACGATTGATAAGCATTGACTCGCTACTTTATTCCCCAATGAAATTTTTTTGCTTAACTTGCAAAACAAATAGAACATGGTGTTTTCATGCTTAGAAAACGCATAAATATAACTGGAGAACAAAGCTGTAAGGTTTCCTTAGTAGCACGTCTAGTATATTGTTTATATTATAACGTATTGATAACTTCCAAATCTTAGCGATCTGGAAAATTAATAAAGTTAGCAATTTCACATGCCACAGTCAAAATAAAAGATCAATGGTTGACGTTTAGCGCCATGGCTTCTTCAGCAAGATTTACCCCTGCTGCACTTTTAGGATGGTAAAAAAGTGATGTCAAACGTAATTCGTAATAACATACAAATTTAAACAGTAAAACCAATTTAATATAAAAACCCAACCATCACTTGATCATTTTGGTAATTAATCTAATACAAAAACAAAAGTAGCATATTTCGTGACCGCGAGTGGTGCAGGGATAATTTTCCTGCATGTATTTCAAGAGATATACAAGGTATCTTCGACTACAACTAAGCAACTTAACACATTGATGGACTGTCAATTTTGGCAGACATCTGCTTTGATAGCATACGTGTGTGTTAAATTAATATACTTGAACATGACAATCAGAGGAAGAAAAAAAAAGAAACTTAACATTTAAATGATATTTAAATATATGTTTCCGTTAGAGGTCATCGTACTTGTTTAATTCGGCAACTTGCTATTTCAAGTTGATATCATTTGAAATTGGTATTGTTTTAAAACCAAACTTATCTTGTATGTATATATGTATGTATATATATATATATATATATATATATATATATATATATATATATATATATATATATATATATATATATATATATATATAGTCACGTTTGCTAAGCACCAAGATAAAGTCATGTATAAGCTATGATATATTACCTCGGACCTTTTTGATCTCGAAAGAATGCAGCGGGATTTGTGTTGAAATCTTACGCAAGGTTACCATGATCAGCCAGATACTGGAAACTTGAGCAGGCAAAGGCGACCGGTCGGGTCACTTAACAAATGATTGCATTTATCACACCTATATGTTAACGGTTAACTCAAGGATCAAAAGGAAAGTCCACTGGGTGAACGGGGCGTGTTCTTATCTGTCCCCACGTTGACAGACGCGAGAGTGACATTGACCGCTAAGTTTGACTGTATCGGTAAACAGCGATATCAAATAAAAATTGAGACAGATGGCGTGATTACAATTCAGACCCGAATGATACCTTCCGAAATAGAGTAGTTTAGTATTCGCCTGAAATGATTGTAGATCAATAGGGTTTACTTGGAGAAAGAAGTAATTCGTAATCTGGCGGAAGAACTTAGAGGTAGATTCTAAGGAAGACAAAGCTTCGAAAAGGATGATTTTTAGGGCACAGAGAACTTCCGTTTCCCGAATCTTCAAGAGTTTGAGATTGAATTGAGACTGTTGCCGATCAGTCGAGTCGACAGAAGTGTTTGTCGTGGGGAGAAAGTAAAGGAGGAGGAGAAGCAGTCGAGAGAAAATCGAGGAGGAATTTGGAGAAAGGTTGGGGAGGGAGATGAGAAGAATTGGCAGAAATAAGAGAGAGAAAGGATACGACAAATGAGTAGAAATACAAGGATCGGTGGAAATCAATCTCACACTGCTAATCAAGTGACGCATAAGACTTATTAAAGAGTCGAGCGGAAAAAGTGTAATTGGAAATTTGAGTCATTTGATTATTGAATTGTTATTAAATTGTTATTCATTGAATTTCAACCTTTTTATATATGTAACCATCTAACCGTCGGCAATGCTGACTGGGGGCTCGGAGCTTTACATCTATCTTTCACTAAATTTAACTACCAACAAAATCGAACGTGGGTGGGATTGGCATATTCGGCACTTGTTTATTTATATAATATGTCTTGTTTTCGAAATTAGAAGAAAAATATGTATTCATTAATGTATAAATTTCTTAGAAGAGTAATATACATGTAGGTAACCTAGAATCATAAGTCATTCGTTTTTTTGTTTTGTTTTTTTGGGTGCAATTTTCTGGTAACTGGGGAATAAGGAACGAAACTCTTAAACATGATGTATGTCTATCACTTTCTCAAAGACTAAAGCAATATTTGTGGAGACCGAAGGATGCCATTATACGGATACGGAATTTATGGGTTTTGCCAAAAATTTCAGCGTGTAGCTGTTGCAGGTTTACTAATGATGTCGCCTTTTATGATTACAGTGCTAAAGCACAGCGAAAAATCTTAGACGTGCAGTTCCTATTTATTTAAATAGGTGAAAATATTTTGCTTCTTGTTACTTTGTTGTTGCATTATATTTTCTGAGTTCAACATTTCCGTTACCATGACAAATTCTATACTGAATTGAACTTGGTCTAAATGGCGGTACATCAAGAGTATGCAATAGACTTATCGACTCTTAGAAACAAAAAACAAAAAAAAAAATGCCTCCCGTATGCTAACATCAGTGAGTGCATAAAATCATAAACAACATACAAACATTAACTTTGTTTTGTTGCGAGATCATAGAGAGGTCAATTATTTACGGGAGATGGGCCAGTATTTCTCACTCTTTCATTCTGGTCTTGTACTAGAAGATGAGTTATAGGCAGATATCCAAGACATATATTACATTATTTTCTGCTGAAGTACGGCAGTTTAGCCAACAGTACGCCTATCCCAGCTGGTTGCTGCACGCGTGCCAAGACATATTGGGTTACAAGGATAATTTTGGCGAACGTTGGTAGTGTATCGGTATGAGGTAACTTCTGGCAATAGCCGAAATTATTCTTGTTACTGATGAGTATTGGCTAAGAAATCTTGTTTATTCAGCAAGATCTCTCGACGTTTGTTACATATTCTGATTTAGTTCCTTATATTCACTTATAATTTATACTCACAATTACCGAATATATTCGCTTATAAGTCGAGACGAAGGGCAAACAACAAAGATCCTAACCTGCCGTATAATAATGTGCCTGTGGATTAGAGTCCGCGTAAATTGTTCTAACGATGACTCCTAACAATCTGCGTTATGCGACGGCAGACTTGGGTCAGTGTAGTTTGCGGTTGGACTCTTTTATAATCGAGTATCATAGGTTACATGTTTGCTGCTGAAAAACGTGATGCAGCAGAATTTCTTTATGTATATAAGAAGAGAGCCTTTTTAAAATACCGTTTACAGATGTCTTTACAGTCTCGCAAAAGTTTTATATATTATCCGCTGTCTGAAAATACATGTCTATTTTATTCAATAAAATAATTTCAGCACTTAGCAAATCAATGTGAAAACTGGCAGTTTTGTAAAGAAGATTCCATCACTCGTAGAGAATGTATTTTTTGATCATTTCAATATTAATAACATGACCTGTCGTCTGTAAAATGTAATGACATTGATTTTAAAATTTATTGCAAAACATTTACCATTTTTGGAAACCATGGGGTCATTTTAAAAGAAGTTTAGCGTGATTTGCAATACGTTCTACAAACTTCTAATTGTTAGATTTTGTTGTTAAGAACATATCCATATGGAAATTGAAGTAATTATAAATAAATAGAATGTATGCCCTACTGTTTAGAGACTAGACTTCAATTAACGGGTATTTACATTATAATTGGACTATTTATATTTCCCTTTCCTTGATAGGACGTGGTTCACGGCGTTTTCTATTGGATTTAATTATTGCTAATATATCTGTACATAAATACAGTTATAAAAACACAGAAAAGATTTTCAGCTTTACATAACATTCATTTTTGTTTACTCGAAACAAACTTGTATAAACCATGTACATATCGATACAGAGAGATGTATTTGTTTATGCCATGTTGCACTTTTTTGCTTCTTCATTCTGTCATACTTTAGAGAATTTTTTTTTATAACATTATTCATATTTCAGAAATGCAGCTTAATAAAATGAATATTACTTTCCAATCAATATTTTCAAACAAAAATGTTAGATTTAACAGATGATGTTCAATCGGCCGGATATAAGGTAATCTGTAGATTAATTGCAAAGACGTTTTGTTCTCTTTCACACATTTCATATATTCATAGACTGTTGCTGACCCTTTACCGCAAAATCAATTTTTACTTCCAAATCACATCAATGACAAGCCTTGAAGTGTTATCACTTTTATTTGTTGGGTGATGTATTAGACGCGTTTAAGGTTCGTCATCGCTGTAAGATATATCGCATTTATCTTTTTCAAGTTGTGCTCTATACTATTTATCATGCTTATTTTGTTTTCGTTTCTTTGAAGAGTCCCATGTTCAGACCCAGGAGTTATTCCCCTACATACTTTAGGAGATCGTATACATATGATGACGATCCGCTGATCTACCCGGTGCACATTCCCAGAAAAAATTTCATCGGTGAGTCAGAAACCTTTGGTTGAATTATATGAATAACGAAATCTTTAAAAAAAAGAAGTGTAACATGCATTCAGTAACTTACATATGGGGTATGGTCGGGAGGCAACTTTAAATATTTACATTAACAGTTGGTTGTAATCTATAAGAAATGTCAGCACTTCTATAAATTTAAATGCCTGATAAACCAAATATTAAATGCCATATGATATTCACTTTTTGATACGTTGTCAATACTCTGGAAAACACACTTCCAAATGTATGGCGGCTTCCAAATCAACTGTCCCTAAACCAATCTTTCATAACAGGATTGAGCTAAATCCGGGTGGTATGAAGGATATGGTAAAGTTATGTTGTCATGAAATAGATGGACGACTGCTATAGTGTTCTTAACGTTTGGTAAGACTTTAGAGGAATTACAATGTCCAGTGACTCTAACAGAATCAGGTACATCTAATTTTATTATAGAAAAATAATGTGTGTGAACTCTCTTGACAGTCGGACTACATCGAGCGATTTGTGGTCTCTGCTTGATTTCTCTGATATAAATTTTACCATTTTCTCTTCAGTTTCGATCAGAATTTATCTAGGTGTTCGACATTTGTATGCTACTGTCTTTGACGTGTGTTACGTCACACGCTTTTATCTGTAGGTGTGCCGAATTATACACTTTCTAGCTGCAGATCCATTTACACAACGACAATTTTGACCATAGATCGGCGTTTTATTTATCGATAGGTTTTAAGAAACAAATTTGCAAGAGCAATATATTCATAACTGTTCTAATACCCCTCGTAGATAAAGTGACAACTCACCCCTAACCTCCATGTTGGAATTCAATACATCTATACACTCATGCATGACATGCACCGAATTGCGAAAAATCATTAGAAATTGTGAAGACGTCATGGAGGAAATAAAAATGATACCCTGAAAAATTTAATTGTTTTAAGTGGTTCGCCTTATTGTAACAATAAATATAACAATTGTGTGCATTATATGCATTCTAAATTGCATTCTCATGTCAATATAATGACATGAAGAGATGACCCAAGATTCTGAATTGAACTTGTATATTATACATGTACCTGACCAATATCCAGTGCACAATACACCAACCTACCTATATGATCTTTAAGGGGACAAACATGCAAAACTGAAATTCGCGCAAACTCCGTATATAATTTGATATATATATATATATATATATATATATATATATATATATATATATATATATATATATATATATATATATATATATATATATATGTTTCATTTTCTGAAATTTTGTACCTTTCTTTTTTACTCGTTACAAAGAAATTTATGAAAAACCGATCATCTCTCCCGATCCGTCTTGAATAAACTAACGCACTTCCCTCCCCCTGAAAATTAGCGGATGTGACGTCATTTGAGACACTGTACATGCTGGCATTGTTGATGATAGCACAGAAGTCTGCTATTAGGCTTTTCGCACTGAATCCATCATTTTTACTTGGGTTTTAAGAATTGATAAGCGACTTTAGGCAGGCTGGAAATTTTTTAAATTCTTTTTCGCCACCTTGTTTTTTATTTTTTGTTTTTGTAAACCGCAAACAGCCAGATCATAGAAGTTAAGATATGCAAGTATGAAGGCCACCCACCGTCCAGTTTGCGTTAACCTCCAGACAGCAAGCATGCCGAGTTTGCAATAATAGCCACCGAACATCGATTTTGCGTAATTAAGATATGCTAAAAATGAAACTATAAATATTTGAAACCAGATGTCAGTCAACAGACAATCGATGTACTTAGCGTATGATAGCACTTGCAAAGATCTAAATATCACTGAAGACGATATAATACACTCAATCCAAAGACGATATAATACACTCAATCCAAAGACGATATAATACACTCAATCCAAAGACGATATAATACACTCAATCCAAAGACGATATAATACACTCAATCCAAAGACGATATAATACACTCAATCCAAATAGACAGTATAAAATATGCATTTGATATAAATTACCTCGATAAGGATTTTTTTTTAAAAACTCTTCACGAACGGTATCATTTACAGACACCTCTGCCGAGGAGTCCTATCTGCGTACGCATGTTAACAAGGAGCTGTATTTTTCGGGTGCTGCGTTAGAGGACACTTTCGATCTTGCCTCACAGTCAAGGAACCGTGACCAACAACTTCTTTCAAAAGCCAACAGGGCTATTGTAAGTAGACATTTCATTGCCAATTCTTTAGTTTCCGGTGAGCTTTGTACCATAGATATCACATGTTATATTATTAGTGACAGACCTCTCGCCAAAAGATATACATGATAATAAAGTATTACAATCCCTTTTAATTTAAATATGGAAAAGGTCTCAAGGCCATTGTAAGAACGCTTGTTCTTATGGTTTGCATTTCTTCCCATTACAGCAAAGAGTAACTGTTACCGGTCTTAAAGCAAATATTGTAAACTGAAAAATGACACAATAGCCCTTCATTTCCTTTATGTGCACCAATCAGAATCGTGCCCTATGCAGTCCAAATCGAATAATTAGCTGAATGAACCAAACACATCTTTACAGATGCCACAGACATGATAACCATTCAGTAGATTAGCATAATAGATTTAGTAGCCATTATAATTGTAAGCAGACCTTTGTCATGGTATGATACCCGATGAATCAAATCAAGACTTGAAAAGTGAAAGTCTTAATATCCTTAGAATAATTATGAAGTGCAGTGATATTGAACGCAAAGATCAGATCAGTTAATTCTGTCTTCTGTTAAACGGGTGTATATGGATTCACTCCTTCTCTTGCAACTGTTTGAAGATAACATTTTCTGATGTTATGATATTTTATGAAATTTGAATCTTTTTAACCCAAAAAATAAATATCTTAAAGAGTTTCACGACTAGGTGAAACTTTAAGTTAGTTAATTTATGACCGATATGATCTTCTCCAGCGGTAATAATTACAAAATTCACAAACTTTACTGATTTTTATATACTCACTGTCCGTTACAAAGAAAGCAATAGCTATATTTCATGATATATATCTGAACTGACCAAACACTATTTCAGGGCATGCATGAGCCGAAACAGGATGTATTTCAGTAGATATATGAATTGACCAACCGTTATACTTCAGGACATATATTAACTGACCAACGGCTATTTGAGTAAATATATGAACTGACCAATGGTTATTTTCAGGACATATGAATTGACTAACAGTTATATTTCAGAACTTATATTAACTGACCAAGGGCTACATTTCAGGACAAGTATAAACTGATCAAGAGTTATAATTAACAGTTATTTGATTAAATATATTAACTGACCAATGGTTATTTCAGGACATGAAGTGACCAACAGCTATATTTCAGGACATATATTAACTGACCAAGGGCTATATTTCAAGGCATATATAAAGTGACAAGGGTTATATTTAATTAACACCTATGAATTGACAAACGGCTCTATTAGGCACATATATGAAATTATCCCCCAAAATGGACAAAATTTATTTTTAAGCTAATGTGATCATATGAATAACCATTTGGTTGGGTTTTCACAAGAATGATCAAGATTCTTTATTCCACAAGAGTTGTCAGTATTCTTTATTCCAAAACAGTTAAGAGTATGTTTTTCTTTTCAGGGTTCAGTAGAAAAGGTAATTTAAAAAAATTGTCCATTTGCATATACATGTATATAATATCCATTCAGCTCCATCGTAGACAAACGCTTTGCAGGTTTTCGTCATGAAGACAATAGCCAGTCACTTATATCAGGTGTACACATTAAATTTTTAAAAAGACGAAGTATTCTTAAGTGTCCACACCAACTTGTCACAATTTTATCTTTAGTGAAATAGTAATTAAACATATACTATCAGTTTCTCTCAAGGACACGCATAAGTCTGAAGCTCTTCTTGGAACTTTAAATAAAAGCGTATATACATGAAAACTAAGCATATAGTCACCTCTTTGTATCGTTAAAAAATTTCCGATTTTATTTCTTCTTGAACCGAATAGTTAGGATTAATATTAAGTCTCTTTTTTGTGCATTTCATTACTTCTTAAAAATCATTTATGCAGCTTAAAATGAATATACGTGTCACATTCTGTGTCATCACAGTGTATCCTTGATAATTGAAAGAACGCTTGAACTTTGCCTTTTTTATCTCAAGTTTATTCATTTTTTCTTTCCTGTCCAATCCTGATTAGCAATCCTGATAGTGATCTGTAATAGTGATCCCATCGGACCCAGTTAACCTTGCGTACCAATCTCTCCTTCCGACATTTTGTTTCATATTTATTGGAAATATGTTAAGTTTCATAATTCCTAATGTTACCCTTAAAAAATGAGTCACATTTTGTTTCATAGCAAGCTCGAATTGTGATTGTGTTTAGTTTTCTCTGAGCAGATTTAAAGAGTGTTCTTGTTTACTCTAAATCCTCCCTGCCATATTTGCACAGCCACCAACGGCTAAAGAGTCGACGACTTCATCTAACCAAACCAACGCATCCAGACGTTTCGCAACCCTCAGGCGCACATCTAGTATGCCTCCCTCTCACAGGCGACCCTACATTGGAACTTCACTTTCCTCTCCATACATAAGGACCACAAATACTGTAATGCCTCTTGATCTTTCATCGTCTCCTGTTAGGGATAGTTCACCATTTTACGAGGTGTGGAAAAAATTAGATAATACCAGACGACTTCAAAATGGCTCATACCAACCTAATTATCCCACATCTGGTAAACTTGCCGCAGGTTACATACCACCTCGTTTGATGTCTCCCTATTACTCCCCTGTAATATCACCATACGATAGCGGGACCCAAACTCCGATAGAACGGGATGCCATGTCGCCAGACAGGGATGGCCATGACGTCAGTCCATACTATAGAAAAAGACGCAAACCGAGAGTAATTTCCACGAAAAGAAGGTTAGGCAACTACTATGAGCGTCTTCTCCAAAGAAGGGCATGCCGACCAGGTAAGGAACCGAAGAACTGGCCGTATTTAGATGTTGAATCAATAGAAGGAGAGGATATAGATGACTTATTTAGTGATACTGCATCAGCATCAGAAGATGCTGGTAATGGCAGCACATATATATTTCAGACCGCCTCGCCAAGTGATAAAGATAGTTATGATGACAAAGAAAACATTCCTAGATCCATTGAATACATACCCTTCAAACCTCGCTGGCAGCACAGATTTGAAGATAATGGGTACGACTCGAGTGTACCCATAGAGCAAGATTTTTCTATTTCAACTTACTGTCCTAAGCGAGGTTACGACTTCAGCAATTCAACTATCTCAGATGACATTAAGTTCAATGCTATAGTAACTGCTGCAGCTATCAGGGCACGGCAAGCGTTACGGGGAGTTAATTTAGATAAATTTGATGACGCTAAATTAGTACTTAGTGTAGAGGGGGAGTATACTGGGCCAAAAAGTGAAGTTCCTGTAGGGTTCCACTATGTTAGCAGACCCATACCGCTTAAAGTACCCGCCGCACTCAGAGTGTCAGTTTCAGATTCAGACAGCATATTTACAAAATACTTAAAGGATATGCAAGAATTTAGAGTGGGAATAAGAAAACGCTTAGAGGAGGGTTATAAATTCATCTCTGAGCATGTTCCCCGTGTGAGAACATCAGTACTGTCATCTTTAATAAACCCTCGCTATAGCACTAGCGTGCCACCTGCCCCCATGCGCCTGAGGATTGGGGACAGCAACTCGGATGGAATCGCAAAGATGGACCTGTACCCATTGCATACAAAAGAAAGTAGGAATACTCTACGGGACCCCGACTCCTTCCTTGACAGACATTCAGTGAGCTTGTTTGATTCCGAACTCGAGCCTCTCAATAAAGTTTCCACTCTAGACAGAATAAAAATTAAGGTAATGGATGCCGTGTAGTTTAGTTTATTTGCAAACCTTCAACACGTGCCTGTTCCCCCCGGTGTGAATGTGATTCTGAACTGCCACCTATTCTTATCAAAGTCCTCAATATCATAATACAGACTAAGCTTCTTTTCTATATTCACCAGCACGTTTGCGATGCAGACTAGAGTGTAGTCCTCTGCTTACTTCAATGCAAAGATTGGATTATCCAAAAAGACCTCGTCTTGAGGTCAGCACGCGGTCTACATAATTAAACCATTAATTTTTCTTTTAAATAGCTTACGATTACGTGATTGCTCGCCTGAATTTGTAGGTGTTTCTTTGTCTGTCTAATGCCTCTTAAATATATATTTATCAAATAGTTTGTATTAATATCCAGCTTGAGATATGTGTTGTGAGAAACCATTGATATAAGAAGTTGAAACTTACTTCCCATGAGAATAAACACAAGAACACGTGATGGTATGTGATTCAAAGCTCAGCCTTCGTTAGGGGTAACTGGGTCCGTGGCGGACACTCAATACAGAGAAACTAAGGCAAAAAAAAAAAATCACAACAGTAATTAAGAGTACTTGTACACAAAGGAGTCCCATGTGTAAATGAACCTATTTTTTCAATCCATGTGAATTGTTTCTTGCAATCGTTAAAGTGAGGTAATATGGTTAAAATATCTTCTTTCTATGTGTATGCTTCTTGGGGTCCAAAGTGGATATTGTTAATACCAAAGAAGTGGTTATGTGAGTTTTGATATATCGAGGGAACATTATTTATCTGCAGTACAATGAAAAACCAAGTTCCTCAATGTTTTTATCCAAATGTTTGGCCGATAGCCATCATGTATATATCAGTTTGCAGGTTTCGTTCTTTCAGATAACGTCTTGTTAATTTTCGCACTGTGCACAGGTGAATACACAGCTCCACTCCTCGCCAAGATATGCGGTTGTCTCAAGACGGGCCACCCGCTCACAGTCTGTGCCTCCATCTGACCTGCACAGGAAAGTCGTGAAAGAGGTAGTCCTATTTCGTGCACGTGCTTATCCTTATCGTTATCGATATCTTCATGTACCACCAGCCTCGACCCGACGTCCCCGGGTTTCGTATCCACGGTTACCTGTTTATCGCCCTAGAGTAGTTTATCGCCCTCGGGTGCTCTCGATTCCCCGTCACTTCTACACAACTGTGGATTCTCAAAGCACAACTGATGAGATGATGAAATTGCCAAGTCTCGGTGCGCTTTTGTCGTTGAATTCCCATCTCCGTAGTCTCGAACAAACTCTAACTGCAGGGTTAAAGAAACGATCTCAATCCGCTCCAAATCCACCGATCCGGAAATACAGGAAGGTGAAAATTCACAGAAATATTGTTTGAATTTCCAGTACTTGACACAGATCTATTTATAAGAAATTTAAATTGTCCATGTCGCACGAATGCTTTCTTTACAAATGTCAACATGGGTGTTTAAGGACCATTCCTCCCTGTTTTCCTGCTTTGCAGTCAAGCTTGTATAAGATCGTCTATGATCAGCTTAAATGAGCGATTTAAATGATCAGCTTAAATGAGCGACACATTTCCAAACCTTGCAATAACAAGCTGTATTTTAAGCATATGACATTTTGAGACATACGTGATGTTAAGTGTTATTCTCATGGGGTGTAAATGTCGTAATTGTACTTGTTTCAGCATGGTATAATAATATTAACAACAGCAGATCCCCAGCCGCTTGGATGCATGTTAATCAGTCGAACGCTTGAAAGTTCTGATCTTGAAAGGCATGTTTTGCTTCTTTACCCACTCATTTAACCGTCATCGCATGCTAATTCTTGTCAAAATGGCCGATTTCTCCTGAATGCAGTGCTGTTAATACTACGACGTACCATATGGTATTAATGCATATTTTCAATCATTCCTCATTCATGTATATTGCATTTATAGTGCAATGTTTCGTGAAATATTGTTGTTTTTTTTATTTATGCGCAATACACAACTTTTGAGCTCACTTAAGATGTTTATTTTTTTGACCCTGCTCCAAAACAATATTTTGACATTTTGTGAATATGTACTTGACACTTTTATTTTGTAAAGAAATTATGAACACTGCAGTTAAATCAGATGCGATAATAAAACCGACCTATATAACAGTTTTCGTTAGAAACATTTAATTTATCTCCTTGTCAGTAAAAGATATGCCAGTGAAACATAGGTGAAGCTCAATTATGATTTAAAAAGACAAAGTAGCACTTCAACAGCATGAAGAGTACCTGGAATAGGTTTAATCAACAGCATGAAGAGTACCTGGAATAGGTTTAATCCTACTCTATGTACTGAGTAGTGCAAACGTTTTTGAAACGTTAATAAATTCAAGGTAGGACTAAAATAGGTGTTTACAGTTTAGGAACTTAAATTATGTAACAAAGAAATATATGGTTCCTACGCTTTTCGAAATTTTCATTTGTGTACTCATGCGACTAGCAATGCAAATCGCGAGTATCAGGTTACATTTCATCAACGCCATAGTTTTATCTTGTCTTTAAAATTAAATACATTATGATTTTAATGCTCACAACATCTGAGAAAATAAGTAATTTTCATACCGATTTCATGCATGTATCACTCGATCTAACAACATTTAAAGTTTGCTAGGCCTTCCGGTAAGCGGCTACGATTTGCCTTCACCATATTGGCCTCTTGTGATGCTAGAGTGGTTTTCATACCGTCTATAAAAGGAAAGATAGGGATATCGAGCGGACTTTGAAAACAAAGTCTAATAGACGAATCTAATACACTGAGCGTTTGGACTGACTCAGCATATATGTTCATTGCAGGCACCCAAATGATCCATACTGCACCTTCGGAATTTTTTGCTTTGAACTCCATAAATTAATTCACGATCAGTTTCGTCACAACTCTATTACGTGATTGTTTCGGGATTCAAGTGGTAGCGAAACATTCCCGGGTTTTTTCCCCGATTTTCGTCAATAATTGCGAAATTAAAGGACTATTCACAGTAGGGAAAAAAGTTATCAATTTTCCCGACCATTTCCTGATTTCCCGGTAGCGTGGGAACTCTGGAAAGAGCAACAACCAAGAAATTTTGTAAAATTTAAATATAAATTTATTTTCCTAAAATACACAGAGAAAGATTTAAAAATAACTTACAGTATGGTATGAATTCTTATTTCCTAAAATAGTTCTATAAATTTCAATAGATCCGAAGAACTCTAAAGGTATTCCGAATGACAATTCGAACGTGCTTATCTGCTAACATTACATAATAAGTGAGTTTAAATCTTGAAGTGAATTCATGGCAAACTTCCATATAATCCAAATATTTTGAAGTGAACTGACGGAAGATACCAAACTAATATTCTTCTTTGAATATTATAGTAAATATCCAACTGTCATTTGAATATTTTTACAATAACTCCAGTTAAGATATTAATATCCAAATATCTTTGAATAACTGTTCATCACTGTATTGTAATTTCACCAAATTATTATCAATTTAAATAAATAAATACAGATCCTCAATATATCTCTTACAATATTGATATCAACTCCAAGAATGGGAATTTCGCTATCTTCTTGGCTGATATAGAAAAGGATATTAATCTATGAGCTCCACGTTTCTAGAATGATTCCAGGCTTTCAGTGTTACTTCGATATGTCTCATTTTCAATCAACAAGTTTTAACCAATCACACATTTTGACAGTCTTACCTTTCTACAGTACAAATGTCCTCCTTGGATCTCGTGCTGTTTACTACATTGATCGACCTTTAAATTCACGACGTGTTATAAATGATCCATCTTTAAGGTACAAACCATTCATGGGATATTAAATATAGAAATGTCATTGACTAAATGACTTACAAAAACTGTTATTTTTACGATTTGATGTACTTTTAGATTTCTGAAACCTGCATATTCATTGGCTAATTCAAAGGTCACAAGAACATGACCCCTAACAGGTCGCAGTCAAATCTTCATGTAGGACAGAGTAGATTAATCGGATTAAGCATTGGTTACATTCAATATGATTTAAAAAAGATTTTTTCGGAAGCCATTTTGGATCCCTATTAGTATATCTAATTTGTACATGATGTGTTGTGGACGCATCGTTATTTTGAAATTCCTCTGCCTTGATTCTTTTTGCTGTAACTGCACAATTTATATACATTTATGCATACTGTAGAAAAATATGAATTAATAACTGAGTACATAAAAATGAGTGTTGTACTTTAGAGATGTCAGTAAAAGAATAACGATCAATGACTGTCACTGTGTAACAGATATCATACACACGATTGCGCAACTTCTTTTTATGTTAAAATATAATTTTACTTATATATGAAACGCTATCGACATTTTATACAACTTTCAGATAATTTGAAATATCTCATAGAATGAAAAAGTACTTAAGCATGAGAGTTTCGTTGACTTTTCATTTACACTTTCCATAGGGTGAATAGGTGTTTGTAGAAATAAATAATATTTGTATCTCTTGAGCGTTCTGCCTGAGACTAAGATTCTCCACTTAAATGAAATATTTACTAATTTCCTATCTTGACATTACAAATGTTTGAAAGGTGACTTTTGAACATTGTTTAGTTCGATTCTTTTGTATGTAGGAACCTTTCAAAGTACTGAACATTATAGAGCTATTTCTGAATATTTAACTTATGAATTGCTTTAAGGTTATTGTAGAATTCGGATTAATGCTCGAGACAATGATATATAATTACGACTAAATGTGATTGCGATGATTTCTCATATAGCAAATTACTATATTAATATGATATAGTAAATATAAGTGCTACTCACTAACTTTTTGAGCTTTACCTGTATTTCAGCGTAGATATATTTATCTACACTTCCTCTTGGTTGAAATATTCCTAATTTTCTGAAGATTACTCTCTCCGCATTTCTGAGCTCAAACATCCGACAACAAATCCGTAATTTTGTGACTCGAAAGTTTTGTACTGTACATTAATCATTTAATGAATTGGGAAAAATAGTCTAACCACAACTAGAGGTACATATCTTTTTTATCATGGCCTTATTAAAAATAAATATAAAAAATAACCTTAACAGTATTCTACATTATTGGCACACTGAAATATTTGCCTTTTTAAACTGATTACTTGTCATTGTCATTGTTTTTAAAGCATGGCAAAAAACTCCTTTAGGACTCTGGTATCGTGTAAATTGCTTGACCTAATTTCTGAATGACGACGATCTAACATCATTTCTGAATGATGACGTAACGTCAGTTCTAAATGATGTTATAATGTCATTTCTAAATGAGAATGAATTTATTTAAGACATTACAATGTTTACTTGCTCATTGCTAGTACATTTAATTCTATATTTCGGAACTAGAAATGTATACAAATGCAAAAAGTATTTTATTTAAGGGTTCAGGCCTCCAACTGTAGAAAAATTAGTATTGTACTTGTTATGTCCATGCCCCGTATTCTAGATAACGATTTAGAGCCTGAAACTCCAGCTCTGGTTCAAAGTTTGAAAAAATTCACCTTTAACAAATTTTCTTTTTTGAATACAGTTTTAAGTATAAATATCAAGGATCTCTCTAATTTCCTAGCATTCAGTACATCAGTCATGTTGTTTCATCTTTACATATCTTGTTCCACCTGTGTTGCATAATCTGGGTTATTAAAATTCAGGGATGCTTATACCTTTTAGATGCTAAGAATTTAGCAAATTTAACCAAATCCCACAGCTTCGTTTAGACAAATGGCTGCCGTGAGAGATTTGTAATTTCGTCTTAATCGGTAATTCGTAATCCTAACTGAATATCTAGGAATAAAATGTCACAAAGATAAAATCATGAACACGTCACGTTTTTTCAATTGGTAAAAAATGTCGCATCATTTTTCATATTCATCTAATTATCTTTCACACTGTCAAACAATGAGGTATATTTTACATATAATTTGATAGTCACCGTAGACTAAATTTATCAGTTTTTAAGTGATCTAATTTCATATAATTGTCATAATATTGTAATTCTTTAACATATCTGAAATTGCTCTGAGACACTGAGTATAAAATGACAATTTTACAACGAGCCAATTATTGTAAGACAAAACTTTTAAGAAAGTATTATATTGAACTTAGACATAGACATACTGGAATCAAATTGGTAATTAGAGTCTCAAGATTCAAATCCCTATGCTGGAAAAGAAATTCATGAAATAAAAGTATTAAATCATGCATCATTATTTCCAGACTGTTTGCTTCTTTTAGCAACAAAACAAAAATTAGTGTTCTTACTGAAGATTTATTATTTCAATGCGTTTATATAAATGTAAATTTTATGGTGATATATAAATACCACTTTGTATTTATACAGACGGCATTATTTGTATAAATGTAAAGTTTATGGTGATATATAAATACCACTTTGTATTTATACAGACAGCATTATTTGTATAAATGTAAAGTTTATGGTGATATATAAATACCACTTTGTATTTATACAGACAGCATTATTTGTATAAATGTAAAGTTTATGGTGATATATAAATACCACTTTGTCTTTATACAGACGGCATTAGTTGTATAACTGTAAAGTTTATGGTGATATATAAATACCACTTTGTCTTTATACAGGCCGCATTAGTTGGGAGCAAGGTTGACATCGTGCTCCCTGAAAAACGTAGGCCAAAGTCAGTATATGCCCAGAGTAAAATGCGTCAAATCAGGAAAGAGGAAAGGGTAAGCAAATTATGAGTTGCTTCCCTTGCAAATCAACGTTCATCACCAAGAAACAGTAAATGTCTAGAAATTTGATCAAGAAGCAATTGAAAGTATTATAACCTTCATTACTGAAAAAGAGAGGCATCATTTTTTAGTGTTCCATCTTGCATTTCGTTTTTGCACCTTTATTCATCCGTAGCTAAAATCACTACATCAGTTTCGAAATCTGTCGGACACTTTTAACTAAATTAGAAAGATTCCTTACGAATGAAAGAACAAAACCAATGCATTATTTTCTATTGGGGATCCTATTCGACAATTTCACACTTGTTTTATCTCATTATTATTTTGTCGTTGCCTTGACACTAAAGATGAAGATAAAAGATGTCACAGTCAATCATATAATTACAGTTTATTATAACAGCAGAATTGTTTTATATGGAGTACTTTTCATTGTATACTGTAAAATCAAAAGACTGTGCTTAGTTCTCCATTTTCAAAGTGGGAACAAACAAACCGTTACTTTAAATATCGATGCACTCCAAGGCGTTGATTTGTAAAGGGAAACAGGCATAATACAAACTTTTGAAAAGTATTTCATGCAGGGCTATGGCTGCTCAAGTTGTATATGTTGCAATAGATTAATTTTAGTTTTACACTGATTTAGAAATTTGAACAAAAGACACAAACAGAAGGAGTAATTTTTACGCCTTCCGGGGACATATTTAGTATCAGAGCTTGTATTCCATTTAATGTTTGCAAACAGCAATATTCCATAGGATCACCTGTACTTAATCTCTCTAATAAGAATAATAAATGTTGGTTTCAATTATTCTAGCACCAATGTACATTTTAAGAATTAGAATAGTATTATCTTTGGCAAGAAACGATGACTTATTTCCTGCTCTTTTTGAAAATGAGTTTACAACACAGATATAAGTCATACATGATAGGAATCACGTCTATTAATTTGACTGCACTTTTGCGACAAAGCAATTATATGATGCCGATATATATATATATATATATATATATATATATATATATATATATATATATATATATATATATATATATATATATATATATATACAATCTTATGAAACGAAAATGCATACAAATTAGAGTTTTTAAACTTGTATTTTTTGAATAGTCATCTTTTCTTGCACTTAGATGAAAATATATAGAGTGACTTTCATTATTGGTCAACTAGATGTTATACATTTCTAAATTTATGGTTGATCCCTTCCCTTGTGAATGTACCCTAAACTCAAATTAAAGTTAGTTTTGCATTTTCACCATCTGGTGGGTTGTGTGACAACGTTCTCTGTTGTATTTTGTCATGTATCAATAATTACAGGTTTAAAATGCTTTTGTCTATGATAGGAACAGGTGCCAGACGAATCTACGGAAGGTCTGAAGGCCCATAGACCTTTTGTAAGTACATTTCTTTTAAGGTTTTCTGCATCCAAACATTTCTCACTCATTATTGAACTCGTTCATGTTACACGGAAATCAGTTCTTGATAGAACTCAGCCACACGTTTTACACTCGAGATCGACCATAAGACTCATTGTTACATCAATAAAAGCTATATAAAACAGAACCAGTCTGGAATACCACACTACACTTACAGAATCCATTAACAGAGAACACTGATGTGCGGATTCTACTTCTTGTCATCCACTTCATTATATCTGTGTCATATCATATACTTCATTTAGAGGATCTTTCTTTCTGGATATGACAAAGAAGTTACAAGGGGAGAAAATTGATGCATTTGGAAGAAAGAAAAAAACATCGCGTGCTCTCCAAGTAACCGCTAAAAGGTGGAGTCAAGTAGAGACGCCACGAAATTTTCATCAGTTTACAAATCCAGAAAAAGGACGCATCGAAAATTAACGTGATTGCCTCCTTTTTTCTAATGTGCAGAATTAGGAAAAAGTTGTAATAGTGCCATATTCATATAGATAGTGATACTAAAACTTTAACAATTCAATGTATTCAAAATATAATCTTCCTTTAACTTCTCACCTTTTTGCTAATATATGAAAGATGTTTTGTGATTTATAATCGCATACTTACTTTTTATTTAATGTCTCATATATATTTATTGAATTTGTCTTTGCAATGACTTTTGCTGGAAAGAATACACAAGCACAAGTCCCGTTTTATCACCAGAAACAAGAGTGATACATTTGTCTACAAAGACGCTGCAACAAGGCACCGACAAAATACTGCGTCTTTACTGTACAATATATCCTACGCATGACTTCCTCCCTTGAGCACATGGCCGAAATATTACATTAACGAAACAGGAAAGTAAAAACTGCGGTGCTTTATGACGTTTCTTACGTTTCACCTTCACACAGCCAACGCAATCGGCATTTTCGTGCTATGCTGCTATCGTTCTTGGGTGTGTTTGTTAATAATGCTGGGTCGAAGGCTGGTGGTATCTTTTCGTGTGCTTTGCATGCATGGCAACATTTTTATTAAAAAAGTTTTTCAATATTTTAGAATCATTATAAATTTTACATTTTTCGACACAATTTTACTGAAACCATATGTATTGTGCCATACTTTTAAAATTTAATATTACGTAAATATTAACAATTATATCTTTCAAATAACCATTTTTACCATCTAATTAATTGGCAGAACTATGCCAGTGAAGACCATTTAGAAAGCTAAATAATTTATGGTAGTACTTTAAACTTGTACAGTATTTAATTTTAATTTTCATTAGAAAGTACAGTAGATTAGTTCTTAAGTACTATTTTGTATCAAATTCCTTAGTTGGTATATAAACACTATTTCAGCGATTGCCAAGCCCAAAAAGACCCATCAGGGATGCTGGTGGTTACACAAACCCTAATAATATCTTGTCTTGGCAGGTAAACCTGTTTGCCTAGGATAGTACTTCTCAGCTCTTGCTTTTACACACTTAGTAAAAGAAGCCGTATTATTTGTTAATATGTGAAGAGGGAGCATATATATATATATATATATATATATATATATATATATATATATATATATATATATATATATATATATAAACAAATAATTTCCGCAATTTATATTTCAAAATGAAATAATTCTCGTCAAGGAGAGTTGAGTACATCCTCTTTTAAATAATACAAACTCTTGATGTGAATCACAATATCCTCTTTGGATACTTCTATATTGATACAAATCTTATTATTAAGGTAATCCTATAGAAATACAAATTCTTGATATAAACCGCATAACACTAGGTAATCTTATAGTAATAACATCGTCTAAAATGAATCACACAAAATAACTTAGACACTCCTACAGTAATACAAAGTCTTGATATGAACAACACAACTTAGATACTGTTATTATAATACAAAGTCTTGATATGAACAACACAACTTAGACACTGTTATAATACTAAGTCTTGATATGAACAACACAACTTAGACACTGTTATTATAATACAAAGTCTTGATATAAACAACACAACTTAGACACTGTTATTATATTACAAACTCTTTATATGAACAACACAACTTAAACACTGTTATTATAATACAAAGTCTTGATATGAACAACACAACTTAGACACTGTTATTATAATACAAACTCTTTATATGAACAACACAACTTAGACACTGTTATTATAATACAAACTCTTTATATGAACAACACAACTTAGACACTGTTATTATAATACAAAATCTTGATATAAACATCACAACTTAGACACTGTTATTATAATACAAAGTCTTGATATGAACCACACAACTTAGACACTATTATTGTTATACAAAGTCTTGATATGAACCACACCACTTAGACACTATTATTGTAATACAAAGTCTTGATATGAACAAGACAACTTAGACACTGTTATTATAATACAAACTCTTTATATGAACCACACATCACTGTTACGGTACACTTATTACAGTGCAAACGCTTTATACGAACGACAGACACAACGCTATTTATATTCTCTTATAGATATAATGCAATACTTTTTCAAAGTCACTTTGAATCACATTTTGGTCTATTCTATACAAAGTTTTATACTTGCTATTTATCAGCTATTTTGGCTGCTTTAAAAAAAACATTATTAAGATACCATTCTGCAATATATTTAATATACATAAATATATTTCATGCGCTCATGATTTTTCGACTAAGTTATTTATTTAAGCAAAGTTTATATTGGAATACTGCAGTCATTGAACAATTTAGCATTATATTTGAAGAAGAAAATAGAAAATTTAAAGACAAATTTAATTTTATCTTAATTACGGAGAAGTGTTTGTCTTTAATCCTAATATTCGTCAGTAATTGAACTCAACTCATAGATCTCTAGGTAAAACGGCTATTTTTTGTGCATGGCAAATAGATGATGGAAAGGTGCTTTGATTAAATGCGGTGTTTTTTTCATTCATTGTCGATATTTTAGTTAAATTATTAAGAACTCATTTTAAGACTATATCGAAAAAGTAGATCGAACTTTAGCGATTAAATTAGTATATTTTCACTTACAAATTGTACATTATTATTTCCTAACTTCAGGGAATACAGAACGAAAAACATCGTCTGATATGTATCCTTAGCATTGTATGTTGAAATGCATGGCCATGTTCTTAATTTGTGTAAAAATACTCTGGTAATATATAAACATTTCGAAGTCAGGATCGCGTAAAATTGTGGCGATATAAAATAAGGAGATGGACTTAACGACTCAGGCAGAAGATCAGCTGCATCACTTACGCCTTGTTGCTTCTAGTACAAGCTGTTGTCCCGGATAAGTCCAGATGCATTGCTGTCCCAACCCGTCTCATTCAGCAAGATGCGAGACCAAATGAGGGAGGTCCAAGACAAGATGGACCGCCAGAAACAGCTGCTGGATCGTTACATGCCTGTAGAGAGCGATCTCAGATTAGAGGGTAATGTTAAGTCATTCGATCGGAGGATTCGCGGGTATGCTTGACTGCATGGCTAAGCTTCAGGCTTCCTACTACCTAGCGCAGACTGCAGCCACATACTTTATTGGCTTTGTGTTGGTGTAGTTGATAGAGCTGATGCAGTCGATTGAAGCTGATTCAATTAGTCATAATTTATGTAGTTCGTAAGAATTGTTTTGATGATCAAAGTCGATGTATGTGACAAAACAGGACAGTTAACAAAATAACTCGTCGCGTTGCTTCTCTCACATTTTGTAACTCAATAGTCGACTGTTTATTGACTTTCTCTTTTGTTCGATAAATCAGACACAAAAGTTGCATTAGTATGTTGTTAGGTGGAGATATTATACCACCTATTAAAATAATACTGCAATTATTGCAGACAGATTTTTTCCGCAACATATCAGCGCACATAATCAACCGTTTTAGACACTTATGGGTATTTCTTGCGACTGCTAAGTCACGATAGTTGAAAGAGGATTTGTGGGTCATGTACTCTATATACTTCCGTATCAAATCCAATTTTGACAACTTGTAAATCTTACTGACATTACCATAACGTCCATCGCCATCTTGAGTTACCGAACAACATTAACGGATAATCGGCTATTCCACCAATATCGAACGACCAACCAGAGGCGTCATTGGTTAATTCTCAACATCTTTTTTCCTTGTTATCTGACTAAAGCCTCCACACATTGGCCAAAAGGCTGTCACGTGATGATTGTCTCGTCATATGATTATTATAACAGTTGAACAACGTGCTGAATTATAAATTGGTCGAATTAATTGATATTTTAATTAATCTATTCATTTCTTTACTCGAAATGTGGAATGTTATTGATTTGTTATCTTGTTGATATACAAGCTGCCAAATATTTCATTTGATACGGAAATAAAATGTACAGTCCGCCGAAACCAGCCTCAACTCAAAAGCAGCGAGAAAAGCCAATAAGTTCCTAAAAGCGGTTGCTATGTACCTACTGTTGCAATGCTTTATAAATATTTGAGATCATATCCAAAAGTACCAAATTACTAATTCAGTATTGGGGCTGATTTATCTGACTATTTATCTTCTAACTCATTCTGTGCTGCAAAAAAGGCTAAACTTACAAAATATTAACACTTGTTAAGTAGAGATCTTCACTAAGTTAGTTATTACATGTGCACTTTGCCATCTAAATATATGATATAGATGTGAATTTAATTGTGTATCGAACGTGTGTGTAAAACGTATAAAAAAATATGGAAAGTTCTAACCCATTTCCAGCAATCAACTAACCCCTTAACATTCCCGTAGTTGCAAAGAATGTAAACAGCTCAAGAGGTATTCGTATTTTTTAATTTACAAGTCGAACAACCATTACAAAATAATTAAAGCTAGGCATTCAACACGGAATGCTCAAAAGGTATTCATGTGTTTTTAATTTACAATTCCAACAATCATTACAAAAAATTAAAGCTAGGCATTCAACACGGAATGCTCAAAAGGTATTCGTGTTTTTTTTTTTAATTTACAAGTCCAACAACCATTACAAAAAATTAAAGCTAGGTATTCAAAACTGATAAAACATCGAATTATTCATGTTCATATCATATAAGAATGTAAATGTAATGATCTAAATCAGAGTTACTATAAGTTCTACTTTCATTAATCTTTTATACAGATTTTAGAACAAACTTTCAAAGTACTTCCTGTTGTTGAAACACTATTGCAAATGTCATTACAAGACTATATGTCTAAACGTAGAACTTTTATTCACATGTTACCTTGAACAAAACTGATATAACATCGAATTATTCATGTTCATATAATATAAGAATGTAAATGTTTGTATTATATAATGATCTAAATCAAAGGTACCATAAGTTCTACTTTCATTAATCTTTGTCTTGTTTATCAAGAAGTCTTCTTTGGTAAAATGCAAACTTTCAGAAATATTGCACACACACACACACACACATACACACACACACACATACATACATACATATATATATATATATATATATATATATATATATATATATATATATATATATATATATATATATATATATATAATTTCAAAAATAAAATTTCCTTGCAAAATAACTGAACTACTAAAATTTGGTCACATTATTGGCTGCACATGAATGAAAAACAATGCCATACTGTAAAGTTATCACATCGTCACTTTGTCAAGACATAGCACAGGAAGCCTACTTCCATTTGTGCGCAATGCATTTTTACTAATCCGCATTACATTTTCACTAATCCGCGATGGGATTAATTAGCTTAAATGCTTGATTTCTTTCCAAAGTAAAAACACAACAAATCAGATCCGCGAAACTCAACAGCAGCAAAGTTGTTTGATATCGGATAGCGACAAAATTTAGTTTCTGCAAATAACAGAAGGTTTAAAGATTTTACTTATCAATAAATTTCATATTTCTGTAAACCAGTACAGACATAAAAACAAGTGATAAAAGTTTGGTTACTTTAACTTGTATTTACTAATATATTTATAGTATAGGATACCGGTGTATTTCACAGCCTAATAATATCAACCTACTGTAGTTTGTTAACGTGGGTATGAATGTTTATTCTTTAATATTTGTTTGGAAGCTGTCATTTTTTACTCACTAGCTGTTTTGGCTTTCTTAAAGGAACTGAAATAAATAAAGATTTTTAATTCCTCTTACACAAACGTAAAGACTTTTACAAAAGAGTTGGTGTCTATTTTGTCTCCAGGAAACAGTCATATTTAGTACTTTAATATAATGCGCAACCATTACTGTCATTGCTATTCTGCAAAAAGGTGTTTTTTTTCCTTCTCATTATCTTAGTGCAAACATATTACAAGTTTTAGCGGTTTTTCAGCTATATGCTATATTTTCCGATTATCGACTTTGGAGCGTCTCTTTGCGTTTTATAGTAAAGATTCACAAAATTACAAATCAAACTTCATACAAATAAAAAGATAATTTTGTGAGGAAATTATAACTCCAATTCTGATATTTTATTTTAGAATTTTAGCTCACATTTTTGTTGTTATTGTTGCTGATGTTGTTTTTGTTTAGCTACCACTTACAAGTGCATGTACTCTGTAAGCTGTCACTATGCATAGTGCATGCTATTCTAGGTTGTGTGAAGGTTGGAGTAATTTCTCGCAAATACGCTATCAGTAGACCAAGCGTTTTCATGGTCACTATAGTAATTTTATTACATGTTTAGTTTTATATATGATTTGTTTTTGTCGTAGTTTTAGACTTTTCTTTCCAGTAGTCATATATTTGAATATTGTTTTTAAAGTACAAGTATTTTAATATTGTTTTACTTTCATATGTAAATGTCATCCTTAGGTTAACTAATTCAGGAAAAATATTATCCAAATCTCCATATTTCCATGTAAAGAGTCGAATAATTTGAATCTTTTGCGAGCCTTGGTAATATCAAAGATCAAAATTATTTGACGAGTTTCAAAAAAAAAATTGAAATTAGCACAAATGTAAGATTTTATATATGACATGAGAAAAAGGTACTTATTTATTGGACCGAACCGCGAAATAGTATAATGAAGTACCAGAAGGTGGAGTAGGGAATATTCCCGCAGTCTCAACCAGTCAGTAAAAGGAGTACTGCACACATATTTCATGAGTTTATTCGGATTACATCAGTTTCACATAACATGACATGCTAACATAAAACAATTAAACTGCTCACACCATATACAAAGTGTACTGTGATAAAAGTATCGATGACAAATGCATTATTCTATTTCCCGGGGCTAAGAGTGTTTATATCGGCTAACAAAAACCCAGCGTCAATAACAGAGTTCACAACTTATATCCACAGGTATCAAAAATATAAAAAAAGACGGATGGAGCACTTTCAGACCCAGGAAAAGAAATTTGAATTGAATGTTCTTTCTCTTTTTTGACACTATAATCTGAGTGATTCTGCCAGATTTTTAATTTTCTTATCCTAATAATATCTTAGCCATATTAATAATAATATCTTGGCCATATTGATAATAATATCCTGGCCATATGAATAATAATATCTTGCCATATTAATAATAATACTATCTTGGCTATATTAATAATAATATCTTGGCCATACTACTAAAAATTAATATCTTGGCCATATTAATAATAATATCTTGGCCATATTAATAATAATATCTTGGCCATTCTACTAAAAATTAATATCTTGGCCATATTAATAATAATATCTTGGCCATATTAATAAAAATATCTTGGCCATATTAATAATAATAATATCTTAGCCATATTAATAATAATAATATCTTAGCCATATTAATAATATCTTGGCCATATTAATAATATCTTGGCCATATTAATAATAATATCTTGGCCATACTACTACTAATAATATCTTGGCCATATTTTAATAATAATATCTTGGCCATATTAATAATAATAATATCTTAGCCATATTATTAATATCTTGGCAATATTAATAATATCTTGGCCATATTAATAATAATATCTTGGCCATATTAATAATATCTTGGCCATATTAATAATAATATCTTGACCATATTAATAATAATAATATCCTGGCCATATTTTAATAATATATTGGCCACATTAATAATAATATATTGGCCATATTAATAATAATATCTTGGCCATATTAAATATAATATCTTGGCCATATTGATAATAATATCTTGGCTATATTGATAATAATATCTTGGCCATATTAATAATATCTTGGCCATATTAATAAAAATATCTTAGCCATATTAATAATAATATATTGGCCATATTGATCATAATATATTTGTCATATTAATAATAATATCTTGGCCATTTTAGTAATATCTTGGCCATATTGATAA
Organism: Potamilus streckersoni; assembly: GCA_016746295.1. Lineage (NCBI taxonomy): Eukaryota > Metazoa > Mollusca > Bivalvia > Unionida > Unionidae > Potamilus > Potamilus streckersoni. The sequence goes on from JAEAOA010001156.1 coordinate 863,520, forward strand.
TAATATCTTGGCCATATTGATATTAATATCTTGGCCATATCAATAATAATATCTTGGCCATATTAACGATAATAGCTTGGCCATATTGATAGTAATATCTTGGCCATATTGATAATAATATCTTGGCCATATTAATAATAATATCTTGGCCATATTGATAATAATAATATCTTAGCCATATTAATAATAATATCTTGGCCATATTGATAATAATAATATCTTAGCCATATTAATAATAATATCTTGGCCATTTTAATGATAATAATATCTTAGCCATATTAATAATAATATCTTGGCCATATTAATAATATCTTGGCCATATTGATAATAATATCTTGGTCATTTTAATAATAATATCTTGGCCATATTAATAATAATATCTTGGCCATGTTAATAATATCTTGGCCATATTGATAATAATATCTTGGCCATATTACTAATAATATCTTGGCCATATTAATAATAATAGTATCTTGGCCATATTGTTAAAAATATCTTGGCCATATTGATAATAATATTTTGGCCATATTGATAATAATATTTTGGCCATGTTGATAATAATATCTTGGCCACATAAAAAATAATATCTTGACCATATAAGTAATAATATGTTAGCCATAATAATAATAATAATAATATCTTGGCCATAATAATAATAATAATAATAATAATAATAATAATAATAATAATAATAATAATAATAATAATAATAGTATCTTGGCCATAGTACTCATAAGAAGTCCAAAAATTTATTGGCTGGAGAGTCAAATCTCAAAAGTCTTCGAATCTGAATATATGCAGGCATTTTTAATGTATATGTATTTCAGATTTGTTAAGTAAAGTGTCAGTGAACTAGATTCTGCCTGGGATTTCTCGGTTTATATCACTCTCGAATCAACGGATACTATTGTTGTTGTTGTTGTCGTTGTCCTTGTTTTAAATAACCAAGATGAATTTCACTATATTGAAAATTCTTTCTTTCAACATGACGTGTCTATTAGGTAAAACAGGTTTAACCAAAGCAAATTTCACAATAGTGTAGGTTATTATTAGAAACCGAGACTTTTTTTTATGATATTTGTAAGTGATAATTCTTTAATAAAACATATTGCATTGTAAGTTCATTTCGGTTTAGTTTTGCTGTGTTAGTCAAATCGACCAGATACACCACGTTTTCTCGTTCAATATTACGCACGTGTTCGTAAACCTGAATATTTTCTCTTTGTAGCCATCATTGTTACATCACCTATAAACTATTTATATAATATCAGCGAGTGTTAAAAATCAAGTACAATAGAGAAATTTTAAACGGTTGTGAAAATTTTATGGCAAAACACATTTCTTCTTCAGATTTTATACTCGAACGATACCTAGGTAATTATCACCATGAATAAACTCATTTTCTCACACCTAGGTTTCGGACAGGAAAATAGGTAAATAATATTAGCAAGGGATCTCATACCGGTTGAATCAAACACTTGCATAAACATGGCTTGTTTTCTCCTATTTCCAAGGATTTGAAAAGTTGTCAGCTGAAAGGTTCTTATACGCTAATACTAAGTTTCTCTTATTAAGTTCAGACTAAGCGATGCGGAACTCTGATTCCAATTTTTTATTCTTTCACATTTGCATAGCTTATTAATTGGTCTTTTCGAAACGTACATTAGAATTTCACGCCATTCAATGCAAAACACGACCAAGAATTAATCATATACCAAATTACTAAGCAATTAAACCTACAATTTCCAGATAATTCCCTATCTTAAGAAATTAGCGAGGGTGCATTTTACGAAACTGATTCATTCTGTCGTAAAGTTTCATGTATGCCGTGCATTATGTCGTCTGCTCTAGAAATGTATGAATTACGAAAGTTTCGAATTATCTTCTCAACGCAGACTTTCCATAATGAAAAACTTATTGTTAAAGTCGTATATACAAACTATTATCGTCAACGTATATGCAAAAGAGTATTTAATCTAGATTTATGATATAAATATTCCTCTTGTAAAATTTTGACTTGTGTTTAAAGTTAGATGCATTTTTGTGATTTTCAAATTGAAATTAAATTACATCCTTTAATTTACATATGTTAATAATGATCAAGGGAAGTTACTCTTGGTCAGGGAAATTCGATATTGAGAACAATCAGAAACTTTGAACTCTAGTCTTTTCTCTTAAAAAAAAAAAAAAGACAAAAAGGCTACACAACAAAGTCATCAAAACAATAAATGTGTGGTTTTGATTATAAAGCTACAAATCTGTTTTTAAGTTCGTTATTTGTTAGTGCCATATATATTTTCATTTTAAAATGCAATCCATTCTGCTTTTTAACAATAAATGTTAATATCTGTCTGAAATTTTTATGAACAATTTTCAATTCCTTTTGCGATACAAAAGTCTTTTTTGTCAACGGCATCATAATTTAATTGTTGTCAAAATTCGGTTTAAAAGTTCGTCATATAATGATTTTCTTACACACGCTATACCCATAACTGCCACCGATTATCCTGTGTTATCCTAATGGGTCGTAGTCTAATTTAACGTCTTTTCTGTCTCTTGGTACTAATTTCTATATTATTTCAGGCACACGGATATAGACACTGGCGTTACTTCGTCTAGTCGGTAGGACGTACGTTTGTTAAATTTTATTGGCTGACCGTGCTTTTTGTCTTTCATTAATTGGCGCAGTGTTTTTTTCGTGCCTTTTTGGATTAGTATGCATATGCTGAAATTAAAGCTTTCATTTTATAGAGCAAAGCAAAGCAAAGCAAAGCAATAAATGTTGCTTAAATGTATGCTAATATTTGGTGATCTCGGCTACTGAGTCCGAGTTGGCACGTTACAGGGTACAATTAAATTCTCTGTGTTGGAACCATACTCAGAAGATTTAACACTTCGATCAAGTCTAATAGCGCTTATCACTTCTTTCAAGCCAATCTTTTTTACATAGTTTCATAAAGAATATGTACTCTCGCTCCATTGATTTATCTGTAATGTTTCTAGCATCATATTTGTTTGAGCTATTTTAATACGTTAAATAATATACTTTTCCTAATGTAGATGTTTTGGTATTCAACTAATTTTCCATGTGTTCCAGAGGTTCATCCCATGGTCAACTATAATCACTTATTACCACACAAATAATTGCCTTTAATTAATCCTTGAATGGAATGATTGGAAATGGTTTAGTGTGACTACCATATTTCTAAAACTATAATTTCACAAATAATGGACAACTTGTAAGGTACTCTTGTATTTTGTCCGATCCACTTTAAAGTTAGGTCTTGACCTATATCATACACTTTAAGGAACATGATTTAGGAATCATTTCATAGGTTGATAATTACATATATGTTACTGATTGATAGTTGTGCCTTTTCTGTTTGCAGAAAATATATGTTGTTTAGTTTTGCTTTTTGGATGAAACAGTGCATGTTAACACCGACGTAATGTAATAGCTGGCTTGTTGTCAACTGCTCATTTTGTTAAAATTTAGATGATCACAGGTGCCCAAGATATTTTTACATTCCTTCAAAATCTCTTCGCAACATTTAACCAAAACATGATTCACTAGTGTGGTCTGTAAACTGTATTTTCTCTATCATCGTATATTATTCCCCCTTGTTTAGAACAAAAATAACACAAAAGCTGGCTTTGTTAAAAAATCTCCTTTTGATCGTCCTCTTTTTCTTCAAAAATGGTAAAAAGAACTTCGAACAGAAATTGCTGCTTGATGTGTCTGATAATAAAATGTCCTAGTACTCACTATTTCGAACTCGAACGTTTATGACGCCGATGGTCATATATGTCGTCTCCATGTAAATATGACAAAGGCTAAAGCAAAGCAGATACCACCAGTCTAAATGTATCCAGCTACGTCTACTTTAGTGTAACATATTGGTGACAAATTAAAACTTCTACAGTCATTTTATGAATTTTAATTGTAAAAAGTGCTGCTGAGAAAAATAATCTCTTTTGACCAGTTGTACGTGTTTGGGATGGAATTTTCTTTGTACGAAGAAAATTATAACAAAACAAACATACATGGTTGATGCGGTAAGTTTAAATATATTTAAAAATTGCGAATTACTGTGTCGGTAATAGAATCCTCACAAAAATAAACAGATATGACAAAGAAGATAATTTTTCAGACTGTAACACCCGCTCAAGTAATTTTAGGCCAAAATTCAGTTTTGGGAAATGTAGCTGATGTCATGTATTGACATATAAGAAAACGACTTTGATGTTTTATATATATATATATATATATATATATATATATATATATATATATATATATATATATATATATATATATATATATATATATATATATATATATATATATATATATACTGAATAATTACAAATAAGTGTAGTGTGTATGTAATTATTCAGTAAAGTTTGATCCAAGATAGGATATCCTCTCCCCTTTAATATGAAAGTTATTAAACTTAACTTGTTCTAACTATGAAAAAAACAATTTACCATTTGTTTCTTTTATATTTATATTTTTTTTATAAAGTTTGTAACATGCTTTCCATGAAATCAGATACCGAATCTTCCGCCTCAAGAGCCACATAAGGGCCCTATGTCCAGTCTGCGCCGGAAGATAAGGCGGGTTATCGCATCTTCACACGAAGACCCCAATTATTTCCGTAAAAGAGATGTGCAGTTCTGACATATGTCGTTCATCCTCTCAGGTATAGGTAGATAGTTTGACATAGAGTATAGAAACCCATGTAAACACTCTCCAGATGAACTACCTCCACTATCCAAAGTGGCTTGAAGTAGCAAAAGCGTGTGGATGACCCAACAACGCCAGATTGATGTGGAATGATGTATTCTTAAACCTTCAGTAACATAACCCTTTATCAAAACAGGACCTTCCTTTTCGAATTCAACATTTTAAAATATACTTCCTTTATGAATTGACAAACCGCTTCTAACGTCTTCTTTACCCTAATTCCAAGTCATCATTTTGTTGCAAGTATTTTTCTTTTCTTTCTGTCTTCTCTCAACTTAAACCAGCATTCTTTCTCAAGTCACTTATTTGTATAATTTTGTTGTCAGTTTTTTTATTTTCAACACAATCTTTTCTTATCTAGTAAAATGAAATGACCTCCTTCGAACTACCTTTTAATTTTACCGAATATCTATGGTTTGTGTTAGATCGTAATAATTGCATGTATTATCCACTTCCCCCAAAACGTGTTATCCAGTGCGTTGTGCACATTTTCCGTCTAATAAGTACCTCTATTTCGAGCCTGCGTTTAAACCCTGTGGACAGCATTCTTTTTTCTGGTGCCACAAAGTACAATTTAAAATAAAGCCTCAAGTGCTCATTTAGACTCCTTACTCTTTGAATTATATCCTTCATTTCGTTCCTTTCCGCATATCGTATACATAATCAGGACCCAGAGTTACAAGAATGTACTCAGACTGAGCGCGGTGTGTCTACATCAGCACCTGTGAGCATGTAAATGAGCTTTTCTTGCAATAACATTTTTGTTTCTTACTAACATTTGAATTAAAATGCTTTAGACGAACTGTAACTATTATATATATATATATATATATATATATATATATATATATATATATATATATATATATATATATATATATATATATATATATATATATATATATATATATAACACAGACCGTCAATTACAAGATATACAAAACTGTACATGCTTCAATTTTTATATTACATGTTGTGTTTATAACTTCACTAGACTGACATAACTATTTTGTATTTTCTGGCATAACTTATCGAAAATAGTAATTAAGAAAGAAGATGGAACATTGATAATAATAATAATAATAATAATAATAATAATAATAATAATAATAATAATAATAATAATAATAATAATAATAATAATAATAATAATAATAATTACGGACTCATTTTTATTGAAACAAATTGAATTAACAAGCAAAGAATTATGTCAGATATTTGTTTTTTGTTTTTTTGCACAAGAACCACATAACAAACTTATTATGCAGCGCTGAAATATATGTTGTTCTTCATTTAGGGTAAATAAATAAGAACTGCAGTCAATAAAATGTATAAAATATATACAAAATACTGTCTTATGGTTTTCTTCAATTTCTTTTGTTGTTATTTATCATAAAGTGAAGCAAAAGTATTGTCTAATCTTTGCAAGAACATATTTGGATATTATATTTGATATGTTTCACATCAAACCAACAACTTCATGATATTAATTTAAATATTTATCGTTACTTTTGATTCACATGGATTAGCCATATGTGCTAAATATCAATAATAATAATAATAATAATAATAATAATAATAATAATAACAATAACAATAACAATGATAATAATTGTAATATGTACAAGACAATTATACAAGAAAAGTAGCTGAAATTACTTTAATATGATTTCTTACTTTTTTCCAGTTATCTTTATTATTATTATTATTATTATTATTATTATTATTATTATTATTATTATTATTATTATTATTATTATTATTATTGCAGGCTCACGGTATGCCCGCCTCTGAAAAGGTGAGACGTCGATTGAAGCTTCTGCGCCAAAATTGATTGGAAAGATATCTTTTGTCATTGTTAAACACAAATTGTTGCTTATTTTTCCTTTATGTCAATATTAAGCATCTGACTTTTTAAGCAGACGATAAATTAATGCGGGGTATTGCAAATCTCTGCCACATGAGACAAATTGTTTGCGATTGCATAATAGTTCAACCCATTATACACAATGATGCCATAGGTTTTATTCAGTTAGAAAGAGAAGATGGCATCAGGACTAAAATTTCGAGTGAGCTCTAGTTGGCTCTAAATTACGATGAAAACTATGGAATGAACAAATATAAATATCAGTTCGGCATATTTTAACAGGGTCTGATTTATTTTGTAGCCAATATGAAGAAATGGTCTTAAGCCAGTATTGCTGAGTTAAGTCTTGCATATGATTCAATAGAAAATTAAATGCCATTAATTATTGATAATGCGGGAAACGAAAAGTCTGAAAGAGAAAGTTAGCATTCAGATAATGTTTAATCTGTATGCGTGTATGTACATAAACAGCTTCATATTGCACATTTTTCTTTTTATCGCATAACTAAGAAATATTTATCTATTGTTGAAGTTTCATGGAGACAGTCTTGTACAGCTATTTATATCAATCTTTGAATTGTTAATCGTCTTGCCATTGTTGTTCTTTTAATTTAATTTTACGCGTTTAACAATATAAAATATTACAAGTTCTTTGTTCTACTCTTTCAATTCTTTGCACAATGAGAAAATAATATTAAATTAGTTACTTCTATACAACCAGTAACATTTTTAAAGAAACAAAGTAAAAGATCTTAGTATGACATAGTTCTTTACAAATAATATTCTCGATGTATGTGATTCCTTTAATCATTTGACTGGAATTATCAAATTATGTCTATATTAATAGCTTCATTAACGGTATGTTCAAAAATTTACGAATGCCAGACAAAAGCCCTTCCACATCTGTATATTATTTATTAAGTTAAATAAATGCACGCCCCTGTGTAAATGTTGACTTCATTCCTTTTTCTTTCCCCTGAGTCTTCTGACTGCATGCAATTTACGATCATCTCTTTTGGTCGTAAATAACATAATATCCGATCAACACTGTTATGAATATATTATGTGAATTGCAATAGCACATTTTGTCCTTTTTCAGTTTCTGTTTCGGCGTATTTTAGTATTTTTTGAAAATTGATTCGACAAGATAACAAGAAATAAACATGATCAAGCCCGAGGAATAATAAATCTTAATAAATGTGGAAAAGACTAATTTTTAATTATCAAGCAATAATGATTGGCAAAAAACCATAATGATTAGCCCTCTTTTACTTAAAGTGCAGATCTAGAAGTGCGTTTCCACAGAAGAAAACTACACATACTATTAAAATATTAGTAATTGGCTCTGACTGTTGCAGTTTAGTCAGAGTTTTCTATTTGATGTCCTTAAAGTACTTTCCGTGAAACGATATTATTCTTTGAATACCCGAAAATTTCTGCCCGTTCCAAGTAACCCAAGAGTTTTGTTTATAAAGTATGCAGAGTTTGTGCATTGTTTGTTGAGTTTAAAAAAGCATCTACATACACGAATTCTAACGGAAGCTTCGTAGTATCGTGCTTCACCAGCGCAGAAACAGGGCAACTAAATTTGATTTTGATGAAACTTGCAAAAGATATATAAATAGTTTGACAGCGTACGGATCAGGACAAGTGACATCTTTGCTAGACATCTCAAAATGTCCTCCTCAAACTGAGACTGTTTACATATTTTTATTATCGCTGGGCGCATAACGATGAATCATTCCCAGAAGAGTCAACAGGCATCTCTATTAACTTCCAGTCATATTATTTTAAATTATCCTAATAAGAGTCTTCTTTTATATCTGTGCGAATTTTGAAGATTTGCTCCAGTGTTTTGATTTCCTTAACGTTTTAATTTCAAAAAGATAAAATATTTTCACTCGTTCAATTTCAAAGCTAACAAGTGATTTTGCATGTTTTACACCGTCTATGCCAATAATATCTATAGCGTAAGAAGCATCGTTATCATGATATAACATCTCAGTCTGAGGAGAAATCTCGTAGAATTTTGTGCAACTGTGGTCTAACCAATCTCTCTCTCTCTCTCTCTCTCTCTCTCTCTCTCTCTCTCTCTCTCTCTCTCTCTCTCTCTCTCTCTCTCTCTCTCTCTCTCTGAGTTGCAAGAATCCCATTTCTGACAAAGATTTTCATTATGGTGTAATGTCCTTAAATAAATTAAATAATGAATGTCACAAAAATACTAGTTTTCTACACCCACCTATTATTAACCATAACGTTTTACAATGATTCAGTGGGTTTTTTTTTAAATAAGCTGCTTACAACACTGCACCATCATTATTTGTCAATGAATTTCAAAAGTCAAACCACTTATATTTACTACAAATGATGCAACATTTAATCTCTAAATAGCCAGAGTTTCACAAGTGACAGGTAGCAACAGACAAATTCTTCATTACAATCATGTTCCAATACAAAGCATAGAAGGAAAATAGTACCTCAATTACCATGCGTATACATCATCCATGGTCGATTTTTTTCTCTCACAGTAAATGCAATATAAGTCAGATTAACATCATTATTAGATTATTACAGTCGTTACTTCAATGGAATAAGATTATGTTTAAACTTAATTACATAGAATTTGGTATATTTTGGAATACAGATTATAAATTACTAAACATTGAACACAAATTAATCTCTAGCAAACTAGTTACTTTACATTGATATACTTATGCTACTTTTGTCTTCATAATAATAAAAATTAAAAAGAAAAGAAAAGAAAAAAGAAAAAAAAAACAATAATCACATGGAGTAAAGGTGATTTGAAAGTTTTGAAAGTTTGATAAAATAATATTTTAAACAGATTTCGTAAGCTACCAAATTTCTCAGAATACAATAATTCTTTCAACTTTGGTACATTTGGTTTTGTGTAGATGTGTTTGAGTAGTTGTTGCTTTCTTTGTTCTCTGAAACAGCTACATTCAGAAAGATAATGAAATTCATCACCCACACAGTTTTGTGCGCAAAGCGTACACAATCTTTTATATCTAGGCAAATTTTCCCATCTTTCCTTCTCATTGGTAAACAGGGATTAACATTCGAAATTTGTTATAATTACATTATAGTTTTTAACAGATCTTTTAAGAAATAGTGTTATAATTTTAATTCCGTTATTTATGTATCAGCTTTAGTTGAGATTTATAATTAATGATTCAAATGTTTGTATCTAGCCAGCATTTGTTGAGAATGTTTTGATTAAGCCAAATAAATTAAGACCCAGTTTCCGATAAGATGTTTTGAAGGTTCTCCACCCGTCTGTTTCTGATTAGACCATTGTCATACACCTGCAATAGCTTAGATGCACGATGTAAGATACTTTCGTTTGTTTACTATTAATGAAATTTACCCAACAGCCGACCATTCTCTTTTTTATGAGCAAGTGTATTGGGTTTTTACCAAGCTCACCATAAGGCACAAACATGGGGTGGATTTTTTTTTATCGAAAAAAAAACTTGAGCACAATGTTTAGAAAATCAAACTGAATCCGTTCCATTGTATCTAATCTTTCAAAACCCCACATCTCAGCCGCGTATGTGAAGAATTAGGACTACAGTTAAACTAACCGCGTATGTGAAGAATTAGGACTATTGTTAAACTGATCGCGTAGGTGAAGAATTAGGACGAGAGAGAGAGAGAGAGAGAGAGAGAGAGAGAGAGAGAGAGAGAGAGAGAGAGAGAGAGAGAGAGAGAGAGAGAGAGAGAGAGAGAGAGAGTTATAGTCGGTAGTAATGCAGAATAATGACTTAGATCAACTTTAAATATATTAAATTATTTTAATTACCTCTTGGTAGTTCGTCGTTTCGCTTAGATTCTATTTTAATTTCCTTGCGCCTGTAAGTCAATGCATTGATAAGCGTTCAGTATTCAAGAATCAGTTTGCCTGTAGGCCTAGTGCTCTACTTTCTTCATTAAAAAATCTTGCATGTATAAGTCATAAGTGTAACTTATATTGATTTAATCAATGTTAATAAAAAGAGGAAACGAAAAATAAAAACAATCAACTTAACAATATAATAAATTGACTGTGAATAGGCACAAAAGACAGAACAACATTTTGCAGCCGACACACTCAGCATGGATGTGAGCTCATTCACCCAGTCAATACACATTTGCCTCTCCATTCAAATGGCAAATATGTCTTCGTATGTGATATAAATTAAATATAGGTATAGTATTACGCTGTATCAGTATCAGGTAGTCGTATAAATTTTGATTAAAAAGAAACTCGGCAAGCCTCAATACCTTTAAATGAATAATTTATACATCTCTTGGTATATATATATATATATATATATATATATATATATATATATATATATATATATATATATATATATATATATAGATATATATATATATATATATATATATATATGTTACATTACATTACATTACTGGTTATGACTAAGTGATAATAGTAAGATACTTTAATTCATATGATTAATGATTATCCAATAAATATGATAACACATCAGTTGAAAGGATTATAACTTGCGTAAAATGGTCACATTCAAGTAATAAAGGATTATGACCTGAAAGCTACAAACCTATCAAAGAAGCACGGGGGATCTGGGTACAACATGTGCTGCATGCATTGAAACCTACACATTGACTCACCTGAAAGGATGCATGGACGGAAAAATTATTGTGTGTATCTGTAGATCTGTATACGGAAATATACATTCCTTTCTTTTAAAAGTATTTTAGAGTTCCAGGGATCACTTTTTGAAATCATATTGCCTGGAATACATACGCTTTATTATTTTTTTGTGACAGCATGCAAGTTTTCAGTTCTGTTTTTTTTTGTTGCAATTTTCTGCAAAGATTACTGATAGTCAGTTTACAATGTATTCTTTCTCTGCCCTGTAAACAAGTTAACGCCAAGAAAGCATTCAAATGCTTGATAATTCTGATGTCAGCGTAATTACAGAATGCCAATTTTAGCAAAATCAAAATGTTGTTTTGAATTTATCACCAGCTGCTACTCATTTTGATTAAGTATCATCAGTGACTATGTTCCAGATCAGAAGGCCTCAGTATGGGGTGCCTTGTTAAAGAGTTTTTAGCTCGAGTTTCTCTGTGAGAAAAATGACATGCGACGGTGCCATTTATATATTTATTCCATTACTTTGAAAATAGTATGGGTTTTATTCATAATTCATATTCATTTTTTACCACATGACTCCAGTGTTAGGTTGCAATACCCATAATATTATAAGTGTTCTTTATTTAACCACACATTTAGACTGCCACTGACCATTGGTTGAAATTAAAACACTGGGCATTTAACAATGTTCCCAAACAAATTGCATCACTTCAGTTGTTCTTATGGTTTCACTCTGGGGTTTCGTTCTTTGGACATGGTTTGATTTTAAAGAAAAAGGAATTTCCTGAGTTTTTCTCATTATTTAGTCTGTTTTTTTTTTGTTTTAAAAAGACGTATATTATTGTTGTGGGCCTAATGCCACATTTCAGGACAAGTTAGACATTACATGGTAGGATAAAGACCGGGGAAACTCCCGTTAGAACCACCGACCCATTGACCACTTGTATATCTTAAATAATTTTACAATAACTTATAATTCACTTTATTTTGGTGTGCGAGTTATGGGTGTAATTTGGGTCACAGAATATACTTCTTGGCCTTACTTCAGACGTGCACCTCTCAAACGACTGACAGCTCTTCTTGTTCCTTTTCACTTCCAGGACTAAAAAGGACAATGTAAAAAAAACCAACAACATAATATTTCGCCATTTATTTAAATATATTTTATAATTCATTTTGAGAAGCTGGTATTGTTTACTCCAGCAAAATTTATTTTCCACATTGTAGTTATTGCTTAAGTTAGTGTACTTTGGACTACTTAGGACTCATTTCTCGAGCATATGAAAGCAGCCATTTTGATACCTTTTCTGCATTTCAGTACAAGAAAGTAGCCAAGGAGTATGCCATCCTTGTCTCCATTGCCAACCCTAACAACTTTAACGTATACCGATTCTCATCACAGAAGTAGATAATACCTGAAGAGGGGTACTTATATTACCCTCACTTTTTGGTGACGTCACTTCTTATTAACTTTTGTTACCTTCATATCAACCTTGCGAGTGTTCGGACTATTGACATATCAGGAGTTAAAAAATGTTTTTCCACTCATAAAAATTATTCAGATTCGTCTTGCTTACACAATTAATTTAATTTTATCCCTTCCGTATAAAAATGCAACAAATATTATAGTTTTGTGGTTTTGTCACTTTACTCTCTCAGGTGTTATGTGCTTCTGGTCTTGTTATATACGCAGCTCGAGACTTTCTAATGCACATTATTGCCAGAGATGATTGAGTAAATCGTCAACATTATGCACATTGTCAAGCAATTATTACATAGCAACAAGTTTGTTGCTTTGTAGCATGATGTCAAATCATGTCTGTCATGACACAACAGTACGCAATATCACGTTATTCATCAAACTAAGTATTTATGTGCAATACAGTCATACGTAAATTTATTTGGATTGAATTTTATTAAACCAATTTAAGTACAAATTAGCAGGCGACCTTATACGGACTTACTAACAATGTAAATTGTGAAATAACACAAAAGCAAATTCTTGGCTAACCTGGCCACAGCTCGAGGAAATCAAATAATTTAATCTCACAAATCCCGAGACAAAAGGACAACTTAAATTAAAATGCCTAAGCATGCCAGCGTATCATTGGTTGGACAGGATCAGACAGATATTTGGTTCTGCAACTGATTACGCATGCTCAGTTAATCACCTGCCACTTGGGTTACTCTCTGAGGTACGAAAGAAAGATTTCGGTATCAACCCCCCACAGGTGAAAAGAATAGGAAACATTACACATTTCCTTCTACTATACATTAGATTAGGCTGAATTGTATAACGTCAACAGTCAGCTGAGTGCCATGATTAATTGTTTATACTTGAATCAAATCAAACATGTTGCGTTATACCCTTCACCATCCACTACATGACTGGGTCTGTAAGGCACTCACAGCCAGGGTAGCAGTTGGGCAGGTGTTTGGATTTTTATTTCTACATTATCATTTAACTGCACAAAACAGATTTTATGCTTACTCATGAAAACTTTGAAATTACAATAATTGTTACAAATTAACCCTTGCGATAATACACAAACGCACATGGACACACATACATAGACTCGGGTTGGAATTTCTATTATTTCTCTGAACTGTGTGATAATATTATTTACTCTTATTTTGTGTTAATGTTAATATCAGTTAATGATATCAAGCATTCTCCTTTAGGATCTTTGTGGTGGACTATTCCGGATACCGAGTTTCTTACTTCGATGAGAAAGGATGTTAAAACGTTTTGGTTGAAATTTTTTTAATATTTAGAGCTAACTAAAAAATTAAAAAAGTAATATCCGATTATTTTTAGAAACATATATATGGCGTATTACTTTATCACAATAAAAAGAAAAAGCATGTATTACGTAACATGTTTTAGGAAAGACATTCGATTTGTGAATGAATTGTCAAACGATAATGCTTCCTGAATAAGTCTGGATGGTTTGAAAAATAAATTTTCTATTAGTTTTATTATCATAGATTTTCAAGTTATATAAAAAGAAACAGTATCTCAGTTATGGCAGCGGCGTCACTAGGAGGCAGGATGTGGACCGCACCGGGTGACACTATCAGAAGGGGTGACACCAGAATGACTGTCTATAAAACTTTTGATTTCTTTTGTGCATGAAGGAGGTCCATTGGAGTGACACTATGAGTTATCACACTGGGTGACACCAACCCAAATGATGCCGCTGAGTTATATTTCTAATCTGCCAAAGCCTTTTTGACAAATGATGCTGAATATACGATTATAAGACACGAATGAGAATGTAGAAGCATGCATGAAAAACGGATTGGAAACAACGAAGCACCTATTGCAAGAACAAAATGTAAATTTTAATTTGACAATTTAAGAATATGGCGACTGGCAGAAGCTTTCCTTGGTACCAAATAAAACTTCAAAATATCAACATCTTAGATGGTTGGAGCTGAAAACATTGTATAGATGAATTGGAATTTGATACACTTCGACTTGTGATAAAAGTGTAATACTATTTGTGATTTGTTTGCTCTGTTCTGTTACTTGAATAAGACATTTGGGTCGTATAGCTGCCTGCGCTGCCCTGCCCTACCCCACCCACCCAGCATACATACATACATACATACATACATGCATGCATGCATACATACATACATACATACATACATACATACATACATACATACATACATACATACATACATACATACATACATACATACATACATACATACATACATACATACATACATACATACATACATACATACATACTGTTACGACCCTGTAGATAAAGTATGTGTGTTAAAATAATGAATTTGTATAAATCTTTTTATTTCATTTTATTTCATTAAATGTAATTTGTAATATGATTATATTAATATCAGTCTAATATGTTGTTGAAAAACAACGTGTTTTCTCGAGTCGTAAATGTGACTCATGTGAGCAAGTGCTGTGTATGATGGCAACTTTATTACAAGTAAACATTCCAGAATAGCTATGAAAACGATTGGCTGATACTTGGTCAGGCTTTCCTAATGTCCAGAAATATTGTGAAATTGCATGCATCCTTCGTACGATTGTAATTCAAACAACGTAGTAGCTTCATTTATATGCTGAGGTATTTTGTAAAACGGTCGGAGAGTCATACAGAGTCGGAGTTTATTGTAACATCTTAGAGTTACACAACTTCTATTACCTTAAAAAGGTATTTTGTGCTAGAAGTTGTCTGTTCGTATGTCAACGTAGAATCATGTTTTGTTAGAGGAGCTAATTTTTCTTCGTTTTTCTGAATAATTGTTTTTCTGGAGAACATCATTACTGATCTGGACAAAGACATTTTCCGAAAATATTCTAAATTGGAACGGAACAATGCAAAGTGTGCTTTACTTTGTAAATTCTCGATTTTTCTCTTAGGTCTTTTCGTCTGAGGTCATCATCCGTCATTTTGGACCGAAACTGAACTTCAGGCTTTTTATTAGACTTTTTTTCAGAACTTTTTACATGACTTATGTTTATCTTCACAAACAATTTTGATCATTTCCGTAAATCGTAAGTCTTGTTTAACATATTCTCATTGTTTCCTGTTTTCTAGGAAAATAAATTTTTTGTTTAAAATTTACAAAGCTTGTTGTCTTCACTCTTTCACTCAGAACGAGGAGATACGTAACAATACATACATACATACATACATACATACATACATGCATGCATGCATGCATGCATGCATGCATGCATACATACATACATACATACATACATACATACATACATACATACATACATACATACATACATACATACATACATACATACATACATACATACATACATACATGCATGCACAAGTACGTACGTACGTTTTTGTTCATTTCTGCATTCAGACTTAATTTTGCGTGTTGGCAAGCTTGCAGTCTATTTTAGTAACAGACGCTGAGCGCGAATTATCACTTACTTGCAGATTGCAATCTAGACCTAATCAGTGCACGAATTCTCAATCGTTTCCTTACATATTTGTGATTGTGAATATAGTTAAAATCTCTCTCTCTCTCTCTCTCTCTCTCTCTCTCTCTCTCTCTCTCTCTCTCTATATATATATATATATATATATATATATATATATATATATATATATATATATATATATATATATATATAAATGTTTACCGTTATTTTTAACTTTTTAAGTGTTAACGGCATACTATACTGCATGTCGGATACAGATTATCGAATAGCAACATATTATGCTAGTTCAGTCACTTACAATTTGCATGAATCATGTTGAAAACTAATGTTAATGTTTGTGGTTTATTATTCGATGGTGCTTTCTCGTTACTTTCATGAATGAATTCCGTCTCAAGTTTAAGATCTATTGATCGTGATGGAGGGGTTTAGATGGGGTGCTGGGTTCGGAGCACAGGCTATTAAAAGTACACACACACGCACGCGCACGCGCGTCACTTGTCACTTAAAACTTAACCATCGTTTTGTACTAGCGCGTGTTTAACGTTGATTAAATGTACACTTTTGATTTTTTTGATTTGGTGCTCTTTCGAGAAAAGTAGTCATTTTGAAATTTTAGACTTCCAACAGTATGAGAGAGAGAGAGAGAGAGAGAGAGAGAGAGAGAGAGAGAGAGAGAGAGAGAGAGAGAGAGAGAGAGAGAGAGAGAGAGAGAGAGAGAGAGAGAGAGAGAGAGAGAGAGAGAGAGAGAGAGAGAGAGATTAATAACATACATAGGAGCAGGTATGTTTATTAAATAGAAAAGGTAAGTAGGTCCAAAATGGATGACAAAAATGATATCATTTTCGCCCACTAATATATTCAAATATCTCATTATGAAATAGATATTTTTAAAAATATAAAGAATAATCTTATAATCGTACTCATATTACAAGTAAAGCTAATCATAGACGACAGATTTATATTCATAAAATAGATTAAACGAACTTAGATGAAAATTAAAATAATTGCGAATGTACTTGTTAGCTTCTGATTTATTCGTGTATTTCCATAGCCATGTGTCTTAAAATGTTTGGTATCTAGGGGTGATAAGTTAGTTTTCTTAAGTTTGTATAACCCCATATGATGATTAGCACTTTAATTTTATACATAACGTGTTTCATCTCTACGGTTCAAATAATGACTATTTGTTAAGTGCATGATTCCAAACCTTTATAACAATAGATGTTGAAATATATTTCTTCATTGATGTTTTTGTCATCTAATAAATTTTATGCTGTAATGAAATTAAACATTGTACCTGACGTCTATTTAATTCATTTATAAAATTACATAGAACACTTTTACCAGTTATATTAATGGGAAATTGCTATCATACAATTAGTGGTTCTTGTTCATTTCATAAAATAAAAGTTTTAAATTTAAAAATAAAAGACTTAGTATCTGTGTATGATAATTCAACATTTTCACCGTACGTATCTATTACACGATTATAACGAAAATCATGCAAAATTAATTTACTCCAACCAAATGCGACTTATATACCGGTCTATTCAATAATAATTTTGATTAAAGGCTATGAATCACAATTAGGTTCTCAAGAAATATTTTCTTGTTACAAATCCAGGATCGGCTACTAATCACTTTATTTGATATATTTCAGTTGGTCAAACGAATTAAAAATAAACCCTCATTCGTAGATTTTCAAAACTTTTTATAGTTATTGTATTTGTATGGGACAGTATGAACGAGTTTTTTTAGTAATACTGCACGACCTATGGAGTGAGGCATTAGTCCAAAGGAAAAAAAACGAGTTCATATTTAACCATACAAAATGCAGTGACCGTTTATTTTATAAACTCACTTTGTTTTTCTACTTATGGCTCAATAATAAAAAAAGACATTTCAAGAAACAAATTAATTGAATTCATTGTGTGTTCCAAAATAAATACACAACCGTCGATTTATCAATACTAAGTGACAATATCAATGCAAACATAGCACCACCCAGCGACCTTTAAACTTCGTCGCGCGCTCTACATTGGTTGAAAAAAGTTTTGTTTTTGTCTGCTTGGAATTTTAACTTAGATTCATAGTGTGAATGAATGAGCATTGAAACAACTTTTCCAACTGGTCAGGAATGGATGGATTTTGTTTTTCTGTTGATCCAACTCCATTTTACTTTTCTTTTTCTGATAGATTGGATTTTGTAAAAAAAAATATGGATCAGTCAACCTTTACGAGGTACATGTGATTAGAGTAGTAGACTGGCATTGAATTAACTGCACCTCTGTTTCTGTTCTCTCAGATTTTTGGAATCATAATGTGCTCTTAATTGAAATGATCAAAAACACACTTTGAAACATCACATTTATTTCATTTTGAATGCATCAAGGAAAATGTGATTTCAGTTGAAAATGTAGTCGAAATCACAATTTCGCGGTGACACTCCGGTGGCCTAGCAGTTAGAGCGTCCTTCCCGGATGCGGTAGGTCGTGGGTTCGACCCCCCAGTCATACTAAAGATGTCTAAAAATGGTACTAACAGCTGCTTCACTAGGCGCTCAGCATTAAGAGGCTAATGTTAGAACTGGTCGGCCTGGTGTCAGGATAATGTGACTAGGTGGGACATCATTCCACATGTCTGCTGCATGATGTCTCAGTACTAGACATCACTATAAACTGTCACACTGCAGACATCATAGCAATAGGACTGAAAAATTGTTAAAAGCTATGTTAAAAATCTAAATCACAAACACACACACACACACACACACACACACACACACACACACACACACACACATACACACACACAATTTCGCGGTGTGTATCCATATTTGGAACGATTGAAAAAGGTTATGTCATTCGGATCTGCAGAACTAAGAAAATGTATTTGGAGGAAATTCAAGATGAATAATTATGAGTATGCCATTCTTATGTTCATGCATTATCATTTTAATGCCCGTTGTTGTCATAGTTACCAGTATCTTGGTCTCAATCGCTACCAGCATAACATTGTATCAACAAGTTAAACTGGGAAGCTTGCAAAGCAGCTTTAATGTGACAGTCCAATTAGTCGTCTTGGCACTGGTGCTCTTAGTTTCATACCAAAACCCCCAGCTATATTCTTTCTTCGAAGTTAGTTGTTTGATTTGAAAAATATTATGTCTCTGACAGATATACGATAGCTTTTGGCCTCAGTATGCATTTCTATACTAATTTGATTATGTTGTTATTGTTGTTATGGTGTTTAACGCCATTGTTCAGCACAAGATATGCTATACATAGCGGCCAGTATTAATGGTGGAGGAAGAACCCTGGAAAACCCCGGGAAGAACCACCGACCCACGAGAAGCTACCCACGTTAGCCGAGCTTGGACTCGAACTCACGCAGACAGAGGTGAGATGGCAGTCATCTGTAACTGTCAGCGCTTTAGACCACTATTCCACTCGAAGCTTCCTAATATCTTAATTTGATTGACCCAAGATAATACTGTTTCATATTCTAAAACATTATATTTGCGTAAAATTAAGAATATGTCTCCTATATAACTCTTTAAATGATTAGAATGTATTTTATATTGCTGGGTCTCTCGCGTTTATTGTTGACGTTGCGAATATCAAGTTCATTTATTTGATTCTTAAGAAATTTCGTTTGAGGCTCAGTGAACTGTCCACATCGGTAACTTTATTTTGCCCATTTTTAAATTAACAAAGGAGTTTGATTAGCTCATTCACAAACAAATATAATCAACTAGAAGACAGTGTCCAATATTAATACACGAGTGTACACAGTTTATTTACCAAGACGCTAGATTCTTTTTTAGTTGCACTTGTTGTGTTGTATGAAGACGTGTAGGTTTGTTTATGTGTGTGTGTGTGACAGAGATGCACAAGTTTGTGGGTGTTACAGTGTGTGACAGTGTGTTTGTTTATTACTTAGTGTGTGACAGTGTGTTTGTTTATTACTTTTTTTAAAACGCAGCTTTAAAAATTGTCGTCATATCGCTGCAACGTCTGCAGTGTGGTAGTTTTTAGGGATTTCTAGCACTAGGACATCATGCCCCATAGCATGTAGCATCATGTCCTACCCAGTCACATCACCCTGACACCAGGCCAATTAGTCTAACACTAACCTCTTAATGATATACGTCTAGTCAGGGAGCTGTTGGTACCATTTTTATTAGTCTTTGGTATGACTAGAGCGGAGTTCGAACCAGAGAACTCTAGTATTCGAGACGATCGCTCGAACCACTGGGCCATCAGAACAGTATTAACACTGTAAAGTTAAAGGAGAAACAAAATTGAGCGTATAATGATACAAAATACTGTGTTATTCATTAACGTGCGAGGAAAACAAGTTTTTTTTATATTATGCTCTTGGATTATTAATAAACTGGATATATGGAGATCCATTTTTTTTTAAACTATTGTACCATGTTTGCCTTTGTTACATATTATATTTAAGTAATGTACTCTTCACAAGCAATACATTTACTACATAAATATTGAGGATGTAACCTGATATAGTTTTTATTTAACCGTTCTACTTTTGCTTGTAAAGTTTCAACTGATAAAGGGTAACAATTATGTACAGCACGTAAAGTTTCAGATAATACTGATCAGTCTATAATAAGCAACCCTTTAGAGAGTTGTTAGGAATGTGATCCGGTGATTTCTCCACTGAACAGTTCTTAAAATGTTTCATATGATTCCGATGAACCTAATCGTTTACAAAATGGATATTTATATTTATGCGAGACACCTATGTTGCATTTCAAGCAGCTGCTAAACTAATGATCACCAAAAAAGACGTTGACATTTAAAAACGCTAATTAAATGCACATATTTATGTGAATAAAGCGGTTAATTATCTTTGAAGGTGCCTTACGGTATGTCTTAATCCAAATAATTTAAATGCAAGCGGTGCATACATGACCATGCAAGAAGCAATGAGCCAATATCGACATAGTAATACAGCAAATGCGTAAGCACATTTATTGGTGTGTGTAATGAGGTTGAGTATACTTTTTACTTAATTCTATGCCGATAATGAGCTGAACCCGGAAGTGCCACCTGGTTACATCAGTGTTCGTTGACCAATCATCTATCGAGGCTTGCAACAGCGCACATTTAATTGTATTGTAATATGCGTCACTTTCAACTGAACTGCAGAGGACAAGAGACGCAATCTTTGTTTGAGAAAAATAATTTGTGGAATTTATAGTCCCACAGCCACCCCTTCACATTCTCCTTGTTTAACTTAAATTAAATGTATTTCAATATAAGTGTGCGTATGGATATGAAAAATAAAAAAATATATACGAGAATTAATGATGTGCTATGTGAGGTGATATTTACACAAAACTAATGCTGTGTTATGGAGTGATAGTTATACAAGAACAAATGCTGTGTTATGTGAAGTGTTTGTTATACAAGAATTAATGATGTGCTATGTGAAGTTATATTTGCACAAAACATAATGCTGTCTTATGTGAAGTGATAGTTATACAAGAATGAATGATGTGTTATGTGTAGTGATAACTGTACAAGAATGAATGATGTGTTATGTGTAGTGATAACTGTACAAAAATGAATAATGTGTTATGCCTAGTGATAACGGTACAAAAATGAATGATGTGTTATGCCTAGTGATAACTGTACAAGAATGAATGATGTGTTATGTGTAGTGATAACTGTACAAGAATGAATAATGTGTTATGTGTAGTGATAACTGTACAAGAATGAATGATGTGTTATGTGTAGTGATAACTGTACAAGAATGAATAATGTGTTATGTGTAGTGATAACTGTACAAGAATGAATGATGTGTTATGTGTAGTGATAACTGTACAAGAATGAATGATGTGTTATGTGTAGTGATAACTGTACAAGAATGAATAATGTGTTATGTGTAGTGATAACTGTACAAGAATGAATGATGTGTTATGTGTAGTGATAACTGTACAAAAATGAATGATGTGTTATGCCTAGTGATAACTGTACAAGAATGAATGATGTGTTATGTGTAGTGATAACTGTACAAGAATGAATGATGTGTTATGTGTAGTGATAACGGTACAAAAATGAATGATGTGTTATGCCTAGTGATAGTTATACAAAAGCGAATAATGTATTATGTGGAGTGATAGTTATATAAGAATGATTGGGGTGTTATGTGGACTGATAATTACACAAGATTGAATGATTTAGATAGCTAGATAAACAGTATTATATAAGAATGTAATAAAAACATTATTAAAATCAAAAGATTAAATTTAACAAAATATTTAAAAAAATATTATTTACAGAACTTATACCAAACGTAAACAAGCAGAAGAAATATTAAAACGAGGCAATTTAATTATAGTGCACATGAATTATTTAAAATAGCAACTTTATAACAATCAGAAGGCTCTTTTTAATCTTGTAAGCAATTTGACTAAAGCACATAAATCAAGTTGACAAATGAAGGCGGTTTCCCCTTGTGCTAAATTACAATTTATAAAATTACTTTTTTCCAGGGATTTTACTTACATTACGGAAGGTACTTCCTACATTAGGGCTAGTGGCTGCTAATGGTGCTATCAATGTGGCAACACAG
Source organism: Potamilus streckersoni (assembly GCA_016746295.1). NCBI lineage: Eukaryota > Metazoa > Mollusca > Bivalvia > Unionida > Unionidae > Potamilus > Potamilus streckersoni. Next base: position 886,339 of record JAEAOA010001156.1, read on the forward strand.
ATAGCCATAGTTTGGTCTGGCATTATGAAGAAACGAGTAGGAATTAAAGACCATTGTATTTAATATAATACATCAATGTAAGATTCTCTGTGTTCAATTTGGGTTAAGTTTAGCAAATCAAAATATAAATTACTATACTGCAAAAATCAACAAAAACACCACAAATTGTTCAACTGAAATTTGCAAAACCGCAAATTACGAACGCAAGACCCCTAATATAACGGTTTTGATTCAACATTTCCAATTAAAACAGACCAAACAAGGCGTGTTTCTTGTCCAGTAGCAGGGGCACTGCTTTCTGGTGTTTTGGTAACGGGTTAGAATGACCAGGACTCGTGGTAAAGATATTATTTAAAAGAGTCAGCCAAAACGCATTTTAGTTACAATATGCAGTATATTCATTTATACAAAAGAGAGTCAATTCCGCATATACAGATTGAAATAATAATGAAAAGAATAAGATGAACAATTTTCGAAAAGAAATGTTGCGAAAATATAAACTCAAACGAAAATATGAAGACAATTTTTAGTAAATGATATTTCTCATTTATGTGATCCTAAACACAAAGGATATTTGATATTGTGATTTATGCGGCCTGTGCGCATGACACAAAAGCAAAAGACAATTATTGATAATAGTGCGCATATACTACATACTGACTCTGTTATCTATTAATATTATTGCGTGTAGTACACAGTTCTCTATTATAAAGGTGAGTAACCAATTAATATATCATTTAAATTTAATGAACAATTTGTCCATCAATAGGAAATGGATTTTGTATGAACTGCAAGAAATAAACATACACAAACAATGAATGTGTTACAAAATCTTACAATTGGTCGTAAAGTCATGAAAGAAATGTGCAAAATATATGGATGAACAAATAAAATCTGCCAAAAACTAAGTAATATAATTACTTCAATATGAAGTAGTATTAGACATGTAGAAAACAAAGAATACAAATTATAACATTATCACAGAATATTTTATATATGTATTATGAAGGTAATTGTGTAATATGTAAAACAACATTTCTTCCATTGAAAAAGCGGTAAACTGGGCATGCATAAGACCGAAGGGTGGACTGACGACACCCTCATAGAGAACCTTTGGCTCTGTAAATCCGTTATAAACTACAGACAAGCAACCAGCTAAGAAAGCATATGCATCAGCTGTTAATAAGAAAGACCAATATTGGATTTAGTTATATGCGCATAAACGTATTAATAAAATAAAAACATTGTTTTAAAAAAAAATTATTAAAACAATTTGCTCTAAAGCCTGTTATTAGAGTCAAATATACGGTTAGGTTAGGCAAATAAAAATAGAAAAGGCGTTAACTGGGCTAAAATAAACTGATGCGTTGCATAAACGAGACGTGTAAATTTATTGAACGCCGTATACAACCTGATAAAATAGATTCTATATGGTATGCTGACTTGATTATTATGAAAATATGTAGTAAATTGAATATAAATATTTACTAAACGTTATTTATACATTCAGTAAATACGTTTGGACCATACCAATTCATAAAATGTGGATTTAATATAACAAATAAAATTAAGAGGAAGAAAAGTTTCTAAAATGATAAATATCAGGTATACAAACCAGTTTTGTATGAAAGTAAAGATTTAAACGAGAAAAAAAGGAAGGAACGTTTCATGAAAATGAATTACAAAAGCGAAACAAAGTGAATTTAAAATTGAAAAAGAAATGGAAACCGTTTACAATTACCCTTCTTTTATCTTGTTATGTTTGAGCAAACAATACAATGATAAATATATGTTTATGGCAGACTAGCATTCGGCTAAATGTGCGAAGAACACATTCCTATAAAATTATTGATGCAGTGCCGGATTTACCATTGTGTTTAGGTGTGCTTAAGTACAGGGCCCCTGTTGGCCAGAGGGCCCATCTTCTCTGCCCCCTAATCAATTACGAAGAATTTTTCAAAGGTCTGTGGCTTTTTTAACTACTCATAAATGTCCTAAGTATATATGCCTGACTACCTGTGTAGGCCTACTCAGCCTACGTCATTCAGGGCCCAAATAAGGAGCCTCGTAACATAACTAGCACAGGTCCTCATTTGTCCTAAATTCGGCACGGGATTGATGCTCAAAATAATAGTTGACGGTGAATTTATTATAACGTAAAAAGAACTACGAGCATGAGGAGTGATCCAAAAGGCAATTATTTACATGCTATCGGCATACATCAGACGTATAATTGACGTTAAAATTGCGACTTGCAGTAGTTGCTTGAAGCGACCCCTGTTAGGTGACGTCATCCTTTACGGCGAGGCATCTAAATGTTTGTATAATGATGGGTAGATAAAAAAATCACACATGTCGTCCTAAGGAATGTAAGACTAATGCGTAAGGACCGATGCATTGTAATGAGATTCAAAATAGACTATACATAATCATATTCTCGCTAATGAATGAGACTCTTACGCAATCTGCCATTTATTTTCTTTTTGTTTATTGTTTTTATTTTTGGCAAAGAAGTTCTGACAATTTTTCCTTACATATTAGGTAAAATATTTATATTTTGTGTTAACGCCATTGAAGATAAAATATAGCAAAAAAGGCAATACAGATGTGATGTGATAGAGTTATCAAAGTAAAATGTTTGTTACAGATGGCATTGTGACGCCATTTATAAAGTTGTGACAGTAGCATCATCTTTCAAAATGGAATTAACTTACTAAGAGAAGTTGTGACAGAGTGAGAAAATGCTTTTTTAATAGTCAAGTCATTTTTGTATTACATCCACCGTTTTTAGTTGTTATTGTTGTTGTTATAGTGTTTAACGCCATTTTTTCAGCACAAGATAGGCTATACATGGCGGCCAGTATTATTGGTGGAGGAAGAACCCTGGAAAACCCCGGAAAGAAGCTACTTGTTGGCTTTCTCACTTACCCACGTTAGCCAAGTCTGGACTCGAACTCAGGCAGACAGAGGTGAGATGGCAGTGGAGTATTAATAATCATCTAACAAGAACGGGAAGTTTTTACGGTACAGATAGCGCTGTACGTAATATCCAGAAACATCCAATTGTATCTAAAGTCTGAATAAACACCAGGTATGAACGCTCTAACGGTAAAAATAAGCATAGTCGCCGACCGTTTAGGTTGCGTTGGTTAGGATCAAAAGAATTAATCTTTACAAGAAAGCATGTGAGTGGTTTAAAATCCGGGTTTGATTTAAAAACGATAGTAATGGTGTATGCATAAACTTCCTTCATGATCGGCGCATTTAATTATAAGAGAGAGAGAGAGAGAGAGAGAGAGAGAGAGAGAGAGAGAGAGAGAGAGAGAGAGAGAGAGAGAGAGAGAGAGAGAGAGAGAGAGAGAGAGAGAGAGAGAGATTTCATAATTTAAAATATTTCACCTCTCAATACTTTTTGGCCTGCATCTATAAAACTTAAAAGTTGACCACGACATGTTTGTCCCCACCACCTTTCGAATATTTTTTGGACGCCCTTTCCTGTCCTTAATTCCTGTCTTGTCAATGTAAACATTTAAGTGGAAAGTTGACTAATTCAATCTTCGTTCAGCATCCTGTTTAGGGTAAAGTCCCTCCACTCCCAGGTTTAAATTAAGAACATCTCGTTAATAAGCATCTCATTTTTAAAATCACGTGTACGAGACAAACTAGAAAAGTTAAAATCTCAGTTGTAGCAGTCTGTTATTCAAATGGTTATATGGATACATCACGTGATATGATCTTTCCGTTTCTATGTCGATTGCAAAAGTTTTGTAACGGTCGGCCACACGTCTTTTAAATAACTTTAAATAATCATTTTAACAGGGCAGAAACATATTTCCTTGGAGAAAATACGCATGTGCATAAAATCCCTTTGTCTCTCTCTCACACACACACAAACACACACACACACACACACACACACACACATATATATATATATATATATATATATATATATATATATATATATATATATATATATATATATATATATATATATATATATATATATATATATGTTGCATATATTGTCTAATTAATGCACTGAACTGCCCAAGATGTAATTGAAATGCGATTCAGATTATTTTATTTGTAATCCCCATTTTTTCTTGATATATCTCTTGGATTCATTCGGTGTTTATCCATTAATGTTTGTCAGCTAATAGCATAACATTTGTTCTTGGTGCATTAATTTATAAATACATATTGCAAATATCACATTTTTCCCCCAAGAGTTTCCAAGATCGATTTTGAGACAATTTTGTATTATACAAGTTTTCATACAATCTATAGCACATGTTAGTAGTTACTAATTACATATTTGGAGCGTTCTGACAAATATAGTGTAAGTATACAAGAGGGGATACATAAATACTTAATATATCAAATGAACTTAAGCAAAGTATGAATGAGAATTAACATCAAGATTGTATCCTAGATTGGATCAGAAAGAATCGGAAGACGTGTTCGAAAGACTAGAAAGTTAACGCCCTTCCAAAGAGAGCATTAGAATAGATGAAACAGTAACGTAAGTAGTGAATGGGGATACTATAGTGACAATGGGAGGTATTAAAAAACACCCTGGGATAGTATAGCGACAAGATTTATGGCGACAAATGGGACAGCCAAGCCTTTATAGCGACAATGTAAATTTTGTATTAGCACACCCTGGGACTGTAGAGCGACAAGAGGAATGGCACAGGTAGCTTGACGTCACGGTACTGGACACTTGGGAACAGTGTAGCAAAGAGCGGACCTAGTTGACCTAAATAGGCGTAGCTAGCGCTACGACTCTAGGGAGGGACATATACATATACATATACATACATACCTAGATACATAGACAATACAGACACATAGAGACATAGAAGACATAGATAGAGATATGGTATTTTTTTTTGTTGAAAAGTATAATCTTTTCGAGGCATGGAAAGTGGCCCTGAAAATGGCCTTTGTTTATGATGTTAACATCATGCCGTTAACATACAGGACATTGCATTGCTTTTTTCTTTCTCAAAGCTGTCTTAAACTGCATCTCACTTCTGGTCCGAAGATGAGAGTCCGCTTCAAACAGCCTTGTCTTTCCACAAAACATCTTCTTTTCCAAACAGTGGCACCCTTAATCCGGATTACAGTCCATTTTGTTTTCGAATACACGGGTAAGTCCGAATCGATAAAAAATGACGATACCCAAGTAGAGGATTCAACATTGATCAACATCTTTGTGTGTGATGAGAACAGGTGAAGGAAATAAAGTGAACCGCGTATATTTATAGGGAAAGACTGGATCGAAACGGATTAAAATGGTTGACCAATCCCAATACGCGTTACAAAATTCGGTCACTTCGCGGAGCCTGTCTTCCAATCCGAAAAGAGCTCCCTGTGACGGTCAAAATTCCTATATACGTTCACTAGCGTTGGTGCACAGTGAATTGATGCGACATTGTTGGGTCGAACATGACGGAACCTAAGAAGATAATGACTTGCAGTGCACCGGCTACGGAGACGAAAAGCGATGACATAGCAGCAGCTACTAAAGTGAACTCAGTATCGCTGTCCAAAGAGATTGATTTCAACTGGGATTAAGTAGATTTTCTCTCTTCGCAAAAATTTGTACCGGCACCAGTACATTCACCAATTTCTCCTTCTTTACGACGCATTGACGCTTTTAGACAAAGACAAAAAGAAGAATTAGAGAAATTTTTACAGCAACAGAAAGAAGCAGAAGAAGCATTTCTGCTTAAACAGCAACAGCGAGAAGAAGAGGCGAGAAGGAAACGACAGGAAGAAGAAGAAGAAGCAGAAGAAAAAAAGCAAGTCTAGGAGAGAAGGAAAATAGTGAAAGTCAAACGGTCACGATACTCTTGGATATTTTAACGGAGTTAAGAAGACTGAAAGAAATGTATCAGACTTCTTTATTACGACCGAAGAGAAAAAGACCTTCCTGAGCCAAGCAGCCTAACATTGTGACTACACCAGAGATAACACCGTTAGTAATTTTTACTAAATCATTGACAAGAGCAAGTCCACAAGTTGGCCTTGGCCGTGGCAAAGGCATAAGGCAATTAAAGCGAATTGCTTCTCGTTCTTGAGTGTGTTCTCAGGAAACAAAAGACTCAACGGTCCTTTTCAGGACCACCCATTACTTTAGAAAAGAAATAATATTCATTTTGCCAAAAAATTAAATGAAAACTTAAAATTGCTTGTATCACCCTAGTATGCATGTATGTATATGTGTGTGTTTATGCGTGAATGTAGACTCTTATTCTAAAAAATTAAAACCAGGAGACACTTACGTTTTTTTAATCTGGTATATTCTGATACAACTATTTGCAATTCAATTCACAACAGAACACAACACTTGTTTAAAAAAGTTCATAGACTTCTTCTTTGTCTGTATTTGGTTCACTCTCTATGTTTTTTGAATTTCTTCACTTTCACAGTTTCCTTCTCCTCCTCCTCTTCCTCTCTTTTTTCTCTCCTTTTCTTCTCTTTCTGAACGTCTCGGGGTTCTTCCTTTTCCTCTTCTTCCTCCTTCTCCTGCTCCTGTTGTTTCTTAGGGCACTCTGAAGACCAATGTCCTCTCTCTTTACAATGATAACAGGTATCTCGACTCTTGTCTTTTTTGACACTGGTTTTTAGACGGTCTGGACATTCTGTAGCCCAATGCCCTTTATTCTTACAGATATAGCAAGTATCCTGACTTTATCTCGAAAAGAGGAAGAATAGTCCGTTGGATTGTCTGACGAAAACTTTCGTATGACACCTCGTAAAGCTCTAATCAGAAGTTCGATTTGTGTGGGTTCTTCCATCGTACTGGTGAGCTTGAATACAAAATTAATACTGAGAGGGAAAGTACTAGCCCTTTATATATGCAATGATTTGACATGAATATATAGGGTCTATGGCATTTCAAATGTAGTCATTTCACATTTTGCAATTAAGATGAAACGATCGCACGATTTCAGTGAGAGAGAAAAAGAAAGTAAAAGGCAGAAACGTGATTTATCGCCTCGCACAGTAGCCGAATTCTTAGTTCAAATGCATGCCAGTGATTTTGAAGATGAGATGAGTGAACCAGAATCTAAAGCCAGCGAGTCTACACCAAAACAAAAAAATTTTCAACAGAAAATTTAGAACAACGGCCCACACGTACACGGTGAAATTTAAAGATTTTAAGTCTGACGTACCACTGGAGAAAGCAGAAGGGTTTATCTCCGATGTGTGGGATTCTTTGTTAAACAATCTGAAACAGCAATGTCAAGCCAAAGAAGACGATCGCTTGAGACTTTCCATTCATCACGACAATTTGAAGTCTCCCGTATGGATCGAGTTTAGCAGTCCATCAGAATTGACACCTTCCAAAAATCATCGACAAGATTCAACACGTGCAGCAATTCAACGACAAGTTTCACATCACCGACAGAAAAGTGACACTGTTCATGACCCACGTTTTTCTTCCGCAAGGGACAGGACATGGCAAAAAAAGTGTTCTTGGTAGACAACCTTCGCAGCATTAAGCGTAGCCTTGTTCAAATTAACAATCCTCAAGACAAGATGTGTTTAGCCCGTACCATCGTGGTGTGACGAACGTATGCCGACAAGAACAACACGGCAGAATGGAAAAGAGCCTGGAAAACTATTCAACGATCGGACCGAGCCAAACAACAAAGAGAGGCAGAACTCCTGTTACAGCAAGCGGGGCTATCTAAAGACACGTCCTGTGGCATTCCTGAAATGCAAAAGTTGCAAGACGTCTTGGCTCCACGTTACACCAAGTGCACCCTCAAGAAGTGCTCGGACCTCTGTTGTTTCGAGGCAAAGATTTCAAAGACGGAAAATAAATTCACGTCTATCATCACGATGAACATTTTGATGCCATTACCAGTATTACTGCATTCCTGTCATACGGTTATTACTGTGAGAAATGTGACTATGGCTATAACAATCGAGAGCAACACAAACATTGTGGATCGAAACGTGAGGGATGTTTAGCCCCTCTAAACCCTGTTTGGGCGTAGGACAAGAACGAGTGATTTGCTCTGCTTGTCAGCGCACGTTTGTCAGCCTGCCTGTTACCAACAACATTTAAAGACACAAGGTTCACAGCGGAAATGTGCATATCAACTCCTGAGATTGTGCCCTACTTGTGGACAAGGCATACGTACCAACAGTGACAAGGCACACGTCTGTTCAGGAAAGAAAAGATGTCACATTTGTCACCAAATGGTGGACTTGGAACACCAATGCTACATTCAAAAATACCATTCTAAACATGAAGAAAAAGAAGAAGAGGACAAAAAGAAAGGCAATGTCATCTCTTTCGATTTCGAATGCATGCAAGAAACTGGTATTCACATTCCTAATTTCTGTGTGGCTCATCGAGCGTGCGAAAAATGCATCCAAGTGCCTATCTTGAGTCATTGATATCACTGTAGCTAGATTCTTGGAGGACGTGAAAAAATCTTTCGGGGACCGAACACATTGACCGATTTTGCCCAATGGTTCTTAGACCCTATCGACGAAACGTGGAGCCAAGAAGACATCGAACGTTACGGAGATTGTCATCGTTATGCCACGGTAATGGCTCACAATTTCTCGGGATACGATGGACAGTTTTTGATGAGATACTATACGGAACAAAGTACCGAACGTCCTAAAGTGACTTTAAACGGAGCCAAAATCATTTCCATGCAAGTGGGACAAGTGCAGTTTAAAGATTCGATGAATTACTTGACCATGCCTTTGGGTCGTATGCCTAAAACGTTTGGCATGTCAGAAATGGCCAAAGGCTATTTTCCACACATTTTCAATACCGAAGCCAATCAATATGCTGTTCTACCCCATTTGCCCGAGGTTCACTACTACGACCCCGACAACATGTGTACCGAACAACGAGAAGTTTTCTACGCATGGTACCAGAGTCACACTTCGGACCCTTTCGATTTTCAGGAAGAAATGTTAAAATATTGTCGTTCTGACGTGAACATTTTACGGCGTTGCTGTGGAAAATTTTGACAACTGTTCATGGAGCACGGAGGGATCGATCCTTTGAAAAAAGCCTGCACTATTGCCAGAGCATGCTCCTTAGTGTACCGTCAACGATTCATGCCCGAAAAAACCCTGGCTGTCATAAGCCCTCAAACTACCAATTTTCTCAAACGTGAAAATTTGGTTAAAGCACTACGCTGGTTATATTATTTGTGCGACAAGGAAGACAAATGGATTCAACATGCCCGCAACGGAGGAGGTGAAAAGACCATCGGAAGGTATTCTGTGGATGTCTGAGACTTAGATAATCCCGAGATCGTGTAAGAGTTTAACGGGTGCTTATTTCACGGATGTCCCATCTGCTATGCTCAACGTGACACTAAAAACCAGTTTTTACAACAGACCATGAAAGACTTCTACAAGACCACTTGTCAGCGGCGGTTGAAGTTAGAAGAGCAAGTGATAGAAATGTGGGAACACGAATACGATCAGCGATTGAAAACCGATCCTGAGTTTAAGAACATTGTGGAAAGTTACAAGCTAGTAGACCCTCTGAACCCAAGGGACAGTTTGTACGGAGGACGGACGAATGCCACCTGCTTGATGTACCAAGCCGACGAGGAGAAAGGAGAAGAAATTAAATACTTGGACGTGTGTTCTCTGTATCCGTACGTGTGCAAATATTGTCACTTTCCCGTAGGTCACCCACAATTGCTGACCGAACATATCGACGTGGACAATATTCGACAATACGAAGGATTAATCAAGTGCAAAGTCTTGCCTCCCACGAATTTGTACCATCCAGTGTTACCCCATCATTGCCAAGGAAAATTGTTGTTTTCCTTGTGTCGTACTTGTGCTGAAACATGCAACCAAGACCACCCTTGTCAGCACATCCAGGAAGAACGAGCCTTGACGGGAACGTGGGTTAGTGTAGAATTGTTTAAAGCTACGGACCTGGGATACCAACTGTTAGAAGTGTACGAAATTTACCACTTTCCCAAAAGAGAAAAATACCATAAGGGAGACGAGACTCAAAAGGGCATTTTCGCAGACTACGTGAATGCTTTTTTGAAACTGAAACAAGAAGCCAGTGGCTATCCTTCCTGGTGTCACACTCCCGAAGACCAAAATAAATTCAAAGAGAAATACTGTGAGCAGGAAGGCATCACTTTAGACCACATCGAAGAAAACGAAGGAACGCGATCGTTTGCCAAAGTGATGTTGAATTGTTTGTGGGGCAAAATGGTACAACGCACGTGTTTACCCAAGACGGAATATTTGACAGAACCTTCCCGCTACTTCCAGGTGATTCACGACAAAACCAAATACATAAAACACGTGGACGTCGTTCGTGAGGACTTGCTTTTAGTCAAATACGAAAAAGAACGTGACAGCCCATGTTCGCTTAAAACTGTACGAAGCTTTTGAACTGTTAGAAGATCGTGTATTGTATTTGGACATGGACAGTTGCATCTACATCAGTCGTTTGGGTCAAGAGCAACCTAAAATCGAAGGAGACTGTTTAGGAGCCTGGACGGACGAGCATCCCGTGGACAAGATTCTAAGTTTTGCCAGTGGTGGTCCCAAAAATTACGGTTACGAATACCATGACCCACAAGGAGAAGTGCACACAGAGTGTAAAATGAAAGAATTGACTCTCAATTATCGCACCAGTGAAGTGGTAAACTTCGGCGTACTAAAAGATGCCTTGCATTCTGGACAGGACGGAGAATTTAAAGTGAGCACTTACCAACCCAACAAGATTGTACGTTTACCCACACATCAAATCGTCAGTCGACCCTTGGAAAAAGTCTATCAAATTGTGTACCAGAAGCGAGTATGGCTTCCCAATCACTTCACTTTACCATACGGACACGATGATATTTGTCAGCATATAAAAAGGGACAACGTCCAAGACCAATAATTCATTGTCACTGCAAGTGCTAAGAAAGAAAGATGAGTAATTTCAAAAAGCATGTATCAAGCGTAAGACTCAAGTTCAACAAGAAACTCGAGTGCGATGCTGTGCCTCACGATCACACCACCAATGGAGTACCACATCTTTGTTGTTTATTTACTAACGCCATGGTAAACTACGTGCAACCAGTGCGACTCCCAGACTACAAGACTTTACTTTATGGACATGTCAATATCATCCAGAATAAAAAGGGACAAATTCCAAAAACGACACTTTATTGCGAGGACAAACGTCGAGAAAGATGAATCACTCTAAGCAGATGAAAGAAGAGAAGGAACAAACATCATTGGCTTCTTTCACCACCATACCGTCACATCAAAGTGCGCCAAAGAAGGAAAAGGATTCATTAGACCTAAAAGAGTATTTTAGCATCCAAATGATATCAGACAGCGAATTCGATAAAATTTAAGACGACAACTTACACCTACATTGTGAAATCACGAGTGGTAGCTGACCAAATTTAAACAACGTGTGTGACGGATATAGAGAGAAACATGAACTTTGTCATATTTGATTGTTTGTTACATGTTTTGGTTTAGCTTTTTATCCAAAATGGACATTAATTATAGAATAAAAAATGTCATTCTTTAATGAAAGGTGTATACGTTGTATAATTATCTTCAAGGCATGAACTTTTAATTTCAAAAAGTAGTTTATTAGAACCAAGAACAAAAAAACTTGTCAATAGGTTTGTTCCATGTCCAAAATTTTTATGTATTAAATGGATAGTGCTTAGACCATAGCACAGGCCAGAGAGCCCATGTATATAATTGAATAAATGTTTTGTACCCATACAAAAGGCTTTTCTTAGTGTTTCTTTTTTTATTGTTATTTCTTATTGTTCTTATTCTGTTTGAGTCTTTCTTCAAAACATCTTTGTTCTCTTTTTGTGTGCCTGGATGTACATTTATTTGCTTCTGTACATGGATATGTGACCCTATAAACCCCATAATGTCATCCATGTTCAATTCCCATTGACCTCCAGGCGAGATTTCCATTTTAAATTCCCACTGACACCAATTTTGATATACGTATTTTTAACGTTAAGATCCCAATAACGCAATATTGGCCCAATCCCTTGTCGCTGTGTTCAATTACCCAATCACTCCATGTTAAATTTCCCCATGTTAAATTCCCCTTGTCGCCAAAATACCCCAGGGGGTGTTTGTAATGTATTTTTCCTTTGTCGCTACCATATACTACTAACGTATTAACAGTTTGCTACGGGAAACAAGAATGTCTGGGGAGTGTTGAATAATAAAAACGAAATGATTGGTAATGGCAAGTTTGGACCAATAGCACATGGCCAAGAAGGTGACAGCAAGTGCACAAAACCAAGCGCACCATGTTGTTGGAGTTAGTAAGAAATCATCCGGTAAGTAGAGGCATAAGAAATATGGGCCTGACTGTGGGAACAAGCCGTGCAACATTTTGACACCCAAATCAATAGGCTTCGTCCCTTCTTTAAGTGCAAGCCCGCCTCAAACGTTGGTCGAAGTACCTGGTGCGGAACTCTTCCCTATTATGTAATTAAACGTGACATTATTCCTTGAATCACAATGATCTTGACCATTGGCTGTTCCGCCTCAAGATCCAAAAGGATGCGGAAGGTCGTTCGTTCGATCATACCAAAGACTTACAAAAATGCTACTAACAGATGCTTCGCTTGGAGCTCAGCATTAAGGGTTTAGTGTTAGGACTGGTATCAGGATAATGTGCCTGGCTGGGACATCATGCTACATGTATGCGGCATGATGCCCCTGTGCTAGACATCATTATAAACTGCCACACTGTAGACATTGTAGCGATATGAATGAAAGAAAAGCTACGTTAAAAAAACCGAATCACACACACACACACACACACACACACACACACACACACACACACACACACACACACGATCAAAACGATACAAAACGATACAAACTCTGTTAATGGTACATGTTCGATAACAACACTCAACTATTTTCCTTCATGAGTAACAGTAACCGTGACCTTTGACCTTCGATTCCAAAATCCATACTCCTTCTCCTTACCTAAAGTGCAAATTATTTGCAAAGTTTGACACAAGTCTGTGATGTAGACCTAAGATAACATCGATTACTAAAATCTTCATACAAAACCATTTTTCTTCTTTCAATCACAGTGACCTCGACATTTGACCACCAAATCGATAGGAATATTCTTTGTTGCAAGTATAAGCTATTGACAACGTTTGATCTAAGTATATGAAGTAGAACAAAATGTTATTTTGCAGAAATAGAATTGATAGCAAAGAAGCAAGCGTAGAAGATCTTAACTATGCTGTTGTTGTAGGGCTTAACGCCATTTTTCAGCACATGATAGGCTATACATGGCGGCCAGTATTAATGGTGGAGAAAGTAACCGGGAAATCCGCAGAAATAACCACCGACCCACGAGAAGCTACCGGAAAGCTTTCTCACATATCCACTTTCGCCGAATCTTAGACTCGAACCCACGCAGACAGAGGTGAGATGGCAGTGTTCCGTAACGGAGAGCGCTTTAGGCCACTCGGGTACCCTTCTTAACTCTCTCTCTCTCTCTCTCTCTCTCTCTCTCTCTCTCTCTCTCTCTCTCTCTCTCTCTCTCTCTCTCTCTCTCTCTCTCTCTCTCTCTCTCCATATATATATATATATATATATATATATATATATATATATATATATATATATATATATATATATATATATATATATAGTATTATAATGGTATGTCAGATGAGCTTCTTTGTGACGTCATCAGTATGCTTCGTGCTACCTTGAAAATTGCCAGTCCTACAAGTAAAGAATGCTCTTTTCCTTCTTTATATTTTATTGCATTCTGTACTAAGACAGTTGTAGGGAAAATATCGCAGCATATGCATCTAAACTGAGTGTGATTAGTTTTATGTGTGGTTATTTTAAATGTTTTTCAATTTTAAAATGAAAATCCTGAATTTTTTTTAACATGGATATGCTTATAGTCTTCAACGTGGAAACTTGCCAGTGGTCTGAATTGTGATTATGTGCTAGAACTTTCGATATATCGCAATATTATTATCCAAAAACGTTATTGTTTGAATTCGTTATAATTCCAAATTAATGTTACAGTCAAAAATGATATCGATGAGCACTTTGTTTCCAGTGAATAATAGTTTCAATAAATATTTCCACCCAAATGGAATATTAAACACAATAAGACTCATTCTGGCTCAGATATTAAATGCAAGTACATACCGTCAAGGAGTACAGCCGTTCTATTACAGAGGATAAATCAATATCGACTATTCAAGAAAGATAATCAAGCACCAGAGCGACACGGAACCTAGTTTTCACTTTGAGGCAAAAGTGAATACCTCCAAAATATACCAATATATACAAACCATAAACTGGGGCCCCGAGTGGCCGAGTGGTCTAAAGCGCTGTCCGTTATGGATCTGCGTAGGTTCGAGTCTAGGATTCGGCTAATGTAGATATGTGAGAAAGCTTGCCAGTAGCTTCTCGTGGGTCGGTGGTTCTTTCCGGTGATTTCCCGGTTTCTTCCTCCACCATTAATACTGGCCGCCATGAATAGCCTATCGTGTGCTGAAAAATGGCGTTAAGCCCAACAACAACAACAACAAACCACAAACTATTTTAGAGATTTAAAAAATAATCAAAACCTGGCAAACAAATGTTATAGTGTTTTAAGCTTTTGCTTTAGCTGCTTCTTATGTATATTTAGTTTTTACTTCTTGTTGGCTCTTCCAATGAGTATATGATATGCATATCTGTATTTTGTACTTGACCTTACTTAGTCCCAAATCAAGTTAATGGTCTACCTGACCAGTGGCAGTTATTTTGCAAACAACATATACATATCTAATATTTTTCTAATATCATTGTTAATGGAGGTAAACATATTTATTTGAATATGAGTCTAGGACATCAGTTTCCACTTGGATATTCCTAAACTTGTTGACAACTTTGAATATTCTAGAGAACAGAATGTTTACTTGACAAAATTACTCATTATTGCCTTAACATTTAAAGCAGAATCAGTCTTATTGTGTACTGAAAGTTTAATTAGAGCGGATTTATATTTTTAAATTATTCAAGCGAATTTGAAAAAAGTGCTTAATAATATTCTTGAATTAGAACATTAATTTTTTAATTATAGTGAAATAAGACCCAAAATTAGTTACAAATATGTAATTCGTACGACATTTCGATTATAATTTGTTTTTCTATCTTAGGTTCATTGATAATATAGGTCAAGCTCAATAAATAGGACAGAGATTTTAGAAGCGTATGGAGCTGGTAAGATTTGGATAAGTACAATAATTTTATGTGTAACTCTAATAACTTTATGTGCAATTATAACATTTACAAATATAATTGAGTATTGTTTGATTCTGACATAAACATTATGCCAATGGGGCTTCAAGACTTTTGACCTCCTCTTGCAGTTCTAACCCAGTACCTCTACCCTTCCCAGCAATGTAACAATACCCTCATCTCCTAAGTAACAGCCCTGCAAATGGAAACCAGAACGACACCTGCATTTTTCTTTCTTTCGATCTGAGAGTGACCATCAACAAGTACAATCCAACAACCAACATAACAAAAACATAACAACAAAAACATAGCCTACATAACAATTCTATCAAAAGCGTTTTCTTTGTGAAACAAGAGCATTTCTTCTCTTTCTTCTTTATGGCGTAAATAGTTATTTGCTCTCTTTATTGTTAAAGTATTTATTTATTATATTCCTGACTCTTTCCATACATCTTTGGTAATATAAACATAAATTAGAAGGGTTTTGATCCTGCCGTCGTCACTGAACATGCTTTTGACGACTTGGATTCATTTTGAATCAAGTTTTATTAGTGTACGTATGGGTATATGGGAAATACGCAGGCCTGGGGAAAAAGGACAGTGACATTATTGTGATAACGTTCAAAGTTACTTCTATATTTAATATTATATGCTTTTTGTTCAGATTTATGCTATATAATTTTGATACACATTCTAAAAATAATTTTGACTACAAACCTATTCCATCATTACATATCATTACCGTATGAATTTACCAATAAACAGGTAAATACGGCTGTTAGTGAGGGTTTTGTTTTGTTTTGCATATGTAGTGACCAGTCAAATGTCAACTCTTGTAGTAAACACGCTACTCGGATTTAAATGTCAGAGCGTGAAAGCCATTAGATGTTGGTTCAGATAGTAATGTGATTTCATTGTGACAGTGAATGAATTCACATCTATTCAGTGCGTAACTGTATAATGACAATGATTTACGGCGGACTCAAAAAGGCTTATTTACAGCTAAAGCTCTGCATTGAACCCAGGTTTTTCACATTTTAAAAATTTCAGCGATTATTACATATTTTTAAAAGATCAATCACTTTATAAATAAATAATTCATCTTCCTTAATAACATTACGTTATATAGGGCGGTCAAGGGACACAGTACCATACGTCTCCAAGACGTCACGCGACGTCGGTCAGAATACATGCGTCAACAGCATCATATATAAACAATTTTGGTCGCTACTTGATTTTACCTACTTCACATTATTAAAATTTATTTATTATGTTTTTCTGCATAACGATTGTTTGAACTATAGAGCTCTAAGGTGGAAGAAAATAATTACAATGTATGGAAAACTGGCTTCATCAAGCATCGTAGATTGGAGGAGGATAAAAATGAAAGCGGTCAGTCCAAATATCGGAAAGTGTAAAAATTAGTCTTTTAAAAGACTCTTTTAGAGTATGGTAGATAGACAGAATCTTATGTCAGCAAATGTAGCAAGGATTGTCCCTCCCGTGTGGGACTTTACAGTCACAGAAGACGCTGCACAGCTACAAACTAGGACACCTTTCATGGGCGCATTTCCATCGTCTCTCGAGACTAACGGAAGCCAACCAACCAACCATGTCAGAATGGGTAATGGGGGTAATATAAGGCAATTTTTTGGTGCACAATCATCACGTCATCGCATACTACAAGACTATATTCGAATGCATCCAAATTGTCCATGGCAGAAGCGTCATCAATTGTGGGGAAAAAATTGATGGTAGACTTTGTCGTCTTGGTTGTGTCACTCAACGCTTCTTTAAAGTTTCTGGGAACATCGTAATACGGTTGATCATCAGGTGACGCCGCATTCAACCGAATTTATCCTACGTCAGCCATTGTAAAAGCATATTCAGCAGTAGTTGAGTTTTTCAGAGGGACCAATGATTAGCTGACAAATTAAATTTGAAAACACGAAAATGGGCCCATGTTTGGATGGTTTTATTTACTACTTTCGCAGAGAAGTAAATGACAGAAACAAAACAGAATCTTCCGATGATTTCCTTTCTGTAATGCCGTTGAATAATACAATTGCTTTATAATAATAATAATAATAATAATAATAATAATAATAATAATAATAATAATAATAATAATAATAATAATAATAATAATAATAGTAAAATAACGAGAACTTTATATAGCGCCTAATCTTTAGAAGCTCTAAGCTCTTTACAACATTTGACAACACTTAAAAAGAATGAAAACATATGATATGATTACAAAAATAAAAACGAACACCAAAATATTAGAAACAGAAAAATATGCTGTTAATTTTTAAGTTAAGGATACGTTATATGGATACATTAGTAGGTCTTCATGACTGTTCTTGCAGTTGAAATAAGTGAGTTTTAAGAGCACTCTTGAATGAGATCACTGTGTCTTTGTGTCTAAGTGTAGTGGGCAATTCGTTTCACTTTGCTGGGCACTGGTATGCAAAAGAACGTTGTCCATATGATTTCAACTTCGTAGAGGAAATAATGAGAATACGAGTGTCAGAAGGGGAGCGTAAGCACCTTGCAGGTTATATCAGATAGTTATGTTGGGACTGTAGCTCGTCAGTGAAACGTATCACAGAGAACAACTTTTGTGTGTAATTTTGGATCGTATGGATAGTCAGTGCAGGGTACAGAGCAGCGGAGAGACATGCTCTGATCGTGGTACTCTAAGGATGATCGGTGTGACAGTGTTTTGAACTTTTGGAAGTTTCTGAAGTAATTATTGTGATGAACCATGTGTTCATATTGTGTGCAGTATTGCAGAAAAACCAGTTCCGCAAATCCAGCGCGAGTTATTAAAAAAAAAAACAAAAACGTTATATACAAACCACAATCAAGGGAACTTGTGTTCAGAATGGAATAAAGACATTCATCGGTTATTCGGACACATATATGCAAAATAATTATTTATTGCGATCTCACGAATGGTTAACACGACTTTCATTAATTAATAATCACAGCAGCGTTGAATAATGAAGTCACAAGCACAATTGGAATAAAATCAGCGAATACAAAAGACTGTCACGGTTCCTTAGAAAATGATTTCGCAATCATCACAATTAGAACCACTCGCAAACAATTTTGTATATTGTTACGTATATGTAATTTAATTACTTGTGTGTCAGTTTTAAATATTTTACTTTATATTTCATTACATGTTATTGTAATTATAACTTTATTCACTTGATTTTAAATTTTTCCAGAAAATTCAGTTTAGTCAGTTCTTTTTTGATATGGTAAAAATACCCAGTATTGCTACAATGTATTTTAGTTGACCTAGTTCCTGATCTTGATTCAGAACTAGTAAACAAATTTTTTTTTCCTAGAGTGACATTCATTGGTCTTAATCAAGGTCATAATTGGCTTGCGTGTCAGTTCTATGTAAACAATTTTTTAAAAATTATATTCAATCTTATAGATTCGTTCAGTACAATCGAATTCGTCCATAGCGAACGTGACAGCCTTCCTGTGGTGCTACTCTGCCGTTCGAACTAAGTGACCACGTGACCCTATCATGTGATTTAAAATTGCGTGTTAAAACTGATGTTTCATAGTGATATCAGTCAGTCGTAATTCATACCTTGCTCAAAAGTTAGTGATTCTGTTGTTGCCAGCATAAATTGAATTTTTTTATTTAAAAAATGTATTCACCCTGGAAAAAAAACTTGTGCTCATCAAAATTCTCGGACAAAGACTTTTGTTGGAAATTTTTTGGAATTCTAAAGCTGGAATATTCATTTTAGTGATTCAACAAGCAACTGTCGACACGACAACACAAAATAGGTTATAGAAGACGTCATCGCCTTCCATCTTGGAACTTCATCGGGATTAAAAGAAACTTTGATTTTTGTAGAACTTTTTAGTGATAGGAATTATAGTTTTACATTCTATGATTAAGTTTTGGATTAGATTCACAAACCGTAGGTCCTTTTTCATATTGTAATTTGTTTTCTAGGGAAATAAATTATTCTGTTAAAATTTACAAAGCTTGTTGGCTTCACTTTTTTCTTTGTTACTTTTGTACGAGCCTAGACATTTAACAAAAGGTAGATGGAGGGTTAGAAGATGATTATAATCCACTTCACTTTCATGTATTCATAATCTACTATATAACTTTTAGCTAACATGTGCAAAAATCACCTGGAAGAGAGGCTGTGGCCGTTATCAAGAGTAATAGGGCAAAACATGCAATATGCTTCTACTAAATCCCATAATTTACAACCAGTGACACATGAAATAATGCTATCCACTAATACAATAGATAAATACGGCGGTTAGTGATTACTCTTTTTTGTATAAGTAGTGGCCAATCAGTCCTGTCCTCTGAAATCAACAAGCTACTCCGGTTTAAAGGTCAGTGTTACTAGTAGATATTAGCTATTGTGTTGCTACGTGTTTAATGAGTAATGAGTTTACATCGGATTCGACTAAGATATATATATATATATATATATATATATATATATATATATATATATATATATATATATATATATATATATATATATATATATATATATATATATATATATAATGTGATATTCAGAGCGCTTTTATGAACACTAATTCCAAGTGAAGGCCTGGATTTAACCAAAAAGAAGAAAAAGACAAAGAAGTTACCTCAACGTGTATCAATCGTTTAGATTATTCTACTAAAATAGAATATATGGTAATTGTCAGGTAATAATTCAAATATCCCAATAACATTACACGGCAAGAACGAAACACATATCATTACACATCAAATATACCATATTTAGAATATAGGTAATGAGCCCAGTAGAAACAGTACATTGTAATACTTTCTAACTCGGAGTTACTAGATTACATTACAATAATGAAATTTTGCCAATATACACCGCCCCCCCTCCCCCAGCGCATTCTCCATCTCTTATGAATACATGGAAGTCCTCATCAACAATGTGTAAATAGGCTGTCATGGAACTCCATGGACTATATGACAGCTGTCATGGAACTCCATGGACTATATGATAAACATTTTTTTTCCTTCTAGTTTCCAAAACATTAGACTTACAAGGTCAAAACATTTGCATTCACGTTGGAATTCACCTCTTAAATAAATAGCAATATCATAGACTACTAGGCCTATCGTTTGTGACTTGTAATTGATGTAATGTAGTGCAGGTAATTTTATCAGTTAGAAAAAAAAGTATAATGTTTAATGTTAGCTGTGCTCATCTGAAGTAATGTAGCCTTACGTGATAAAAAGAACAATGCAAATGAGCTAAAGGTGGTCGAAATAGAGTCCATGATAGACTGGTAGAGCCAATCGCACATCAACATTAACGAGTTTAATACAACACACGATTACTAGACTAAAGCCAATATTTGGAACACTTCTCTTTTTATCCGTTAAGTAAAGGGTGAAACTAATGGCAGGCCATTATTTAGAACAGTGAAATCCACTGTTACATCGCAATTTGTTCCGGGATTCTTAACAACTTTATAAATATAAGAATCTGGAACATAGCTGTGACATTTAATGCTCTCAACGAAGGACAGTGTTCATATTTTGTGGTCATTCTTTAAACTTAGGACATACATTTAGCGAGTTGCTAAAACATACAGGTTGTTTTCGTTATCAATCAGAAGGATACATGTACTGTATACAAGCAGCGGTTACAAAGATCGCAGTTTTCTCCAGAGATTTTACACCAATAGGCAATAACCAGTAAGAAAAAGTTGGTAAGTACTGATATATACCTGACATAATAGACCATGTTGTCCACTGTTTTTTCTTTTTTTTTTCTTTGTTTTTTTTTTTTTTTTTTTTTTAAATAGGGGGACATAATCGGTGTAGGCCCGCCAACGTTTGGGTCAGAAATTCTGAGATTTTTATTTAGTATCCGGCTTTTATCCGGAGATTTGGCATGTCTGTAAAGAAATTTTGTAAGAAGAAAGTGTTGATAATCAGTCATAACTATCAGTTGTTTTGATTGTAGTAATTAATAAATGGCAGATTGTGTACAGAAAATTGTGTACAGCATTTTAGAGATGGTAAGTTCCATTGCCACCATGAGAGTAATGTGGCAGATGATTGAAATTTTCAGACCTTTGAATGTGCAAACTGTTTTAGTAAAACTGTTTGAGACAGTGCATGATTTGCAAATTGCACTGTGATCTTTCATTTTGAATATTACTTACATAGAATTTATTGTAGGTAACAGACTTTATTTACAAAAGAAGACTCAGATTAAGAGTGAATTTAGAGTGAAAATATATTTTATTTGGTAACAGTATACTGACTTGGAAGATTATAGGTGAGATTTGGAATCATTCAGTGTGTTCATTTTCATAATAAATAGTTGATCAAAGGCTTTACATGAATTATGAAATTATTTTGATACTCTTATAACAATGTTTAATGTAAATTTTAAACATTTTTTCAGTTTACATTATTTAAAAAACACACATACACAAACATAAACACATAGTTTTCAGTAGATTTAACAATGTAAGAGTTGTTTGACCCTTGATTCCAAAATTTCAACAGTCCAAATGAAAATTGTTGCTTTTAGTTTCTTAGGTGTCAGAGGGTCAGAAAAATTATCACGGGTCTTTCCTACTATCACTGGTATGTCTTTCCTACTATCACTGGTATGTCTTTCCTACTATATCACTGGTATGTCTTTCCTACTATCACTGGTATGTCTTTCCTACTATCACTGGTATGTCTTTCCTACTATCATTGGTATGTCTTTCCTACTATCACTGGTATGTCTTTCCTACTATCACTGGTATGTCTTTCCTACTATCACTGGTATGTCTTTCCTACTATCACTGGTATGTCTTTCCTACTATATCACTGGTATGTCTTTCCTACTATATCACTGGTATGTCTTTCCTACTATCACTGGTATGTCTTTCCTACTATATCACTGGTATGTCTTTCCTACTATCACTGGTATGTCTTTCCTACTATCACTGGTATGTCTTTCCTACTATCACTGGTATGTCTTTCCTACTATATCACTGGTATGTCTTTCCTACTATATCACTGGTATGTCTTTCCTACTATCACTGGTATGTCTTTCCTACTATATCACTGGTATGTCTTTCCTACTATCACTGGTATGTCTTTCCTACTATCACTGGTATGTCTTTCCTACTATCATTGGTATGTCTTTCCTACTATCACTGGTATGTCTTTCCTACTATCACTGGTATGTCTTTCCTACTATCACTGGTATGTCTTTCCTACTATCACTGGTATGTCTTTCCTACTATCACTGGTATGTCTTTCCTACTATCACTGGTATGTCTTTCCTACTATCACTGGTATGTCTTTCCTACTATCATTGGTATGTCTTGCCTACTATCACTGGTATGTCTTTCCTACTATCACTGGTATGTCTTTCATACTATCACTGGTATGGCTTTCAGACTATCACTGTTATGTCCTTACTATCACTGGTATGTCTTTCCTAAGACAGAAAATAAAATGTACTTTAAGCCATTGTGATTAATGAATACAAGCCAGTGTATGACAATTCAATGAAAAAGAAATGTATATCTCAATAGTTTGCGGCACAGATATTTAAAAATAAATTCCAAACATTTTTTTCTTCACAAGCTCACAGACTGGTGATCAATAATGATGTTAACTGTTATTAAGGAGTTAGACACTTAGGAGGTTGTCAGAAGATTTTCCATTGAATTATTTTATTTTGAATCAATGTCTTCATTGCATCATTAAAATGTGGCATTTACAAAACAACCATTCATAACCTGTAAGAAAGTATTTATTATATATATATATATATATATATATATATATATATATATATATATATATATATATATATATATATATATATATATATACAGACACCATAATTGTTTTAAAAAAATAATATTTAAATATTTAAATGCCTTGTTAATTTCGGACATTGCTTGACTATAATTTTTGTCAAGAACTTGTTTTCAGATGTTGGCCTTCATTGGAGAAATTTTGGCAAGTGACAGTCCCTCCTCCTTTGTTCAATTACACTCAAAATTATTAACAGTACTAAACAATATTAGGTTTCATTATGATAGCTATCCAATATTTAAACTTAAATAACTTTTTGATAGTGCTAACCCTATTTGTACTTTATCATGTAATTTTTTTCATGGGTAGTTGGTTATCATTATATCCCATATTACATAATTATTTATCATTTTCTTTTTTTTTACTAGCCTCCTTCAGTTAACAAAAATATGACTGGTTGTCAGTGAATGCATCATTTATACATGAAACCAAATTCAGAAACCATGAACCCTTCTTTTCTCATGAAACAAAGCATCAAAGAGTCATGGATTAATAAATTCTTTGGCATTGTGCAGAAAAGTAAATCCATTACTTTTTTGTCCCCTGGGTCATTATGTATCACAGATTAGGCATAGATATTATCCCCTGGGTCATTATGTATCACAGATTAGGCATAGATATTGTTATCCCCTGGGTCATTATGTATCACAGATTAGGCATAGATATTGTTATCCCCTGGGTCATTATGTATCACAGATTAGGCATAGATATTGTTATCCCCTGGGTCATTATGTATCACAGATTAGGCATAGATATTGTTATCCCCTGGGTCATTATGTATCACAGATTAGGCATATATATTGTTCTACAAATAATATATAGATATCTGCCCATCAAATTAAGTGAGGGTGGGACATTTCACAAAGATGTTTATGAAAATGTTTATTTTGTTTTTGTTTTTTTTTATTTTCCTATGTATAATCTCATCCTCTTGGTAGCCTCAGGCAGACAATATTTTTCAGATGCTGACCAAATCTAAGTACATGCAGATGTACCATGTAAATAACTGTACATAAATATGCTACTGGCACCAGTGAATATCATAGTGAATTGTTTAGTGACATGAATTTCTTGACAGATGAATATAGATCACATGGGGACATGTATATTATATGTGTGTGCTTTTCTAGCAGAATGCAACTGATACATGAATTTTCTAATATGGGACCTATACTCTAATTCATGTATATATCATATACATGTATCATACCTAATGCCTTATGAATTTTACTAAACAAATGTAAGTTGTCAATATACAAGTATACATCAGACTAGTTTTCAAACTTTCCTGTAGTGTTAGAAACAAAATGCTTGTTTTACTTATTGGTAGCACCTTATCATATGAGCTAATGGTAACCCTGTTACAGGTTTGTGGGTGGAGAGTTGGGGCTGCAAATTTGTCTTGCCCTGTTTGTTTAATTAAGGAACTAAATATGTTTGATCTATGAAAACACGATGAAAATATGGTATAGTAAATCATCTGTGCAAGGCAGTTGGAGTTGCTCAAGGATATACAAAGGTAGCTGATCTGAACTGATCAGTCAGAATCTATGCTCTTTCAGTTCCATGGCTAGTATATCAACCACAGAGCATGTAGACATGTTCAGAGACAATATGTTGTTGTTATAGGGTTTAACACCATGTTTTAGCACAAGAGAGGCTGTATATGGCAACCAGTATAACTGGTGGAGGAGGAATCCTGGAAAACCACAGGAAGAACCACTTACCCACAAGAAGCTACTGGCAAACTTTCTTATGTACCCATGTTAGCAGAGCCTGAGACTTGAACCCACACAGACAGTGGTGAGATGGCAGTGATCTGGAACAATGAGCACTTTAAACCACTTGGCCACTCTGGGCCCCTACACATACATAATGTATTATTGAAATGTTTCTTTTCACAGGCCAAGACTTAATGCTGACATACTTGTAAAACCAAAAACCCCACAGTAAACATGTTTCTGGTCAGCCAACTGTTCTGTTTCTCATTATCAACCCATATACTTTGTTCCCCCCTGGAAAAAAAAAGAAATCTCAAAGAATAATATTGAATATATATAATGTTTACAAAAAAACCCAAACAAAAACTGACCTGCATACTCTAATTTTAAAATCATTGCAATAGTAAAGACATGGGGGGGGGGCAGGGCTAATATGTGAGATGGCCATGGAAAATGCAGTGTGATATTTCTTGTTCTTGCATTGTCTTGCAAGTACAAACTTTACCATGTCGCAAACCCATCCTCAACTTTGTTGTGGTGGGTTACCTGATTTTGGTTATTGTAATCTAGAGGTGATCACCGATGATGTTGTAATTTGCCCCGAACAAGTAAATGTAAATATAAAGGATAAAAGTTATGGGTGCAATAAATAAAGATCTGAGCAGATATATAGAACAGAATAATACAGGCCCCTGTTACAAATAAAGACAAAATAAAATCAAAATTCATAACAATAAAATTCATAAACAAGTGTGATAACCATTACAATTTGAAAGATACACTTCTTTCTTTTTGAATCAACATATTTAAGGAATTTCAAATACAAATAAGATTATATCAGTAGTCAATCTGTTAAACAGTAGAATTAAATTATTATTGAATTGAGTGAGAGATGGAACAACACTGCCTTGTATCAATTCATAACCTGATGACTCAGTCCAATTCCACACCAACTGTCCCTCTTGACTTTTTTAAGTCTGGTTCTTCTCCACTTTTCCCCTTCTTTTTCCAAATTCTTAGGTATCACGCCACTTTTGGCCCTCCATCTTTGTGTAACCCATTTGGGTTTGTAAATCATAAGATGTCCTGTTTCATCTGGTTAATATGACTTGTGAAGCTATCTCATCTTCGAAAAACATAAACAAGAGTACCCTAAATCTTTGGTTACATTATACTGTAGATAAATGATTACTCTAACCCCTCCTTAGGTTAAATATAATTCTATCGGAATTCAAACATGCCATGGCAATCTAATCTAATTGGCTATGATAGATGATACAAGTCAAGTTTCACAAAATTGATGGTTGGCTAATGACTATTTCTACACCCTATTAAGAGGTTAGTTCCAGACTAGTCTCATTACACCAAAGAATGAATGAAATTCCTTACACTATGATATTTATAACAACAATCAAGTAGTTATCTCTCATGATCTCATATCAGAGAATTCACACAGATTCTTGCATATCTACTAAAATAAGGCAAGAAATTCTAGATACATAGTTTCCTATATAAAATAAGGCATGAAATCCTTACACATAACTTCTTAGAATAATCGAGACTCTACCTACCTTCAATGAGCTGTCAATAAATATATTAAGAAATATATTGTGCAGACTCAGATAAACGAAGTCAACACAGTTATACCATATCAAGAAAATTGATCTGCAAATTTAAACAAATAAATCCATGCAAATACAAGCAAATAAATCCAACAAGTCATCATAGCATTATCAATGAATTACATAAAATTGATGCAAAATACATTGTGCTTTAAAGCTTTTGTGTCTGTTAATTTCTCCAGACAATCATCTCGCCTTGATAAGTTTATGAGTGAATTTCTTTCTTAAATTAGCCGAAATCTTCTTATGTTTGTTTTCTCTTGTAGAAAAGCATTGACTGATTTCCAAATTTGTTATTTGCACATTCAAATAGAGTTTTCATGTGAAACCAGACTCCCTTTTACAGAGTATCTAATCTGGATGAAATATAATTCCTACTACTAGCCTCAAAACAATGCAGTTTGTCTGACAAACATTGATTACCCAACTGATTCCTGGTAACCTTCAGAAATGACATTTTCCATACAGATCAGAATTACCACTATCCCGTATAGTTTTAGCCATTAAAAAAAAAATTGCAAACTTGTGACAGAGCATGTGCCAATCTGTGCATTATGGCAATTTAAACACTCAAATGTCTTCATAAACCTAATTAATCATACACTTGGCCAACTAAAGGTTTCCTACCGAGATCAACAGAAAAATTTGTTCAATTACACAATGATACACAGGAAATAATTAATCAAATTCCTTGAAGTCTATAAATTAAGCCAAATACATGTACATTATTCTGAAACATAAAACAATTTGTTTTATTCGTATTTGACAATGTTTTATTTAGCTTTTCAACCTACATACACAAACTGTATAGAGAAGGCTAACCTGAAGCTTTCATCCTCACACAAAGGACTTCATCAGCAGACAGATGTAATCTCTGCTGACTTTTAATATTGCTCAGTGGAATGGCAAGTGAAGTTAACAGATTGTCCCAGATATGCCCATGCCGCAGGGCTCTTGTCCCTGTTCATAGTCAATTTTGTGCACTCAGATGTAGATCAATTCTTTAAAGACCCTGCTCAAACCAGGCTTGTTCTTGATCTAGCAATTTTTTTTTCCAAGTTACAGAATGGCCAGGGTAACATTTAATTGGTTTTGTTCTGGATCACACCTGTAGGTTGGCCTTATAAAAAAATGTCCACATATTTTGACATCGAGGTTTGTCAGTTCATTTTTTGGGATGTGTAAATTTTGACCTACCAAAGGAATATGGATGTCTGTGGATCCAAATAAGGTGAATAACTCATTTAAATATACAAGTAATCAGATTTTAAAAATAACATCCATTACTGAAATGATAAGTAATGCATGCATAAATGACCTGAATGACTTTTGTAATAAGCAGATATTAGATAGCTGAGCTGTTTCAGTCTCGTTTGGATCTCTTGTTTTCTATGTAGAGAAAAATAGCATTAAGAACAATAGAGTTTGTGTGTGAATGCTGCTTTTTTGGTTGGTGCTTTCAGAAACTGCAAGAGAATCCCCAAGGGTTTAGAGTAAAAAGTCAAAATTGAAAGAATGCAAAAATTCTGCTGAATGCTGAAATTCTGTTGAGAGTCCAGAATTTGAATTTCCCTTGCTTCTATACAAGGCCTTCTTTCTGTTATTCATTTTGTAGGCTTGTGTTGCTATTGGCGCGAGGATTTTGTTTAGGAGTAAACATCTTGTTCTAAATCTTGAACTCCATTGTCCACTGGCTTAATAGGATGCTAGAGCTATATGGGTAAAAATACAGTACAAGATTAGGTGATATTTTTGTTATCCAAATATTAACCTCTACGGAGTTATGATCAGAATTGCATTTGTCCCATCGTTTTTCTAGAGGGACTGAAAATGAGGCCTGTGTTCATTAATACATTGTGATAATTTCTCAGGAAGATACTTGGTTCATTACTTCTTAACTGAATTAATCACAATGATAAACTTATTTTGTGCATGGTTCTGTCATATTTACACCTAAAACTGCTTCCATCAAGTAATATTCTTTGGCATAGCTTTTTATCAACATTGTATAATCAAGGTTGTACTGTTGTGCCATGAAACATCTCTCTCTCTCTCTCTCTCAGTTGACCTTGAGACAAAAGGGAATGACTAAAAATTATTTTGGCAAAGAGATTTTGAGATTTCACCAAAGTTTTGATCATTATATAGTATTTTACTTACGTTTCAGTAATTTTTCAGACATATCAGAAGGTTTCAGATAAACAGTGGATGTGATTTAAACAGGACTTTATTTATGTGGGCAATATTTCAGTGCATGTGAAACAAAATTATACAGCTGTTATAATTATATGACATACAGGAGATATTGGAGTTGTACTGCAGACTTGACTTTTGAATGTACAAACTATGATGCTCTTGTGGTCTCTAGAAAGAGTCCATGTTCCATAAGCAGTTTATAATATAATTACAGTACTCCTATCTTTTGATTCTAACACAACTAGAATATTTTGATAAAAAATATCAGCAAGAATACCGCTCGCAATCACTCATGATATTGAAGGATGGTTCTACTTGTGGGCCAAGAAAACTTCGCAAAGATATGACTATCTTTGATACACATGGGTATCTGGCAATAATGTCAACAATTCCCAAACAGTGATCTATATGTTGTCACTCATTAACTTCAGGACATGAATCAGTTCCATTGATGCTTTTAGAATAGGGCTTTGTATGGTGATCACTTTGCTCCAGATCAAGGATGTTTTTAACTTGTTTTTAGTTGTACTTGGACCTCCCATCACATGTACATAGTTTACACCATGTGGGATTATTATGTTCCAGAGGAAACCTGCATATTATTGGAAGAAGTTTTGAATTATATAACTTTGAAATCATCCTGGTTCAGTTTCTTGTTTATTTATAGCATGTTAACCACTTCTATAAAGTAGTTGTAGTTCAAAATCTTTATGGCACAGCTCACAAAATACTAGTTCTGACATTCAGTATTCATACAGATTGGACAGTCACATTCTCATTGACTGCTCTTATCATTGCACATTTTTCAAATAGTTATTCAAACTCGTATCCCACTTGAAAATTTGAAATGCCATGTTGGGCAAGTACCAAATTTTGACCAATCAAAAAGCACTTTAAATCAATCTTATCTGTTAAATAATATATGGAACTAATAAAAGGATGGTTGTGGAATGGGAGACAATTTATAAAAAGATGGTCCATATTGAGAAAAAGCAGATTCAGATCAGGAGAAAAGTGAGATTCTGCTTTAAAGCAGAAAACAAGAAAACCATGTTGTTTGACGGTAGTTACATCCAATTTATGTTAAACAACTAAAAGAAAAGATTAGACAAAGAAAAATAACAAGGAAAAATGTTTAAAAAATTATTGCTCCCAAAGAGAACAAATAAAATTACAGCTGTCAGAAACAGGAAATGTAAATGTTGCAGAAAATCATTTAAATTGTACAAGAAACAAAAAAATTCAATCATTTTAAAATAGAATAAAGGTTTGTGTTTTATGTCAGTAAAGTAATATTTCTTATTGATATTTTTTATTGAAATGTCAGTGATATTGCATTCACAAATTTTCACTATATTTTCAGAAATTTTCGCAAAATCTCAGTGAAATTTCACTGAAATTTGGTTAAGTAATAAAATAGAGACAGACAGTTGTATATATTATATTGTTAGGAAGGATATACAATTTTTCAATTTAAAATAAATATTTATACAATTATATAAAGTACATTGGTTTCAAAGCCATTAGGATTCAAAGTAATTAATTTATGAATTTAGGGAGTTTCTTTTATGAGTCTATTCATGTCTCCATGTACAGTATCTATTGGCATGAAAGAAAAATCGAGTAGAGAGTGATTATTGGCATTAAAGTGTGCTGAAATATTAGAGGAAAAATGAGGATCTCTATAATTTTTTATATAAAGGTGATGAATATTCATTCTCTTAAAAACTTGTTAAAATGTTAGTCCAACATAATGCATATTATATTTTTTACAGTTTATCAAAAAATCACATCAGTTGATATGCAGTTAGTGTTATAATGTAGAGAAAATACATTTTTTGTGTTACCACTACTGAAGGAAGTTCTTTCTCTTATGTTTGCACATTGAGAGCACTGGTGTCTATTACATTTCAATGACCAGAATCCTCTTTTTTTCTGTCAGTTTAGTTCTAATTAGAAAATCTTGGCAAATTCTTGGGTCTTCTGTAAGCAAGAAATGGTTTATTATTGTAAAGTGATTTTACTCTGTTTTTTTTTGATAAAGTTAGGAGACTCCAATATTTGTTAATTATAAGGCCTATATTAAGTAACAAAGGATTATATTGTACTGTGAACGGAATTATATTTTTCTCTATTATACAATTTTCTGTGTTTAAAGCCTCATGTTGAGTAAGATTACTGGCTTTGTACAGTGCAGAATCAGTTCTATGTTTAGGACAATTTAAGTTTTGGAAATAGGTTTTCAAAACATTCAGTGAATTTTGTAATTGGCAATGATCTGAAAAAATGCAGCTGTATCTTTTGGCCTGGCTATATGGTATACTGTTTTTACATGACATGGAATGACATCTAGAATATTCTACTTACTGGTGGATTTTAGTTTCCTTGGCATGAATATTTGTAGAGATAGTGTTATCATTAATTTTAATTACATCTAAAAATGAAAGAAACATTCTAGATGCAGTATAAGTAAATTTATCTGTGATATGGAAATGATTTAGGCAATCAATGAATTTTTTCAGTTCTTCTGTTGAATGGTTGCAGATCATAAATATGTCATCTAAAACTCTACTCCAAACAGATGGATTAAACTTGTAGTTTTGAAGAAAATTATTTTTTAATTTACCCATGAAAAGCGAAGTGTATGAAGGAGCAATAGGAGTACCCACAGCTGTGCCCATTATTTGGATGTAATTTGTATTATTAAATTAAAAACAATTATTTTTCAAAATAAGATTTATATTTTACAAATATCTTCACTGTTATTAGGATTGTTATCAAGAAAATATTTACACACTTCAATACTGAAATTTGGTGAAATATCATGGTTTTGGGAGAAAATGACATTTGTGTGAATATCACTAAAATTTCAATTTGATTTCACTGAAATTTCAGTCACATTTTCACTAGGGTATGATTTTGACAAGCATATTATAGTAGTCTAAGAAATGGTTGTATGTAACTGTTATTAAATAGTTCTCTGTGTCTAAAATTCAGGGAGAAAATGTCTTAGCGTACTGAAAAACAATAAACTTATATTGACATTTTTTTGACTGATAAGTTTGGTATGTTCAATCCAAGATAGGTTATTATCTACCAAAACACCACATAGTCTTATCATGACAGACTATTTGCAAATTTTTATCCTTCCATGTCAGACATAGTTCATTACTATTGAAATTTGTTTTTTTTTTTACCTTGTTGAGACAAGTAATATTTTAGTTTTGCCAGTATTTACCATGCCATTGCATGTGCACCAGTTGTCCAGTTTGTTTAGGGCATCCTGTCAAGAAATTTCAAGTTCATTGTGTTTTGGATGTCTGACAATGTTGTGTCATCTGCATAGAGATCTGTAGATGATATGAGTCCCTTAGTACAAGTGGTAGGTCATTAATAAATAAAATAAATAGTAATGGATCTAGAATTGAACCTTGTGGTACTCCATATATAACTGTTCCAGGTTCAGACAGAATGTTTATACAAACATGTTGTGTTCTCTCACTCAAGCATTTAGTAAACCATCTAACTCAGCTTTCATCACACTGGTAAATTTTCAGTTGCTTCAATAGGATTTCATCCACCCTGTCAAAAGCTTTTCTGAAATCTACAAATACTGATCCTATTACTCTACCTTGATGAAGTGCTTGATGCCATTTATCATTTAGGGAGATAAATAGGAGTTACTTTTGCAGTTTTCAATATTTTAGGTACAGATGAGGTTGCAATACTTAAATTGATTATGGATGTTATGCTATCAAAAATTGCAGAGGCAGAAGATTTAATCCATCATGGACCAATCTGATCAAGTCCTGTAGCTTCTTGGTATCAACTTCACTGAGACATTTTTTAACATTTTTTTATACTGGTGGGATAGAGAATCATACCTTAGTGATTTTGTTGCTGCAGAACTTTTTTTTAAATTCATTAAAGTTGTTTTCTTTCACTGTTTTTTTTATAACTTTGTGGTATACTTGGTGAAAAAAAAATTGAAAATATTTGCAATGTCACTATCATCAGTGACTATATTGTCATTTACCAGAAGTGAGTGAATTTTATTTGTCCAATCATTATATTTTCTCCAGTGACTTCATTGAAAACTTTCCAAATGGAGTTTGTGCTGCTGTTTTTGTTTTCAAACAGTGATTTATAAGAAGTTTTTTTAGATTTTTTTAATCATACTTATTATTTTATTTCTCCATCCTTTAAATTGTGCATGGTTTCCCATAGCCTTGAATTGGTCTGTGTTTTCATAGTATCTAGGATTTCAGTAGTAAGCCAGTTAGGTTGGATTTCATTCTTAACTCATGTACATTCATTGGTGTATACTTACAGACTACATTCATAAATCAGTC
Source organism: Potamilus streckersoni (assembly GCA_016746295.1). Classification (NCBI taxonomy): domain Eukaryota; kingdom Metazoa; phylum Mollusca; class Bivalvia; order Unionida; family Unionidae; genus Potamilus; species Potamilus streckersoni. The sequence goes on from JAEAOA010001156.1 coordinate 919,382, forward strand.
AGTCCACATCCCCAGAGCTTCATCTATGTCATCCAAATTTTGGATCATATTCCTTGGAACTTTATATAGGTCATTGAGAGATTGTTCTTCATTAAAATTTTGAATGATCTTAAGTGATAGTTTTGTGTGTATTTTTCTTATTTTTCTTGTATTTAACCTTTCTTTTAAAAAAAAGTAGGATAGTGGTCACTAAGATCAACATTTGGTACATTGATACAAGCCACATTGTCTGGTAGGTTGGTATAAATGTGATCAATAAGACTGCTTGATATTTCTGTTGTGCTTCATTTACCAGCTGGACCAGACATAAATTCTATCCAGTTGTTACTTTTTTGAGAAGATCCTTATTTATATTGGAGTAGAAAAAACATTTTTTAACTAGATTTTTCACCAGGTTGCTTAACCATGAAAAAGGCAGCAAAATTTCTGCTTGTTACTGTATATTTCAGACTGATATAAGGGTACCATTTTCACACATCTATCCAGCCATTGCATCATAGATAATGTGGGTTTTCTGACCAGTTGGTTGTAAATTTGAGGGTGTCAGGCCCAGCTTGGCTATGAAAGTACAAAGTTGTCTTAAACATAAAATCGAACCTATTTGATTTATTTAGGGGCATGCCATTTCATTTTATAAAAGGGTTTGGGATTATCTTTCTTGCAAAAATATATTTTTCTTTGACCTTGATATCATTATTTTTCTTATTCAGCTATTGTAGTGGATATACTACTTTTTTTGATAAATCAGATCATGACTTTTTTAAGGAGCTTCCCTAGCCTCTTCCCACAAAAATTAAATGGTTGTCTCTTATTAGCATTTCAAAAAACAATTTCATCCAGTCAGCCTGTGATATTGATTTAAAGCATAAAACTGCTTTTTTGTGTGAATGTATATATGTAGAAATACTTTGTTACCTGTGTAGGGTTAATAGCTTTTTTGTGTGAATTAAAATATGGACTGAGAGGATTCTATTTGACCCAGTTTGATATACATGTATGTAGAAATACTTTGTTGCCTGTGTAGGGTTAATTGCTTTTTTGTGTGAATCAAAACATGGACTGATAGGATTCTATAAGACCCAGTTTGATATACATGTATGTAGAAATACTTTGTTGTAAGTGTAGGGTTAATTGCTTTTTTGTGTGAATCAAAACATGGACTGATAGGATTCTATAAGACCCAGTTTGATATACATGTCTGTAGAAATACTTTGTTGTAAGTGTAGGGTTAATTGCTTTTTTGTGTGAATCAAAACATGGACTGATAGGATTCTATTAGACCCAGTTTGATATACATGTATGTAGAAATACTTTGTTGTGTGTGTAGGGTTAATTGTTTTTTTGTGTGAATTAAAACATGGACTGATAGGATTCTATAAGACCCAGTTTGATATACATGTATGTAGAAATACTTTGTTGTGTGTGTAGGGTTAAGTGCTCAATCTTAGCTATATGGTACTGACTGAAAATAGTTTGCAAAATATGTTGAAAAAAGGAGAAATTTTTAGACATAAATCATTTAGAATGTAAATACAGTACAAGAAAAATGCATGTACAGTGCTACCCGCTTATATCAATATGCTCATGCCCGAGGAAAAAATGTCAAAAAATGTCGATATAAAGATACAAGTTAAACCAGAGGAGTCTGCAGTTTTATCAATAAAGCACGACAAGATTTCTGACAGGTACTAACCTTAACGGAATTATAATTCCATTAAGGTGATTTCATGTCGTCAGAAATTTCGTCGTGCTTTATTGATAAAACTGCAGACAATTCCGTGAAGATGGTTACATGTTGTCAGAAATTTCATCGTGCTTTATTGATAAAACTACGGACTCCTGTGGTTAAACTCCCACAGACAGAGTTGAGATGGCAGTGATTCGTAACCCTGAGCGCTTTAGACCACTATGCCACTGTACATGCAGACAAAACCAGTGTGAAAGACTTGTATATTGACAAATTATGTTTTGGTTACCTTTATGTAATAAAATCCACAATAAAATATTATATCGGCCACATCCTGATTTGAAAATCATTACGATATTCAATGTCGGCGTTACCACAGTTATTTACGTGCTTTAAGTACATGTACTTAATTAAATTGGTCGAGATTTTGGTCGGTCCGTTTCCTTATTGAGGCTACCAAGGGGATGGGGTTATTCATGGGGAAATGAAAACCTGTCAACAAGTTGATTTAAACAGTACTTGTATTTAGTTACATCGTGAAAAGTACATAAAAGCGAACAAGTGATATGCGGCTGATATGATTAATGAAGGCATAATATTGTGACAATACGTGCTAATGAGGTATTAAAAGATGATTTTTACGAAACAATATTGTAACAATGTCAGCTCAATACATTTAAATTTTTTTGCGAGATGCCCCTCTCAACTTCCCTTAACAGCCAGATATTTAGTATCCAGAGAAAATTAATTTAATCAGCATTTACACTGCCATTGGTAGCGATAGTAAATAAAATTAAAGTAAAAAAGGAAACTTTCACAGCACAATAAAACTGTTTTAATCACCGCTCACTATATGGAAAATGCAAGAATCTGATTAGATTTAATTGCTTTTATTTAAGTCGCTGCGAAAGGCCAACTTTATAGGACAAAACAAAAGCATGTTTCTTGTGTGTGTGTGTGTGTATGTGTATGTGTGTGTGTGTGTGTGTGTGTGTGTGTGTGTGTGTGTGTGTTTAAATCTGAAAGGGACGTAGCCTGCCGGTTAGAGCAACTACTTGTGGAATAAAGTACATGTCGGAACTGGCCGCTTGCCGACATAAAGGATAAAGTGGCAAAATTAAAGCCTGTAGGCAAGATCAACTAATTGTTGAACAAAGAATGGATAGGAACTGGCAACTTGTCGACGTAAATGATAAGACAACAAAGGATTTGTTCAAGTTGGGACCAAAGGATTCTGTCGACATAAAGTGGGGTTTTTTTTATTTTTTTTTTTTTTATATCTCGACGTCGACGTAAGCATGACAATTTTGGTAGTAATAGGGAGCGGGACTTAGCTTTATTGTCGAGATAGGCGGCTTGCTATCGACATAAGTGATGTCGATATAAGTGGGTAGGACTGCTGTATATGAAATATATATATACTCTTTTAAGACGAAAATATTCTTTAGGAAGCATGTGAAAACAGTTATAAAGATAAACAAAATAATATCCTTAAAATATAGTTGTAGGCATGGGTCTGTTATGTGTGTCAGATATGCAAACAACAAAATATATTCTCATTTTATTTGTTTATGTGAGGGAATCTACTTTCCAGAGATCTCTGTAATACTTCAGAATTGAAATTAAGGACTGTAACTAGCTTGAAATGGTGCCACCACAATAGCTGAAATCTTCATTAATTTCAGAATGTTTTTTTTCATGAAAACAAAATAAATTTGACTTACAAGTGGGAATAAAAACTTTTTAAAACAAATAAATATTTAACTTTTTATATTTGTTCTTTTTGTTTTTTTACAAGTTCAACAAAAATAATAAATGAACTAAATGAAACAAAATTTGGCTGATCAATGGCACAAGACTTGTAGTTGACCAACTAGCATAGAAAATACTCATGTTTCAGCAGCAGCAACAACAAAAACAACAATTCTTCTTCTTCTTCTTCTTCTTCTTTTTCTTCTTCTTCTTCTTCAAAATAATAATAATAATAATAATAATAATAATAATAATAATAATAATAATAATAATATTATTATTATTATTATTATTATTATTATTATTATTATTATTATTATTATTATTATTATTATTATTCTGCCTATTCCAGTATAAGGCAAAGCAACTAGTGCATGTTCTAGAAACCAGTAGTAGTAGTAGTAGTAGTAGTAGTAGTAGTAATAATAATAATAATAATAATAATAATAATAATAATAATAATAATAACAACAACAACAACAACAACAACAACAACAACAACAACAACAACAATAATAATAATAAGAAGAAGAAGAAGAAGAAGAAGAAGAAGAAGAAGAAGAGGAAGAGGAAGAAGAAGAATTCTGTCTGTCCCAGTAAGGAAAAGTAACTTGAATATGTTTTAGAAACCTGTCAATATACAGCTTTTATCTTGTGAAAGTGTTAAGATGGAAAAAAATATTTTCATTAGCTCTGCTGATATTCTGTTGACTGTCCAATACCACAAATTTGTTATCCACCAGAATTACTTGGAAGATTGCCATGGGCAGAGATTGTTCTAAATCAAAATAGCTTAGACCTTCAATATGGCCATCTTTAAAATCATATCCTCATTAATGGATGGTCATTTTAACATGTTGTTTTCACTAAAGGGCTTTTTTATGATGTCTGGATGGTCCTAAACAAAAATGGTTCTGATCCGACATCCAGTATGGCTGTGGTGGCAGCCATCTTTAAAATCTTTATTGCAACTCCACCTGAACAAAAGGTCATGTTCATGTGAGTTTTTTTAGCTAGAGTTCTTACCATTCCAGTAGGTCTTAAATGGTACAGATCCTTGAATATTATGGCCACACTGTGGTCACACTGAAAATCTCTTTTACAACTACATCTCCTAAATGAATGGATGTATCAGCTTGGGGTTTTTAATGAAAGACTTCTTCTCATGTTTCTGTTGATCCTATTGGTGCTGATCTGACAGCCAGTATATGATCAGCTTGAAAATATTGTTTACATTATTCTTAAAGTAATTTTGACATGGGGTTTTCCTCACAAAAGTTCTTATGGTGTCAAGTTGGTTTTAAATAAAGATTACTACCTAACAATCAATATAATCTTCTTGAAATATTATAATTTTACTCCTTTTTCTGGTGATTTCTGATGCTCAATCTTGCATCCTAGAGGATACCCTGAGGTATATAAGCCAGTCAATGTCGTATGCTTTTACTATTATTATTTCATCAGCTCCTGCAGCATTTTTATGTTCTGGCTCATTTTGATTGTTTTTCTTATTGCTCCAGGAATGAAGGTTAAATTTGGTTCTGTCTCAAAGGGACACTTGTTATTAAATAGAATTTTAAATATTAAATTCTAAAGAAAACTTCTTATTTACATGTACAAACAATTAGTCTATACCTGAAGAAAAATTTTCATGTTGAAGTTTGCCAAAAAAATGATAAAACTGTTGCTTAATGTATACAAGGACATTATAACATGATCCTTTCTTTTTTTTTTAAGAGGGGATAATTAGCTTTGACATATATGTAAGAATATAATGATGATGGTAATGTAGCTCATATATATATATATATATATATATATATATATATATATATATATATATATATATATATATATATATATATATATATATATATATATATATAAACACCAATGCTCCAGTGAGTATATAATCAGTCTAACTAGTAATGTATTTTACTGTAAGTCAAGTAATGCAAATTTTGTGTATTGAGCCCTGGGATTACATGTTCTAGATCTTGACTGTGTCATTAATCAGTACTTACTATATATAAATGGCGGTAGCAATTGTTAAGTGTGTATTATGTATTGACCATAAGCATATTGACTACCAGACAGGGTTAAATATGTAAGATCAACATGCACTGCTATTTAAATTTATTTTTATATTAGTAGGATTCCCTAAAATTGACTGACACAGATTATAAGGACACCTGCAGTTGAGTTGGAAAGAACCCATATGTAACTTCTGGGGCATTTAGGTAGCTAACACCAGCAATGTTTAAGTGAACATGACACTGTTTTTGTGTAGCAAATTAGGACAAAAAAAATTGAGCTGTTTATTCTGTACAATAGTTAATGGTCTTGTTAAGTGCAGTTTACTTGTAAATGATTTTCAGGGGCAGATCCAGATTTATCATTTTGTATTGAGTGGGTGGTCACATGGATGAAACTCTTTGTTGGGGCCCAGTGTAAAAAATCCCTGTAAGCTCTGGCATTTTAAGTGTTGCAGGGGATATTGTTAACTAAATATCTGTTAAGAAAAGTATGAAACATTTTAGTTGTTTGGCAGTCATTTTTAGGGAATGCCCCACCTCAATGGCCCAGGAGTTTGGTGATCATGATTTATGATGCCATGATGAGCTGCAAATTTGACAGTTTGTTGCTGTGATACTGGGTGAAGCAATTTAAACAGCTATTTTAGGAACCTTCCAATTTATTTTTTGAGGGTGGGGAATGAGACTTGGATTTTTCTTGTAGCAAGGATATTTTTTTTCACCATGAGATAATTGACATTTTTCAACTTATGTAACTGATATAAGTATTTCTATTTTGCAGAAATTAGAGCAAGATTATATTTTCATGCTAAATGGTGGATGGATATTGTTTTAAAAAAGAATCTAAAGCTTACTCCTACCATATTTAAATGGTTTTGATTTTAATGGGGTCACTGATGGAATTCTAAAATACTGACATTGACTTGACCATATAATGACTTTGCATAAAAACTTGAACATAAAATATAAGGAAAAATGGAACATTCACCTTTGCAACTTGTAAAACAGGTTCTTGGTGATATGTATTTTTTAACAGTAGTTAAGTTTGCTTATTTTAGCAACATTAGAAAGAGTTAAGTTGATAGTTACATGTGACTGTTGGTGCCAGTAGTATTTATTGATATGATAGTGTTAAACTGGTATGAAAAAAATTAGCCATCTGTTCTTAAGCACAGCCTTGTTATTGCTACTTTGCCTAAACTACTTGGAGGATTGGGATTTTACACACACACACATTCATCTTGGGATCTAGTTGTTAATATATCAAAATAGTGCCACTTGTACATCCAATATGATTGCCACAGTGGCTAGTCAGAATTTTCTCTGACCCTTCCCACCCCATTTGTGATATTCAAACATTTATGTTAGAGTGTACACCCCATACTACAAAGTGGCCATCTTGAAAATAGTATTATAGCTACTGAATGGAAGATTATACATGTATTTGACAGTACTCATAGAAAGATTTAGTCCAATTGGTCTGAATGGAAGATTATACATGTATTTGACAGTACTCATAGAAAGATTTAGTCCAATTGGTCTGAATGGAAGATTATACATGTATTTGACAGTACTCATAGAAAGATTTAGTCCAATTGGTCTGAATGGAAGATTATACATGTATTTGACAGTACTCATAGAAAGATTTAGTCCAATTGGTCTGAATGGAAGATTATACATGTATTTGACAGTACTCATAGAAAGATTTAGTCCAATTGGTCTGAATGGAAGATTATACATGTATTTGACAGTACTCATAGAAAGATTTAGTCCAATTGGTCTGAATGGAAGATTATACATGTATTTGACAGTACTCATAGAAAGATTTAGTCCAATTGGTCTGAATGGAAGATTATATATGTATTTGACAGTACTCATAGAAAGATTTAGTCCAATTGGTCTGAATGGAAGATTATACATGTATTTGACAGTACTCATAGAAAGATTTAGTCCAATTGGTCTGAATGGAAGATTATACACATACTTAACAGTACTCATAGAAAGATTTAGTCCATTTGGTTGGAATGGAAGATAATATACATATTTAACAGTACTCATGGAAAGATTTAGTCCAATTGGTCTGAATGGAAGATTATACATGTATTTGACAGTACTCATAGAAAGATTTAGTCCAATTGGTCTGAATGGAAGATTATATATGTATTTGACAGTACTCATAGAAAGATTTAGTCCAATTGGTCTGAATGGAAGATTATACATGTATTTGACAGTACTCATAGAAAGATTTAGTCCAATTGGTCTGAATGGAAGATTATACACATACTTAACAGTACTCATAGAAAGATTTAGTCCATTTGGTTGGAATGGAAGATTATATATGTATTTGACAGTACTCATAGAAAGATTTAGTCCAATTGGTCTGAATGGAAGATTATACATGTATTTGACAGTACTCATAGAAAGATTTAGTTCAATTGGTCTGAATGGAAGATTATATATGTATTTGACAGTACTCATAGAAAGATTTTGTCCAATTGGTCTGAATGGAAGATTATATATGTATTTGACAGTACTCATAGAAAGACTTTGTCCAATTGGTCTAAATGGAAGATTATACACATACTTAACAGTACTCATAGAAAGATTTAGTCCATTTGGTCTGAATGGAAGATTATATATGTATTTGACAGTACTCATAGAAAGATTTAGTCCAATTGGTCTGAATGGAAGATTATACATGTATTTGACAGTACTCCTAGAAAGATTTAGTCCAATTGGTCTGAATGGAAGATTATACACATACTTAACAGTACTCATAGAAAGATTTAGTCCATTTGGTTGGAATGGAAGATAATATACATATTTAACAGTACTCATAGAAAGATTTAGTCCATTTGGTCTGAATGGAAGATAATATACATACTTAACAGTACTCCTAGAAAGATTTAGTCCAATTGGTCTGAATGGAAGATTATACACATATTTAACAATACTCATAGAAAGACTTTGCCCAGTTGCTCTGAATGGAAGATTATACATGTATTCTAGAAAGATTTAGTCCAATTGGTCTGAATGGAAGATTATACACATATTTAACAGTATTCATAGAAAGACTTAGTATGGTGCCTATCTGATATCCAATATGGCCACCATTCTGAGAATCTTGCAATCCATATATCGATATGGGCATTTCACAAAAGACTTCAAATGATGTCCAGTTGGTCCTCCAATAAAATGGTGCCACTCTGACTGCCACCACCATCTTTTAACTCCATACATAAAGTCATATATGCATTTAGTTTTCACGACATGGCTTGTTATGATGTCTGTTTGGACCTGAATGAAAATGATGCTGATATAACTGTCAAATTAGCAACCATGGTGGCCATCTTGAAGATCTTGCTTTCATTACTCTTGCAAGATGGATGGTCATATCGACAAGAGGGTATTCACTCAACAAATTTGTATGATGTCTGCTTGGTTATAAATGAAACTGGTTTAAATCTGCCACCAAATTTGTTCATTCTTATCATTACACATGTGATCTTGGGGTTTTCTACAGAAGACTTATCATAATGTATAATTTAAATTAATTTGTCCTAAATGAAAATGGTGTCCGTCAGACATGCAGTATGGCAGCCATGCTATAAACTTCTTACTGCTATGTTTCTGAGATGGATGGTCATATCAACAGGATTTTATTCTCAAGAGACTTCTAATGGTATATAGTTGGTACTAAATGAAATTAGTGTTGCTTTGACATCAATATGGCTCAATTGCAGCTATTTTAAAAATGTTATTGCTATTCCTATGTGGAAAGTCAAGTTGACATGTGATTTACACTGGAAAGACCAATGAAATTTAGTTGGTTGTGATGAAAATGAGGCTAATCTGACATTCTATATGACTACCACATAGCTGCATTGAAAATCATATCAATACTACTCCAAAATGTATGGTCATATTAATATGTTCTATTTAAAGCCTTATATTATTTACTTTGTCCTAAGAATGGTGTTGATCTGACATCCAGTATAGCTGCCATGGTTGCCATCTTGAATATTATATTAATTGCTACATGAACAATCATATTGACAAGGAGCTTTCACCAAGTGCTTCTTATGGTGTGGATATGGTTCTAAATGAAAATGAATATGACATCAAGTATGCCCACCATTGCAACCATTTTGAATGTCTTATTGTGTCTACTCCGCCTGAATGGATGACCTCAACTTCATGTAGTTTTCACTTTGTATGATATCTAATTAGTCCAGTATGAAAATGGTGCCAATTCCCATATGATTGCCATAATAGCTATCTTTAAAATCTTTTTATTGTTACTGTCTAATGTTACTTAGTGAATGGTGATAGCGACATGGGATTTGTCTTCCAATCAGAGTCCTGTTGATCCAAAATAAAAATATTGTCAAACTTGCATCCAATGTTGTCACCAGAATGGCCAGTTTGAAAATCCTGTTATCATTCCATAAATATCAGAGATGCTTTTAAGATTCAGAAATGAACAAGACAATTTTAGTGATCATTTCATAAGTGTCAGGGAAATTCTTTTTAGCATTAGTCCTCTCAAATGTCTCTGTAAATTAAGCTAGCTGTACAGACTATAGAATCTGGGACTAATCCAAGTCAAGTTCACCACATACTGTACTGGATAATATACATTAATCAATGCAGATTGTAAGTTTATTGACTGGACTAATAATACTGCCTTTTTGTATTGATTGTGATAGCTGTACTGATTATTGAACCTGGGACAATTCCAAATCAAGTTTAACTCAGTGGGGTTGGTTGGGTAATATATAGTGCCTTTAATATTCAATGGAATCTGCTTATACCCTCAACACAATTGCCATCTCCACTTTATACACAAAATCTTGTACAGTTTTTCAACATAGTAATTGTGGAACAATTATTTCATGGCTGTGAAATAGGCCAAACTATTTGCTTCACCCTGCTGTAGATAACTAGGCATTCTATTGTTAGGGGCCATTAGCCCATGGTATTGCAAGATGGCTATGTACAGCAATGTCATTTCCTATTTTTGACTTGTATTATCTTTTATTTCTCCCCTCCTTGAAAATGCTTTTTTTCTTCAACAAATGAAAGGTTTATGAGATGGTCATGCTGAGTAGTTGTATGTATTTACACTATATTACAGTATGAGATGGTCATGCTGAGTAGTTGTATGTATTTACACTATATTACAGTATGAGATGGTCATGCTGAGTAGTTGTATGTATTTACGCTATATTACAGTATGAGATGGTCATGCTGAGTAGTTGTATCTATTTACACTATATTACAGTATGAGATGGTCATGCTGAGTAGTTGTATTTACACTATATTGCAATATGAGATGGACCTCCTGAGTAGTTGTATTTACACTATATTGCAATATGAGATGGACCTCCTGAGTAGTTGTATGTATTTACACTATATTGCAATATGAGATGGACCTCCTGAGTAGTTGTATGTATTTACACTATATTGCAATATGAGATGGACTTCCTGAGTAGTTGTATGTATTTACACTATATTGCAATATGAGATGGACCTCCTGAGTAGTTGTATGTATTTACACTATATTGCAATATGAGATGGACTTCCTGAGTAGTTGTATGTATTTACACTATATTGCAATGAGATGGACCTCCTGAGTAGTTGTATATATTTACACTATATTGCAATATGAGATTATGAGATGGACCTCCTGAGTAGTTGTATGTATTTACACTATATTGCAATATGAGATGGACCTCCTGAGTAGTTGTATGTATTTGTACTATATTGCAATATGAGATGGACCTTCTGAGTAGTTGTATGTATTTACACTATATTGCAATATGAGATGGTCATGCTGAGTAGTTGTATGTATTTACACTATATTGCAATATAAGACGGACCTCCTGAGTAGTTGTATGTATTTACACTATATTGCAATATGAGATGGACCTCCTGAGTAGTTGTATTTACACTATATTGCAATATGAGATGGACCTCCTGAGTAGTTGTATGTATTTACACTATATTGCAATATGAGATGGACCTCCTGAGTAGTTGTATGTATCTACACTAAATTGCAATATGAGACAGACCTCCTGAGTAGTTGTTTGTATTTACACTATATTGCAATATGAGATGGACCTCCTGAGTAGTTGTATGTATTTACACTATATTGCAATATGAGATGGACCTCCTGAGTAGTTGTATGTATTTACACTATATTGCAATATGAGATGGACCTCCTGAGTAGTTGTATGTATTTACACTATATTGCAATATGAGATAGACCTCCTGAGTAGTTGTATGTATTTATACTATATTGCAATATGAGATGGACCTTCTGAGTAGTTGTATGTATTTACACTATATTGCAATATGAGATGGTCATGCTGAGTAGTTGTATGTATTTACACTATATTGCAATATAAGATGGACCTCCTGAGTAGTTGTATGTATTTACACTATATTGCAATATGAGATGGACCTCCTGAGTAGTTGATTCTAATCCATATTAAAAAACTTTGAAAATATTTTAATTTTTTAAAATATATTGAATACAAAATCCTAATAGTAAAAGATCTTAATGTGAAGCAATTAGAAGTCATCCATGTATGTTTCTCCAAGGAACCTCCACCTTGCATTTGAAGGTTTATTGTTTACCTCATTATTATATGAAACACAAAAAAGATATTTTTCATATAGTTGTATTATATTTATAATATTTTCCATTCAGATTAACAATATGAAATTCCTATTTATTCTCCAGAAATAAATACATTTATTACTTTTACTGGAACAGTGTCAATTATTCCTGTATGAATTATGTCCTCAATTGAATATAGTGTAATCATATATACATACTAAAAATGACCTGTGTGTTTGGCAATTTTTCAGTATTTCTCAACAAGAACCCAAAATCTCAAAGACTGGCACAAATGATAACAAAATAAACAGGTCTATCAATGACATAGATTAATTTTATTTTGAAGATGGTGTGAATAAGACTGAAGCAAGTGTGAATAAGACTGAAGCGAAAGATCAGTTCACTGAAGCAGCTCTTGTAAAGCCTTTTTCTTAAAAAAAAGTGAGCTTTTTCATGTTATAACCGGTGTAGTACTAGGGAAGTAATCACATTGGTAAAGCTAGCAGTGTAGTATACTAGGGGAGTAATCACATTGGTGAAGCTAGCAGTGTAGTATGAGTAATCACTGGTAAAGCCAGCAGTGTAGTATGAGGGGAGTAATCACTGGTAAAGCCAGCAGTGTAGTATGAGGAGAGTAATCACTGGTAAAGCTAGCAGTGTAGTATGAGTAATCACTGGTAAAGCCAGCAGTGTAGTATGAGTAATCACTGGTAAAGCCAGCAGTGTAGTATGAGGGGAGTAATCACTGGAAAAGCTAGCAGTGTAGTATGAGTAATCACTGGTAAAGCCAGCAGTGTAGTATGAGGGGAGTAATCACTGGTAAAGCTAGCAGTGTAGTATGAGGGGAGTAATCACTATTAAAGCCAGCAGTGTAGTATGAGTAATCACTGGTAAAGCCAGCAGTGTAGTATGAGTAATCACTGGTAAAGCCAGCAGTGTAGTATGAGGGGAGTAATCACTGGTAAAGCTAGCAATGTAGTATGAGTAATCACTGGTAAAGCCAGCAGTGTAGTATGAGTAATCACTGGTAAAGCCAGCAGTGTAGTATGAGGGGAGTAATCACTGGAAAAGCTAGCAGTGTAGTATGAGTAATCACTGGTAAAGCCAGCAGTGTAGTATGAGGGGAGTAATCACTGGTAAAGCTAGCAGTGTAGTATGAGGGGAGTAATCACTAGTAAAGCCAGCAGTGTAGTATGAGTAATCACTGGTAAAGCCAGCAGTGTAGTATGAGTAATCACTGGTAAAGCCAGCAGTGTAGTATGAGGGGAGTAATCACTGGTAAAGCTAGCAGTGTAGTATGAGTAATCACTGGTAAAGCCAGCAGTGTAGTATGAGGGGAGTAATCACTGGTAAAGCCAGCAGTGTAGTATGAGGGGAGTAATCACTGGTAAAGCCAGCAGTGTAGTATGAGGGGAGTAATCACTGGTAAAGTTAGCAGTGTAGTATGAAGGGAGTAATCACTGGTAAAGCTAGCAGTGTAGTATGAGGGGAGTAATCACTGGTAAAGCCAGCAGTGTAGTATGAAGGGAGTAATCACTGGTAAAGCCAGCAGTGTAGTACAAGGTGAGTAATTGATAAATTATGACATGGATTACAGTATGAGTGGAGTATTCACTAAACACTTGTAAACTGAGCATTGCTGGAAACACTAATCCAACCCTTTGGTGAGACCAATCTTTTACAAGGGCAATGGTTAACAAATGAAGAAAAGTAACTCTTTAAAATAAATAATTTTCCTGCAGATTTAAGTTTTGTTTTTAAATTTGATGATTTTATGTTTGTTATCTTGAAAAATAAAACACGCAACAGAAAAAAAATAATCAAGGAAATCCATAAAAGTATTGTTATCCTGAATAAAGTGTATTTTTACAAAGCCCTCATTGCAAACCTGATTTACACTAAAATGTATAGATAATAATTTGTTATTGTTATTGTTGTTGTTGTTGTTGTGGGGTTTAACGCCATTTTTCAGCACATGATAGGCTATACATGGCGGCCAGTATTAATGATGGAGGAAGAAACTGGGAAAGCACCGGAAAGAACCACTGACCCACCACCGACCCACCAGAAGCTACTGGCAAACTTTCTCACATATTCACATTCACCGAATCCTAGACTCAACATCCTAGACTCAACCGACGACAGAGGTGAGATGGCAGTGATCTGTAACGGACAGGGCTTTAGACCACTTGGCCACTGCCACTCCCACTCGGGGGCCCCTAATGTTGAAAGGACCAATTAAAGTCTGCCAAACACCCAACATTAATATTATCTCCTTGTCTATTTCAAATGATTCAAATTTTGTCTGTTGCTGTTAACTTGTTGTTTTTTTTAAATCAGGTCAGTAAATAGTGGCCTTTCATTGTTAGAACCTGGAATGAGTCATTATATGGAACAAATATACAGCAGAGAACTAATGCCTGCATACTATGTAGAAGTATCAAGAGAGATTCCTTTGATTTATGGTTAGGTTTTACTGTCAGTCCCATGCCATGTTATCCCTATGACCATCATGGAATGGAAAAAGTACAGATAAACTGTGACTAGCCTTAATAGTTTGCTCTATATCAGATATTTTGAATTCATTTTTTTTTGTGTCCATTTTCAAGGTTTTGTGAAAAATGTCATTTTTGTTGGTTGTGTGTTGGTGAAGGGATCAACTTGCTTCACAGAAAGACCATTCTTCATGGAGTCTTTAAGTTCATGGTTTGAACTAGAGGTGCATGGTACTACAGTAAAACCTCTCTTGAAAGACCACCTCTTTTGCCAACAAATTATGGTCTGTCAAGACAGATGGTCTCATAGCAGGTAACATTGCTATATAATCACTAAATTTGTTCATTGAGAGTGTGGTCTGTCAAGACAGATGGTCTCACATAGCAGTGGTCTTTCAAAACAGGTTTTACTGTACCAGTATACCACATTATTTTTTCCCTATGGTATGAGCCATGGTACTTTTTCACTGTACCAGTACATTCCCATAGAATCTTATTATGATTTTAGTGATATTTAGAATAGTTTAAAATTTTCTTATTCTTTTACAAAATGGTTGTGTATCTCAAAAATTAATGATGAATATTACAAATATGATTATATTATGATCTTTAGTCATACATTTTGCATGTCACACGTCAATGCAGTGGTCCAGTGGAATATTGGGAAACAGTTTCAGGCCAAATCCAACTTTTGGAAAGATTTTTTATTTTAAAAAAAACCCAAACAAACAAAACAACAAAAAACTATATGTCATGTTTTAGTTATTTACTAGTGTATGTGATTGTGTTAGATATATGTATTCATTTTGAAAGACTGCAAATCATTCTTTGATTTTGAGGCATGCAGTTGTTTACAGTCTGAACTTTGCATAATTTTTCGAGTCCAATGAATATTTTCTCATTTATTGGGTAAGTGTGTGTTATGTGTAATGGTATTCTCTAACCAATATCTTGCACAGGTGTTGACATCCCACTCAATGTTACCCTCCCAAATATATCAATAGTTTATCTAGAAAACTGGAGACATCAGTATCAACACTTTCAAATTTTATGAACTGGTTCTCAAATGTAAGCACTATGTCTTTCACAGTGTCAGCTATAGCAATCCCAGTTTTGTTATAGCGTTTAGATTGCAACTTAGTCAACTACAAACTTGCACGTAGCAAATTAATCTACTCTAAGGCACTGGCCATTTAATTTTCCATATGGGGGTGAGGTGGAATTGTGATTCTCTTTTAACTATTTCAGCTAAAATATTTTTTTCTTTATTATCGCAAGGTAATATTTCATCCAGGTAATATCATGGATAATGGATATTATATGGTATTAGTTGGCTATGACTCAATTCAAGATATTTTTTCCAGCTATTAGCAGACAGAAATGAAAGTAAAAAATAAAATAATGCCAGGCACTGCCCAAGAATATTGAATTATTGGTCCCTAATATAAGTGTGGTATACTGCAGTACTTATCATGGTACATTCAGAAATACTATGGTGTAAATATTTTGTTTTATCCAGCTCAAGTTTTGTGCCAACAACAAAATTTAAAAAAAATGATATCACACAAAAATAGTGAATTCACAGGTGGATTTTAATGCAAAAATTCTAGTTCATCATTCATTCAACATCCCTGTTCAAATTCAGCATCCATAATACTTGATTTCTTTAAAATCAGCTTGTTAATACATGTAAACCTTTGCTTCTTTAAATGCACTGCATATAATAAGCATGGAATGCAATACACATAGCAGCCAAATGCATTTTGATATAGTACAGTTGTACATGTGTCAGGTGTCTGCTTTCTTGATCATATCCAGGTAGGGTCTCTGGAGCATAGACTAGTCCAAGGACTGCTGATTTTGTCCATTATTTTAGATACAGGTACATGCTCTTAACAATTGGTATAGTTAAGGATCACAATTTTATTTTGTCAAACAGCATTGTGCATTGTTTTGATAGGTACATATACATTCCACCTACTGTACATGGCAATTTGTAATGACTAGGCAAATTATGGGCATGTTCCAGTACATGGGAACCCTTTTTTGCATTCAGATTGAAATATCCCACCAGTAGATGGCTTTTTGAAGCAATACTATGATGTGTATATTTGGATTAGATATTAGACTGTTCTGAGAACAGCATAAAAAAACTTGATTACTATATATACTCACTTATATGTTGAGTCAAACTGAAAACAACAGATGTTTTGATAATGCACCAGCAGATCAGGGCCTATATAATTTCTACTGATTACTCTTAACAAACTTCACAGACTCAGATCTGGTTCTGTGCAGTTTGCAGTTGGACTCATAAGCAAGCATATAAGATACTTATTTTCAGGTAAAAAGGTTTTGTCACATTTGATCTTTGTGGTATAAACATTTGTTACATACAAACTGCATTGTTTGAGCTGAACAATTTCAAATACAATATTTAATATAATATACATAGTTAAAATGTGTGCATACCTTTCATTTTTGTCACAGCCAACAACAAATGCCTGGAATAAATGCACATTTTGTCATTCCTGGTTGGAGTGAAGCAGCTGCTTAAAGCCTGCCTGGAACATCCTGATTTTCTTGGAATCTACTGGCATGTATGCATGTTTGTCTTATTACTAATTAATGGGTTAAATTAGTGACAAAAATGAGTCTTACATATGCTTGATCAGGCATATTCATACTGTGTGCTCACAATGGAAAGCACACAATATTGACAAAGGGGGATAACATTTGCAACCTGGCTAAGGTAGGGCTTACCCATGAGATGGTCAGTCTTTTTGGATAAATCTAATGCAGTTCAATTTGTGGCCTAGTGGTTAGAGCATCTGCCTCAGATGCAGGATATCATGGGTTTGAACTCTGGTTGAGTAATATCAAAGACCTATAACAATGGTACTAACAGCTGTCTTGCTAGGTGCTCAGCATTGAGTAGTTAGTGTCAGGACTGGTTGGCCTAGTGTCAGGATAAGGTGACTGGGTGGGACATGATGCTACATGTTTGGGGCATGATGCCTCAGTGCTGGGCATCACTATAAACTGAAACACTGCTGACATCATAGTGATATGACTGCAAAATTGTTAAAGTTGTATTAAAAATCAAAAACATGCAAACATACACATGCAGTCCACTTTGTTATTAAAGGAGAAAAAAGAAAACTTTATTGCTGAAAGTAGATCTTTCAGCCCCTGCAGATTAATGAAGACAATGAGACTAAAAGTTTTTATTTGTTAGTGGCATTGGCAAGATGTTGATTTAAGGGCAGTGTAGCATTTTGACAGAACTAAAGTAGGGTACTACAGGATTTAGTAAAATAAACCTCTATTTGAACCTCTCCTCACACAACCTTCAGACTATCATGTAGAAAGATCATATTAGTTGACACCAAGTTTTTGTATGTTCAAGTGTTTTACTCAAACATGTCTTCTTAAGATATTGCATTTGAAACATTTATTCAGCCTGTCATCCCACACTGTTAAACATCCAACATTAAATCTTTTGAAGTGTTTGCATGTTGCACTTAATATGTCTGCTTAAGACTTGAGGTACTTGTTGAATTCTGGGTCATTTAAGCAAGGTATCATGAAATGACCCAACATTTTTTTTTTATGTATACAATGAGTCTATTACATTGAAGATGGTACAAATACCATATATATGTCCAATCCCACTGCCAACTGCACAGATCCAGATCTGCCATTCCATAATGTACCAGCAGATTGCAAAAATTGTCAAGAGTAATCAGTAGATTAAACAGTGTATACCCTGATTTCCTGGCCCATTATTGGCCAGCAGGTCAGGGTCTATATTATTTGCATTTGAAGTCAGCCTATAAGCTGTATGTATGTTACTTGTGTTAACACTTTAATTGATAGATTGTAGTAAGAATTGTATAACCTGCTTGAAAACTATACATGGGATTTAGGACAAGAGCTTAGAATAATTCATATCAAGTAACTAGAAACTGTTTGTCACTACTATATCATATCCTCAAAACCTTGAGTGCCAGTGCTAGATTGACCCAGTGGTAAGATAATTTGTGCTTTTGTGCTCTATGTATACTGTCATGTTTATTATTAATACATAATGTGAAATATAGAGATTTGTTGCCAAAATAATTTTAATAGTGTTTCATTCCTATATTTTTATGTGAAAAAATATATCCATATATTTTCATGTGCAATAATATAAGATTTCCCATCTTGCCATGCAAGGATTGATTGTGTATGCCTATAAAAGTTATACCTACAATAACAAAATCAGTTACTTTGTGAGTTAGAACAGATAAGCAGAAATTGCCTAACATTTTTCATGCATGGAATTTAATCTTTGATAAAGAAATTGAACCAGCTGCCATTTGTCACTCTCAGAAATTGTTTCCCTTTACTTGCTTGACAACAACAAACATGCTCAGATGTATTGCTGAATCGGACTTGCTTTACTTTTAGTTTACAGAATGACAAAATGTAATTTACTCACTCTTCTGCAAAACATTCTCACTCCCACCCCTTTTCATAAATTCCCCTCACTTTCGTTGCTCAAGAGTTAGCATGTTTTGCAGAAGAGTAAGTTTAATCTTTTAAACTTTGATTCTGAAGCAAGTTTGGTGTATAATTTTAAGAAATGTTTTCCCAGATATATTTTATCTTGTGGTACTGAAAACTATTTATTTTAACTTGTGACTTTGCCACATGTAAAAAATATGATCTTGTTTGTACCAAATGAATAAATACATGCAGTATTGGAAAAGAAAGTATCCTATATTTATTTCATGTAATTTATTACATGATAAATTGTCAAATACCCAACTGTTTCATCATTCATTAGAATGCATGGAGAAAAAAATCACCTATTAATGTTTTTATCATGTACAAGAGATATCAGTGTTGGGACCAAATTTAAACAACAGTAATGTCCACTTTTGACATTACTGTATGAGTCTGCAGCCAATTGATGAATGAGATACACATATGTATCAAGTCAGTAGGGTCCAGTTAGTATAAAAAGGACAAATTTTGTTTGTTTTTCATCACAGAATATAAAAAATGACTTGAAAGGAGGCAGTTCTTAAGAAATAAATACTTTTCAGTGTTGCTTGGGGTTTATTTCAAATTGTGTCATTGGAAACAGGTATATGTATGTTAAAATTGATATCTTAAACACACCAGGACATGACTAATATGAATATATGTACAACTAATTATAAAGCTTCCTTATTTGTTTTCAGTTCTTGCCATTGTGACCCTCAAAGCAGGTTGGAGATGGTTTGATGGGATCTTTTGGTTCTAGACAGGCTAGAATGAGTAATCGTGTTGACATTAGTCCTGCAGCAGGTGCCAATAGTACAATTGAGTCAAGTCGAAGCCCTCCCCAACACTTAGAAGAAGAAGAGATACAGGAGCAGGAAGATAGTGAAACAGACCTTCCTGCAATTTTGGCTTATCTTATTCGAAGGTACAACTTCTGTTCATCCAACTTAAGTGAATCAGTATTCAGAGATTAGTTGTTTTTTCAACAGAATATGTTCCTTCAGGTTAAATTGTCTGTGGGCAGAGTTATAAAATGATGATGCTGTACAGTTAAATGTGTTATGACTTTAATGATAAATGACAAGATCTTGAATAACAGCAGTCTTTTAACTTTGGTTTTAGTGTATCATTTTAAAATGTTCTATGATGAAGCAAATGGGAACAACAAAATGGATATCTGACTTGTGTCTATTTTATAATGTATTTGGAATTGATGTTGGTTTGGCTTAATCATATACTGACACAATAAAGTGTACAAGTCTTTGATCTCTGTGCCAATCTTTGTTACAGATGTCTCTGATGTAGTATAAAAACAATTGATTCATTGAAATGAATTCTTGAATTCCATTGGCCAACTATTTATACTTTGAGAAGATGAATTTCTTTTAGAATTATTAATACTATACCTGCCAAGAGCAATGTTGTGTGCTCTTATGTTTTAGTAATATGCCTGTTGGTTTCATATAATTTACTAAATATGTTATTCCAGTGTTTTAGTGTTATGCCAGGTGGTCTTATGTAATTTACTAAATCTGTTATTCCAATGTTTTAGTGTTATGCCAGTTGGTTTCATGTAATTTACTAAAACTGTTATTCCAACGTTTTAGTGTTATGCCAGTTGGTTTTATGTAATTTAATAAATCTGTTATTCCAGTGTTTTAGTGTTATGCTAGTTGGTTTCATGTTATTTACTAAATATGTTATTCCAATGTTTTAGTGTTATGCCTGTTGGTTTCATGTAATTTACTAAATCTATTATTCCAGTGTTTTAGTGTTATGCCAGTTGGTTTCATGTAATTTACTAAATATGTTATTCTAGTGTTTTAGTGTTAGGCCTGTTGGTTTCATGTAATTTACTAAATCTATTATTCCAGTGTTTTAGTGTTATGCTAGTTGGTTTCCTGTAATTTACTAAATATGTTATTCCAATGTTTTAAAAGTTAGGCCTGTTTTTTTTTTCATGTAATTTACTACATTTGTTTTTCCAGAGTTTTAGTGTAAGGCTTTTTGGTTTCATGTAATTTACTAAATCTGTTATTCTAGTATTTTAGTGTTATGCCTGTTGATTTCATGTAATGTACTAAATCTGTTATTGCCTTTTTTCTGGGAACTTTTTATTTATGTTATTGTTTTGCATGGTAGAATGCCCTTGCCATTGACTTGGGTTCAGTTGGAGAATAGTTGCTTTGGATTTTATAACTGAGAAACATTATATCCAAATTCATTTATTTTTCAAAATTTGTATGAACTTGTATGTGTTGGTCCATATGTTAATGATGTTGGATATTAACATACTGTAGTAACACATTTATTCTTGTAGGATCACTGTCAGAAAATTGATTTGAATGCCTGGTAATGACAATAAAATGTTTAAGCAATGTATATTTGTAAAAATATATTTAGTCATCAAAAAATGATGAACCAGCAAGTTTTACCATCTGCTGAAACAGTCAAAATGCATGTAACTCTGTTCAGAGATTTAACATTTAGTAAATTATTTCTTATTTATTTGGGTCAAAGGAAATCGTCAATTTTTGTATGTTGTTTTTATCAACTTGAGATTTTGGTTGCTGTTACAGTTTTCAGCAACATCCAAATGCTAATAAGAAAATCATGTTTGTCACTCTGAGATAGTATGTACAGTCACAATGCTGTCAAGAACCTTGCTAGTAAGTATAGTCACAATGCTGTCAAGAACCTTGCTGGCTCTGGGTACAGTGACTGGTATTAAGACCTCGTTATCCCCATCACTTCTGGAAACAGAAACATAAGTTGCTTTTTGGCAATCATTAATTTCACAAACAATATCTTCACTTGTTGGTATTTCGGATGTGACTGTATCATATCAGGATTATCAAGAAAATCTGTTTTCAGGCTATTCATACCTGGCACTTTGTTATGCAATCTGTTATCAGGCTATTCATACCTGGCACTTTGTTATGAAATCTGTTTTCAGGCTATTCATACCTGGCACTTTGTTATGCATTTAAACAACCAGTGTTTACAGGGCTTTGTTGCACAAGGTAATAAAATCCAATTAAATTTTTTATGAAAGGAACATTGTTACAAAGCCTGTGGAATATATAGTAATTTGGACTTTATTAAAGGAAATTATTCTTGAATGTTTTAACAGAGAAAAACATTTTTTCTCAGAATGGAATAGAGTCTTTAGTGTAATAGAAAAAAAATTCACTTATCAAATTACACCTTGTCTTTATATATAAAGCGAGATGTAGATGTTTTCTTCAGTTTGAAAACTGCTGATTTCAGAATAGTCACCATACAATTTTCTAATGCATATGTTTTGCTGAGGATAAAAAACAGTCTATTGCAGCCAGTAACTTTGTTAAGGTTTTGCATCATGACTTTTAGCAAGCTATAATATGAAACCCTGGCATTTAGAACCCATTTAGGGTGTCATGAAGCACATGTTCTGAAGTAAGGCATTATTGGTCTTATTGAAGTTGTTTTTGGACTGTTAAGATAATTATGTGACAAAATAACTGAATGTATGCTAATACATGCAAGTGTTCTCATTAATATCTTGGCTGCTATTGGAATTTTCTTTCTTTGACATTTCTGCCATCTGTTTTATTTCCTTTTTTAAAATGCTGTATTTCTTGAATGGTAATTGTTGCCTTTCATATTGATGCCTTGAATGGTATTTGTTACCTTTCATATTGATGCCTTGAATGGTAATTGTTGCCTTTCATATTGATGCCTTGAATGGTAATTGTTACCTTTCATATTGATGCCTTGAATTGTAATTGTTGCCTTTCATATTGATGCCTTGAATGGTAATTGTTACCTTTCATATTGATGCCTTGAATGGTAATTGTTGCCTTTCATATTGATGCCTTGAATGGTAATTGTTACCTTTCATATTGATGCCTTGAATGGTAATTGTTACCTTTCATATTGATGCCTTGAATGGTAATTGTTGCCTTTCATATTGATGCCTTGAATGGTAATTGTTAACTTTCATATTGATGCCTTGAATGGTAATTGTTGCCTTTCATATTGATGCCTTGAATGGTAATTGTTACCTTTCATATTGATGCCTTGAATGGTAATTGTTACTTTTCATATTGATGCCTTGAATGGTAATTGTTACCTTTCATATTGATGCCTTGAATGGTAATTATTACCTTTCATATTGATGCCTTGAATGGTAATTGTTACCTTTCATATTGAAAGCTTGAATGGTAATTGTGGCCTTTCATATTGATGCCTTGAATGGTAATTGTTGCCTTTCATATTGATGCCTTGAATGGTAATTGTTACCTTTCATATTGATGCCTTGAATGGTAATTGTTACCTTTCATATTGAAAGCTTGAATGGTAATTGTGGCCTTTCATATTGATGCCTTGAATGGTAATTATTACCTTTCATATTGATGCCTTGAATGGTAATTGTTACCTTTCATATCGATGCCTGTTCATAGTGAGCACCCTGTAAAGCTAATTTTGAAATATTCAGCACACTTCTTTGAATTAAGGTTGCAAATGTTAAGCATCTTATGTATGTTGTTCGTAACTTTTTAGTGTTCATAGTGTGTGCTTGTATGTAAATATAACAATGAATATTATGAGATATTAATAAGAGTTTCATCCCTTTGTGGACTAAATAACTTGAGGTTTCCAAAATATTATGTTTCAGCTTTGAAGTCTAATTTTCTGCTCAGAAAGGAAATCATAAATATTTTGAAAAATCAGTTTCGTGATAATTTTTTTTGTTAATTTGAAATTTATATTTGCCTAAAGTATTTTTGCCTGCTGCAGTGGTCAGGTGAGGATTCTGACCAACGATGGGGAGGGTGACTGTTCAGATGGTGACGAAGAGTTCTGTGGAACAGCCAGACTCCCTCAAGGTAATGTTTAAGACTTAGATTCTCACTGTGTATAATGCTTATGTAACTTTGAACCATACAGATCCAAATTTGTTCTTACATAATTCACCAACAAATCTATGTTTCTGCTGCTTTGTTCCATGATGCCACCTCAGTTCTGCAGTTTGTTCTAGATCATAGCCCCCATTCCTCAAGAATGCCTAAGATTGAACCTTAACCAGCATTTTTTAGTTACACTTGAATAATTCAAATTTTTATGTATTGACTGCATTTTATACAATTTGATTGGATATTAATGGTCACATGATACTGAGCTGGAATTTACTTCACATTGAGAAATTGTATTCACTACTTTTGGTTTCATGTTGCAGGTAATTGTATGTAAAGTTTATCTGTAGCAACAACTTACCTCATAATAATAACAAGCCCCCCCTCTTTAGATTTCTGTTAAAAATTAATAAGTCCCTGATTAAAATCACCCATCAGAAGTTAAAACAATGCAATGGCACAGACCTTCCTGCACTCCAATACTCTCTCACAATGCAATGGCACAGACCTTCCTGCACTCCAATACTCTCTCACAATGCAATGGCACAGACCTTCCTGAACTCCAATACTCTCTCACAATGCAATGGCACAGACCTTCCTGCACTCCAATACTTTCTCATAATGCAATGGCACAGACCTTCCTGCACTCCAATACTCTCTCCTTTTATGAAAGAAGGCATATAGCACACTTTACAGACCAATCTTCATGAGTATCTCATTTTGCATCAGTAACATGTTCCAGCAGTTGTTAAAGGTCAGGGTCATATCATAAACAAGGGATGTCACTAAATTGGACATGAGTGTGTTTATTGAAGATTGAAATGTGCAGAAATGAAGAACAAGATGCTAGAACAACATTTGCAATATGCAGGCTTAATGTTATATACTGGAATAGCCTGGTTTAAATAGCATCAGTTTGTTTTAATTAAAAAAATGATCATAACAAACTCCTTAGATAACTGGCATGACCATCTCTGACACTCTACCCTTTATTGTCAAACATGCCAATCATTACGATTTAGGCATAATCATGACGCTTTTTTTCCACTAAATTACACCATACATGTAATGTATTTGGATCATCCCCGTCTCAAAAATATTAATTTGTTTTCTCATTTTTATTAACATCCCACTAATCACACAGAAAATATGCATGTGCAAGAACAAAATCATCTAATATTGTTAGGTGTTTAGCAGAAGGTTCATCACTTAAAATTGCAAAAGCCATGAAAATTGGACTCTTTATTATTGCAACAGATAGGATCATTGATTACAGTGACAAAATGTTGTACCCAGTCAGTGTAAGAGACTTCAACAAAAATTGACAAGGTTACCAGAATTAACAGCAGATTTCACTGGATAAAACATTTTCTAATTGTTTGATGTTTTGAATAAACATAAGTTAGCAGATTTGTCTGAGGTTTTCAGTTGCATTTTATATTTTAAAAAATGTCTCCATCATTGTTCATATCAGGTTGTTTGCTGCTTTTTTAAGCTCAAAATATGAAAACTTGAAGCAGTAATTGATGTTAAAAACCAGAGGGGTAAATAAATCATTTTGTACATATGCACATTGAATTTTATTATGTTATATGTGGATTACTCTTTTTCTGCTCAGATTACTTTGATTGCCCACTTGGATTCTACTTTTTCCTTACCAGGGTTTGGCATGTTTGTATTGTTACATAAAAATGGACCACTCTTAGATTTTGAAAATGGGGCTAAGTAATCTGTCACAGTGAAAAAGCTAATGAAAGAAAACTTACTAACAACCTATAAGTGAATGCTTTTTAAATGAAACCTGCTGGTATTATGACAGAAAGAAAGTAAATTGGAATTATAAGGATTAAATATCATAGTTGGGTATTTATCAATGTGTAAATTTTACTTCATCACTCATAAAGTTTACATAAAGTCCTTCCAACTGCATTTACTTTGTGAGTGATTAGGTAAAATGTACGCATCATTATATAAATACCCAACTATAATCGTTTAATCCTCTATTAAGAAAGATGATAATAATATACCACCAGAGAAAATCTTTGACTTTTTAATAAAATTAAGTTTACAAAACAAGTTTTGACCCTCCATTTCAATGATTTTATACTTTGTACCTTTACAGTTTATTTTATGTATGTTTTTAAAAATTTTCATATCTTTACCTAATATTTTGTACTACTCATATTTTTTCTTTTATTTGGAAGGATTTATCTTCTTGATGTTTTCTTTAAATTTTGAGAATTTATTTTTGATCATCACTATGTAGCCAGTATTGTGCTGACATGCTATTAAAAATACATATGTGCATACATACATACTATTGAATCTACTTGTGATTTAAAAGAAATGGCATCCACCCTGATCTGCTGAAACAATATGTGATTGCTGATCAGGGTTTATGCTGTGATGCACTGAGTGAATGTGTGTAATAATTCCACACAAAAGGTATTCATTCATCTGCAATCCTGCCACCCAATATTTTTAGCTGCAGGTTTTATTTGGAAGTGAATGATGTGATTTTATCTCTATTAAAATATTTTAATAGATCATAATATCTTAGAAGTTTTTTCACTTCCTTCCAAGACAATAATGACCTTTTTTTGACATTAGAAATACTGCTGAAATGTCATCTGCTTGTCAAAAGAGAAGTAAAAATAGAGTGGATAGAGGTATTTATGCAGAATCAAGGCATTGGTCATTTGCTACTACTGCTTGTACATTTTTGTGCCCTTTCTGATGTTTAAGCAATCAAGAGTTTTCTCATCACAAGGGGAGTATATTCCATCTTTATTCTGACTAAATGGTCCTAACTTGTTTCATCCATGAACTGTTTCAACTTGTATTGACATAGAGCTTGATACATCTCATTCAGTACATGATGAAATGGAGTGGTCTGTTTTTACATCAGCTTTGTGTCAAGGCTTGTACAAAAGTAAAAAAGAAAATAGTCAAGCCAACAAGCTTTGTAAAATTTACAAAGTAATTTTTTTACTAGAAAACAAGGTAAAAATATGAAAATGAAACTTCTGGATCTAATCCAATATTAATCCAAAAAGTAATAAATACAAGTCCTAGCATTAAAAAGTCTTAAGTGAATCACAGTTCGAATTCCGATGAAGTTCCAAGATGGTAGGCAATGACATTTTCAATAATCTGTTTTTGTCCTGATGTGTCAACAGTTCCTTGTTGGATCACCAAGAATAATATTCCAGTTTGGAATTCCAAAATATTTCCAATAAATGTCTTTGTTCAAGAATTCTGAAAAGCACTAGATATTTCCAGGGAAAACAAACTATTCTAAATAAAATATTCAACTCAAACTGGCAACAACAAAAATAACTTTAAGCTCTGAAGATATGACTTATGACTGAATAAAATCACTGTGAACATTTTTAGATCCCTGTGATGGGGTCACATGATCACATAGTTCAAGCAGCGTAGTAACTCTACACACCAGCTCAGCTATCACATATGCCATGGACGAATTCGACTCTACTGAACGAATCATACTAAAATAATGTTGTTTGCACCAAAGCTGAAACAGATTCTGAATCTAGATCAGCAAAAGGTACAAAGTTTCTACTACTATGTGTTTATCAGGTTTAACAGAACTGAATTGAATTTTTGGGAAAAAATGTCAAATCTAGTGAATAAAGTTATAATTACAAAAACATGTAATGAAAACCGTTCCGGTGGCCTAGTGGTTAGAGCATATGCCTCAGATGCGTGAGGTCTTGGGTTCGATCCCTTGTCGAGTCATACCAAAGACTTACAAAAATGGTACTAACAGCTTCCTTGCTTGTCGCTCAGCATTTAAAGGTTAGTGTTAAAACTTTTCGTCCTGGTGTTAAGATAATGTGACTGCGTGGGACATCATGCTACATGTCTGCAGCATGATGCCCCAGTGCTAGACATCACTATAAACTGCCACACTGCAGACATTGTAGCTATATGACTGAAAATTTTTTAAAGCTACGTTAAAAATCATAATCACATCTATCATTTGTAATGAAAAAAAAAAAAAATAAAATAAATTTAAAGCTAACACACAATCAATTGAACTACATGTAAGTAACTCCTCAGATTCTTTACCATTGCAATGACTTGGGGAAGAGTCAATTATGTAAGGAGTTCAGTCATTATGTTGTTGCCTCCCTTATGATTTCTAGGCATTTTCATCATCAAACATGTACATGTACTTAAATTATGCAGACAATATAATCCATACTGCAAGACTTCTTCTTTGTATTGAAATATATATTTTATTGCTCATAAAACAAATAGTATAAACAGACATTGAATACAAATTTAAAATGGTTTATTATTTTTAAAAATTCAAATTTCTTTTCAAATCAGCATCCACACTATCACTTTAACACATGACTCATGCCAAGAAGAGCAGCTCCACACCTATCTTCCATTTCTGAAGCTGTCATTAATCCCCAAACCTTCCTCCCACACACTGAGACCTCTTCTAGTAGACATTTCTGGGAGTCTCACATTTGGCTTAGGTCTCACTGGACAGTTTATCAGTTTATTTTCATCCAACAATGACCTATTGCAGAAAAATGAGAATAATTTGACACTGAAGATACAAATAAAAACAAACTAATGATTTTGGTAGAAAGCATACATGTGAGAGTTTGACTGTGGCAATCAGGTTAATTTCTTTTACAACCTGTGGCTTTTATACTGAACCAACACTGCCACCAACCTTTTTTTACGTTCATTTTTGACAGCAAAGAGCTATTTTGACTTTGACTGTGACAAGGCAGTTAAAAAAATTCTATATGCCTTAGGCATGAATAAACTTCACTATTACAATAAAACAAATTAGCAAACTTTTCATCACCCCTCAACCATCTCGATTTTTAGATATTTACCTCTGTAGCTGACCTATATAAATATATGTTCATTTGCAGTTCATGTTCTGCATTTAATCTCCAGTGCTAGTCTAACTGTGACAGCAGTCACTAAACAAGCCAACCCATTTTCAAGCCTAACTCAAAGTAAATCTAAACCACATTACAAATTTAGCATCTGTGTAAATTTATAAATGCTAGGCTTATGATAATTAGGTTCATGCTTTCTACATAAAAAAATTAGGGAGGTGGCAAAATATGAAACTATCCAGTGAAACCTTATGCAGTAATTAGCATAGCTCATCACTTACTTTCCAATTCCATAACTGCTTGCATTAACTGCCAATGCCTTGAGGTGGATGGCTTCCTACCTATCCTAATTAGAGATCATCTTAGCATATATATTAGATTTTGGTCTTTGTCCTTCAGTTTCCTATTTTGTAGCTACATAGAGATCTGGAAACAGGTCGCCAATGAGATCAGGCAATCACAGGCCCAGTAACCCACAAACCAGCCATTATTTCCCAGTAGGAACATGAGAAATAGGAATGACCCATTTGTTTCTTACAAAGGCATAACTCTTATCCAAACCTTATATTTAGTCTTGGGCCCAGTTTCCCATAGCATACCACAAAAGGGTAAAGGATGTTTCTTTTGCAGCCAGCCTCATTTCAATAGAAAATGACACCATGTTCATGCATCCTTTTTGCAACAGCCAGGTAGAGGCATACATAAGCATTTCATCATGGAGCAGGAGGACCTCTAAGCAGAGTATCCTTCTGTTGGCAAATCATCTTGAAGGCAGCTTGCTTTCAGCAGTAAATGACTTGCTCCTCCAGAAAAAGAGGCAGAGATTATTTTGAATACAAACACATGGGGGTTTTCATTCCAATTTTTAAAAGTCCCTAAGGTCATTGGGAAACTGAAGACTGCTCATTGATCTAAGCTCTGTCAGCCAACACATTCAGACACCCAAGTTCAAGATGGAGTTTGCAATGCCTGTCCTCTGCACCATTCACTTGGGAGACTTTGTGGTCAGCTGGGACCTTCAAGAGGCATACCTTATAGCCATTCACAGACCTTCCTGGAAATTTAAGAGGTTCTCTTCCAGGGGCAATTTGTAACATTTTATGACTCACTTATATTCTCTATGTCAGTCCATGGGTCTTCATCTAAGGACCACCTCCACATCCCTGAAATCAAATTATTTGGATGGTGTTAGCCACAGACAAAAGGTGAGCAACATTTTATACGAAGACTTGTTGCTAGAGGCAGTAGCAATATAGGGTAGTCATTTATATGACAGATTTTACCTGAGAGACATGTAACCTCAACAGATTCAGTTTGACCATGGAGGCTCAATATCATCGGCAGCACATCTTTTCAGCTTTGCAGCCTCTGCTGGATTTCTAGGAACATGTTTTTCTTTAAGATCCGGTCAATACATCAGTCTGTTGTTTTTAATTACCTCTATCTAGGGCAAGGCTCTAAACTATGTCTCATTTGTTTGGAGACTGGAGCATGGGTCAGTAAATCCATCCACTGTTTGCTTAGCATGATCAGATGATGTATTTGAAGAAACAGATGTTTGTTATAAAATGGCACACCCTCCCCAAACCTTTTGCACAGTCATATCCATGAAGGGCATGCACATCTGCTCCAGTAGTAATTGATGCCAGTGCTTCTCAGTAAACCTATACTATTTCAGCACTTTTAATGCCTATAGAAACCGTAAGACTATTATAAACTTTTTTTATTCTTTTTTCAAAAACTGGATTTTACAAGGTGGTGGAAGGACTCCAAACATATTTTGACCTGGTTTATATTATTGAAGTAACATGTTTTACACAAAAAAATGGTTTCAATAACATGAATTATATAATGTTGGGAAAAATATGCAAAATAAAGTTAAATATAATTTGATAAAATATGTGGTGTCAGAATTATTTAATTTTTTTGTTTTCATTGATGTTGACGCAGTGTGCATTTATGATCATATTTATTTTTGATCAACACTATGTAGCATATTGTCTGTAATTCTTGATGCACCTTTTAATAATTATATTATAAAACCACTTGTGCTTTAATCTCCAATTAAGTAGGTTATCTTCCCCTGATATGTTCTATCAAAGAACACATCAAGAGGAGGTAATTCCTGCTCCAGCTTTGGTGGGTGTAATACTTTTAAGAGCAATAGTTAATATACTATGCAAGAAAATTTTATGAGAACAATGAAATTTGGTTTTCAGGTATAAATGATTCAGAAATAAGTGCATGCAGATATCTCCAAACATGACATTTAAAAACAGCTTGTTATAACAGGCCAAATTTTTTTATGACTGTTAACTTACAAAATAATTTTGATTTTCTCTTTGTAGCTGATCCTCATCCAGACATCAGTAATATTGAGGTGTGGTAAATGTGTGCATTTAGTTTAGTACATTTGTACCATATAGCAGGAATGTTTTGGGGTAGAAGTTGATTGGTGTCAGAGTGGGATCACAAACATAAATCACAAAAAAAATTTCACATGAAATATGACTAGATTTTAAAGCTAGACAATAACTAGTCAAAACTTAAATTCTGAACAATAATTGCCAAATTGTATGTCTGAAAAAATACCTGCAATATGGTAACTATATTCTTTACTTTATTTGTTGGCTTCTTAAATTACTGTATTGTCTGTGATTTTTTAGCCCATTGCTAGTAATTACCTTTCTATCAATCCATGTCCATTCATTCACATTTCTTGTACTGACCAAAGCTCTTCAATCATTACATAGAATGGCCTGCATTTAAGGATAGGAATTTTATGTCAAGGAGACTTTTGTAGGTTTTGTCTTTTGAGGTCTAATTTGGACTGTTGTTGTTATTTAAATAGGATAATACCTAATCATAATACATTAAGAGAACTACTACACCACTCCCTCGATAACTCGCGCCCGGATAACTCGCGAACCCGCTTATAATGCGGTGTCCGGCATGGCTCCTGATTTTTTTAAAAGAAAATATATTTTAAAATGTGTTGAAAGTGAAAAAAGTTGTGATAAGAAATGGTAAATTGGTAAATTAAACCTTGATATATAAATCGTTTTTATCATCAAAAATGGAGATTATTGTCTGTAAAGATAGAATCCATATTGTGAAATTTGCAATTTCTAAAAAGATATTACATATGTCTTTTTTAATAGAGAAATAGTTGTTAATACACAGTAAACTGTAAATAGCGCTCAACGAAAAATTCTGGTAAAAGCTAACATGTGGCAACAGAGAAGGAAATAGACACTAATTAAACATCTCGCTAGGTGAAATACACGTTATAATCCTTTAATTTTGTCTCAACCCTATAATTGCAACATACAGATTCTCTTATATGAAAACACGAAAAGAGTCAGTCAACCGTCACATCGAAACCCGGGAGTACTTCCGTGAGAACCTAACTACATGCCGGCTTTGTTTTGATCAACATCATGGGGAAGTGTTTGTTACAATAAAAGAATCAATTAAAAGAGACTGGTGTTGTTTTGTCACTTTGAATACATATTTGGTATCAAATCAAACAAGGTAAGTACAATAAAAGAAAGTTCAAAAGCATGCCAATGGGAGCGAACGTTCTGGTATTCATTACCGTTATAAAATTTAATTTTACTTCACTAATCGAAAATGTTTTCACATTTTATGTATTAAGATCATTAAAGTATATAATAGTAATGTATCTAGGGCTGTTACCCGGGTACCCGACCGTATAGAAAAACCCGGATATTGAAACGTAAACCCGTAAAAAATAATAAAAATAATTGCTACGATCGCCAACCACTTCAAATAGGTGTGATGGCTATGGCTATAATTAAAAACCAGATCCGTCTGTTTTGATTAATAAAATTCATTGGCGTTGTGCAACCGGACCAACCGTTATCCCCAAGGCATTATATACCAAGGTTAAAACATTTGTTCTACAGGTAACAAACCTCTTTGTAGACGATAATTATGGAATGTGGGTGCTAAATGATCGGTACATTGAGCGTTCTTTTAATGAAATCCAGATGGATACTTTTGATTTCCGAACAAACCTGTCAAAGAAATCCCGCAATGTATATTATGAACAATCATCAGCTAGACACCTTGAAATCTTCGCAATGCCTCAAAGTAATCTTTGCTCGTTTTTCTAGTCGACTAGCTCTGCGAATTTCGAAAATTAGCCATCGTTCATATACCGATATTTCTATTTGCGATACTACTATGTTTTTACCATAACTATCTTAAGAATTATAATTCCAAAAAAATAACATTTATGTGACTGCGTGGTCACGTGGTATAACTGGGGCACGCATGTGTGGGTAATTCAAATCTGCGGTCAAAAGCAGATGAATAAACGTGGTCAGTTCTAACAAGGACTTATACTTTAAAAAATTCGAGTGTTCTAAAGCTTTTAACGCAACTGATCAGTGATCATTAAAAGTTGGATTAAATGTATCCCAATTATTTGTAAATGTGACCATGGAAAGCAAAGGAATTAAGCGAAATGCTTACTCAGTGACTGAAAAACTGTGCATCATGGATAGTGTTCATAATGACAAAGCGAAATAAAAAATTTGCATTAAACTAAAAATTGCTGAGTCGACATTTAGAGGTTGGCTTAAGGATGAGCCGAAACTTTGATGATGTTGATGCAGATGAAAGGATGAAACGAAAACGAGAACGGACTGCAAGCAATAACGAATTAGATGATGCTGTGTACATATAGTTCACGCAGCAACGTGTCACAAACCGCAAGTGTTATCGTGTTCTAATTTATGTCATTTTAATTTTTTTAAAGTTTTTAGACCCATTAAATTCATGTTGGTAATGGTCAACCCTTGTGAATTTTTTTTTCTTCCATTTTACTTCTACCGCAATTAAAATCTACAAATCGTTCGATCGACATTGTATTTTCGAAATGTGTTGATCTTTTGTATTTAAAAAACGTCTACATTAGATCAAACAATAAAACTTAGAATGTATCCCATTCACAACAAAAATTAGTGACGTAGTACACAACGTGAAGTCGTGCATGTGCTAAGCGAATGGAAACCACGTGGAATAATGTTTTGATGATCGATATACTGCAAGTTATCCTGAAATTAATGTTACACTGAGGGAAAAAAATAATATATACCGATATCAAGAGATATTTATTCACTGTTAATCTTAGCACGTTTATTAACCCTTTCATCACTAAGTGATTTGTAGGCATAGAGTCCTCAACACTAAGTAACTTTGGAGTTGTAAAGCAAAATGACTTGTGGACTTTGAAACAACATAACTTTGCCAATGTTAAAGATATCTGGCTAGATTAGGTGTCAAAATCAAGGTTAAAAATCAAACTTTATGACTAATTCAATAAAATGTGCATATATATTACAACTGTTAAAATGCAGGTACAAACAGGTAACAACAGGTAAAATACAATTATTTTATTACCTCTTAGAAAACTTAGAATGTTCTCAAAACTTGTTCAATTGACCCTAGATGTACTAGTGAATAATCATAGTAGCAACACAAGTCTTTCTTTCATGGTGTCCATAATATATAAAATTCTATAAAATTAACCAAAATGATCTCCAAGGTGAGATCTGTCCACACACCTAAGTGACCTATATCGCCTCTGCCACGTTTGATCGTCGCATTGAAGTTCGTTAAACGGACAATTTTTCCAAAAACTTCATCTGAATAGAATATTTGAAAATAATCCAAAGCTTCCTGGAGCCATATAACTCTCGGGTGTGCCCAACTCTGTCAGAAAACTGAAACAAATCTCTTTGGTTTTCGGGCTTCGTCCAAAAAAAAAACCACGTGGAGCGTACAATTCGTCTGGTTCAAAACCTTCAAAGTCATCTTCAATGTCATCACTGTCACCCACAAGTGCATTCCATTGTCTCTCCATATGTCTTCCCTCATTGTCAAACAAATTTATCAGGTCAAAATTATTTAAATCCTCCGAAAACTCGCCTCTAAAAAAAAAATCCTTCAAACGCCGCCATTTTGGATACAAATTTCAGCATTCGGAAAACACGTTAAAAGTTCCTACTTTGTTCGTTATTTCTAGTTGTATACAAGCTAAACTCACGAGATAATCCAAATATAACATCTACATTACCAGATGAAAGTTATTTGAGGTACTCCGAAAGATATCTAGTCGGGTACTATAACGTTAACAAAGAACACTGCCCCAGACCGAAAACTCGGTCCATAGTGTTGACAGGCTACTTCCCCTGGACCGCATATGCGGTTTGCCGTGATGAAAGGGTTAATTGAGTATTCAACACTGTAACATGCCAAGTCAACCTCACCCCCTTTTGCCTATACGTCGATCCCATTGTTAGTTTTGTTGTTTGTTATAGGTCCCTCGATAACTCGCGACCTCACTTATATCGCGGTCGATGGTTTTGGACCCCCATGTCTGCGAGTTATCGAGGGAGTGGTGTACTGCTTTGCAAATCAAGCCCTCCCATATACTACTATTAGCTAAAGGGAGCTAAAACTTGTTTGCCAACCTAGATGGTGGTCAGGCAGAGTGGTTTCCCTATAGGTATAAGGATTGGTGGCAAAAACCTCGCACTTACTAATGCTCATTCCAAAATGCATGCTCTTGTCATGATAGGCCTCACAGAATCTATGTGGAAGTTAAACCATTACAAAATAGAGGGGCTTTTTTCACATATAAGAAAAAATATATTCTATCATTATTTCCAACTCTTTCTGTGCTGACAAAGTTCTGCCTTTACAATTTGCTAACACTTTGCCATTCCTGCACATTTAGGTTCTTGCATGGGGATCCTAAGCAACTTCATATTTAGTTTTTTTATGTACATACAAGCCTCTAGCACTTATAAAAAACACCACTCCTATTATAAGTGTAATTCCATTTCAAATTGGTACATATCAATGAGTTTCTAGGAATTCACAGCATCTGTGAGCCCACTTTAACAGTTTTAATTGTACAGATCTTAGGGCAAATAATTGCCTTGTAATGGATATTGTTGCACTTTCTTTGTAGGTATCTATAACAGCACCTCGGTATCTGTTTATATGAGGGTTTTTATGTGTAATATAGACACTTGTGTACATTTTGCTTCTGCTTAGGTTAGACAAGTGCAGGTAAGCTTTCTATACATGGTTTTACTCAGTCACTTCTTGCTCATGAATATTTCTATAAGCAACACTTGAGTGATGTTTATTTGTGCAAGCATTCCATCATATTAAATAGCACTTAGTCACTCATGATGGTAGTCTGTGTGACTTAACAAGATGGGTTTGGGTGACAATATTTATACATGTGTGCATGTATTTATCCCATTAAGAAACTCATTATAGTTACATACATGTGAGTTTCCTTTACTAGGGCATTCTAAGCCTTGGAATGTCTTGCTTCATTGATTCTACCCCTCCAATTTTTTTATATATTTAATCTCACTATTTTCAGTTAATCATCATATGATATAGCTCTATATCTACTCTGTATTCAAATAACACATATATAATGGCCCACTGAGGTTTAATACTAATCCTCCCTGCAGGTGGTATTTTCATTATATTTTACCTGTAAATTATACTGCTCTATTAGACTGTCAGTTATCAATTTGTGGGAAAACTTTTAAAGATTTAATTCTGCACTGGACATTGCATTCTTGAGGCAGGTGCAGGGCTACAGTTTTATATGTTTTTGCATGGGCCAGTCCAACCCTGATGCCACTTCAAGTCACTCATTTGGCATGATGCCATAAATGGTTATTCATGTTTCAGCAGATGTCACTTTGCAATTTCTCTAACTCTGCTATGAGAAGAGACTTTTTACTCAAAGTTGTGGTTTCAAATTCAGGGCATTCTAAAAGCTTAAATAGCAACAGACCTTGTCACCCTTTGCCAGCTGAGTCTGTTGATCTTAGCCTCAACTTATGCAACCTAGACATTTGGCTCTTAAGGCAGGTGCAGGGCTACAGTTTTATTTGTGTGGCTCAATTTGTCTTACAGATTAAAACTGTGGACTAAGAGAAGAAATGGACAGCTAATGATGATGTAGCCAGTCTGCATGCTGACCTTTCCACAGTGCCAGGCATTGACAAGCTCTGAAATAGCTCTGGCACCCAAGTCACCACAACAAAAATCAGCATTATTGGCAAATGATTTGCCTTGCTTACCTTGGGGTTTGACTCAGTTTCTGTTGTGGAACATCGAGGGACAGACAGCTGAAAAACAAAACAGCTTAATTCCCACTCATTTAGCAGAGATAGATACTGGTTATGTGGATCTAACATCTCATAACCCATCCCAACCTGATAATCCCAACTATATCATCCCAACATTGATGATCTATTTCCATTGCAACTGGCCTAGGCCATATTTTAGAGATCACAAAAGGCCAAATCAACAATATTAAGGGCTCAATCAGTAACAGCCTGTTTTCCAGTACTTTGAAAACTATTTTTGGAGACATCACTCTAACCATCTTGAGACTAATTCATCATGATGCACAAATTAGTTCCTCATTTTTTCAGCTGAAATCATTCTCATTCTCTCAAGAGGAGACTCTTTACTCAGTGACTGATTCATGACCTTCTAGAGTTTTGATTCATGACCTTCTAGAGTTTTGATTCATGACCTTATAGAGTTCTGATTCATGACCTTCTAGAGTTCTGATTCATGACCTTCTAGAGTTTTGACCTCATCACTCTTTGCCAGTCAAGTCTTGTGCATTACAGGAGACCTTAGCCTCACCTTGTGCAATAAAAAAGATGGTGCTTGATCGCAAGTGATGCCATCATTTCTAGACTATCAGATTTCATGATAGTCTTCCAAACCTGCATTGAGGAATTTTTTCCACCTTTGAACCTCAGAGTTCTGCACTCTACCTCTCACTCTATCAGCTACCTGGACCAGAGTTGCAGCATCTCTTGATCATGTGATGAAATGGAGGAGTCTAACTTAAATTACTTCTGCAAGTTAGTGAGTTACAGACATTCTCACCTGCCATCATCATCATCAGTTCATCAGCAATTCTACCTTGGTCATACACCACTATTTAATTGGGAAACCTTTGCAGTCAACCTTGAATTCACTGCTTTGGAGATGAAAAAACTTCACTCCATACATATGGATTGGGTGACTTCTATGTTTTACATAAGTTATCGTCTCCCTCACTGAATACCTCAGGGAATGCATGGTAGTTGATTTCAAGAATGGCCTGAGTACTGAACAGGCCGAGTGCAGTAACCAATTGCCTTGCAACCATGGCATCAATACAGGGATAGTGTGGAAAAACAACAAATGACTCAGGGGGGGGGATTTATTTTCCCTATTTCAATCTGTGCTATTTATTTTCCCTATTTCAATCGAGCTACCAAGAAGCTGTCTCACATACCTTAGGACTGAACTGAAGATGGCATCTCTTGGGTAAGGGAATGAACCTCACTCCACCTTTTTTTATTCTCCTAAGGTATTATGAGTGGGTAAAGTATTTAAAGAAGAAACTGATTTTTCCTAGTAAGGAATGTTTCTTCAA
This sequence comes from Potamilus streckersoni, assembly GCA_016746295.1. Classification (NCBI taxonomy): domain Eukaryota; kingdom Metazoa; phylum Mollusca; class Bivalvia; order Unionida; family Unionidae; genus Potamilus; species Potamilus streckersoni. Next base: position 957,808 of record JAEAOA010001156.1, read on the forward strand.
GAATGCTTAACCAAATCATGATATACATTTACCCTCCCAGCCTCACCACAGTTGCATCCATAGAGAGCACCAAGTAAGATTAGGTCACTGCCTGACCAGCATCAAGGTTGACAGACAGCTCCTTTCGGTAAAAGTAGTATCTGGGGAGGGCTGGATGATCAGCTTCATATCTTTAATATATTCTTTAATATATTCTGATGCAATGTGATATGAACATTTTCTTATAGACCTAGGACTGTTTTTTTATGTGTTTTGTCTTGTCAGCTCCATTATATTTTTCATAGGCCAGGATATGTTTTCTGTAGGTTTTGCCTTGTCATTTTGAACGGAACGATGGTCTTTGATAATTAAATTAATATCTTCACATGGAATCAAGATGCAAAATTTCACTAGTCCAACTGAAAATTGTGAGTAATATCTGGTAGTGGAGTGAATTTTTCAATCAATAGCTTGAATGGGTGAGTGCTGATTATGGGCTGACCAGTGTTTCTCTTTAATGAAAATAATGTTCTGTTGAAAATATTTACAACTTTGGTAATTGAAAGGCAGTACTTTCTCTTCAGTGAAAAGAATGTTTTATTATTGTGAATATTTCCAACTTTGGTAATTAAATAAAGTCAATACTCTTTGTGTAATGAAAGGATGTTTTGTTGTGAATATTTCCGGTCATTAAAAGTCAGTACTCTTTGTGTAATGAAAGGATGTTTTGTTGTGAATATTTCCGGTCATTAAAAGTCAGTACTCTTTGTGTAATGAAAGGATGTTTTGTTGTGAATATTTCCGGTCATTAAAAGTCAGTACTCTTTGTGTAATGAAAGGATGTTTTGTTGTGAATATTTCCGGTCATTAAAAGTCAGTACTCTTTGTGTAATGAAAGGATGTTTTGTTGTGAATATTTCCGGTCATTAAAAGTCAGTACTCTTTGTGTAATGAAAGGATGTTTTGTTGTGAATATTTCCGGTCATTAAAAGTCAGTACTCTTTGTGTAATGAAAGGATGTTTTGTTGTGAATATTTCCGGTCATTAAAAGTCAGTACTCTCAAGATTTCTGCTCATTGTTTTGATGAAGAAAGGAATTTGTTCTTGCTCTTCGGTACTTTTAAATGCTTAAAAGAGTGTGTGGGGGGGAGCAGACTGGTCTCAGTTTGTATTTACTTATCATTGATGCTTGAAGGATTACAGAATATATTCCTAGAAAGCAAACTTTCACATGATCAAAGTCAGGTCATTAACATGATTAAATTTTTTTAACTGGTTGAGTAAGAGATAATTCAATGTGAGTAGTGCAGTCATTGCCTGGCTTTTTAAGTGGATGTTTAGATGTTTTTTTAATTTTTGGATATTTCCTTGGGTTGTATAAAAAAAATACATGTTCAGAAAATAGAAATTAGTTTTTAGCTGATTTCTAAAGTTTGCAAAATTTTACTGAGAAAAAAAAAGTTTTTTGTGCTACAATTAAAAGGATAATTAATATTTTTTTAAATGCTGGAGCATGAAAAAAAACAGACAATACTGTATACATATATATCCTTGTCTCTAACATAAGACTGCATTAGTAAGGCTGTTTATCTGATTCTACTAATCCCATATATTAAGGAATTTACCCAAGATTTTAACCCTTCTATTTTATTGTAAATACTTCTTTTATAGAACTTTGGTATCTTGTACCTTTGTCTTTTTTCTTGTAGAATAAATTTTTATCAAGAAGAATTTATCTTTCTGAAAATTTTAGCAATTTTAATCTTCATTTTTCTTCAGACATAAGATCTTTGCTTTTTTTCTTAAAGGACTACATATTTATATTATCTTCCTCAAGATCTTTGTAATATTTCTCTCTTAGTTTAGAACTGCACTTTTAGTGGACACTGTATAGTTAGGAGTTTTGACATCTTTACCTTTATCTTGTGTGACCTCATGTTTAACTTTATTCAGAAAGGATATTTTTTCAGAAAGTTCAATTTTAAATCAGTAATATTTATCCAGAATTATAAACTAAACTTTTAATCAGTGCTATTTATCCAGGAATGTGAACTTAAGTTTTATCAGTATTATGTAGACAGCATTATGCTGATATGCCATAAAATTACATACATACATACATACATACATACATACATACATACATACATACATACATACATACATACATACATACATACATACATACATACATACATACATACATACATACATACATACATACATACATACATACATACATACATACATACATACATACATACATACATACATACATACATGTTTTTTTTTGTTGTTTTGTTTGAAGTATTCAAATATAATCTTTTGGTCATACTTTTTTTTTTAAATTTCAAAATTTTATTAACCCTGTAATATGTTGACCATTGGGTCGGGGAACCATCCCAAGGTCACCTTACAATCAAAATTTCTTGTTTCCAGATAAACTAGGGATAGTAAATATAATCTATATTAAAAGAAAGAAAAAAATAAAAGATGACACAAACATGCACACACTCATGCACACATGCATATGGCACAATGTAGGTGACATAAGCTTTAGAAAATAGTGTTTTGTACCTGTTTACCATCCAATCAGATGCAAGTTACCTATTGATCTATTGAGGTCCATTTCTTAAGAAATTGGTCCTCTTTCTTGTTAGCAGCATATTTTTCAACATTCTTATATATTACAACTCTCTGCTTAAAAGCATAGATGGAAGGATTTTTCATATTGATTCTGCAAGTATAAATGTAATATTTTCCCAAAATAAGTAAGAAATTATACAAACTGTCCAATTGTTCACTTCCTAAAAGTATTTGTTTTTTTGACAAATGTACAATATTTGGGCAAGATGGTGCGAAATTATCAATAAAACTGTACCAGAACTGTGAAGTAATATTGCAATCATAGAAGAGATGTTCAATATTTTCATTCTCTCTCTTGCAAAACGTACATTTGTTGTCGTCCAATATGTTTATTCTTTTCAAAAAATCATTAGTAGCGATTATTCTGTGGCTTAATCTAAAATTAAAAGAGATCAATTTGGTATCCTTGGTACAAAATTTCGCCTTGCTATAAATCTCAGACCACTAATCACTACTTATATTTGTATTTAATAATTGCATTCAAGATTCTTGCTTAGCAGTATGTTGGTTTTTAGCCCTTTTTAAAAGATCTTTGTAAACAAACTTGAGTGAATTATATTTTTTCAGATACATTATTTTATCCTTTTGCCTTTCAAAATTCTTATGTACTAAATGGTTTTTTTATGGCTTCTTTCCATGCTTTTGGAATTTTGGATATTAAGGAGAAGTATTTCAAAAAGTCACCTCTTCTAGTTTTTTGTTTTATCATTTCAAGAGGTAATAAATTGCCATGATCATCTACTAGATCATTCAAAATTTCAAAACCAGCTTCTGTCCAGGATTTGTATTGATAGAACATTCTAGGGGGGATAAAATTAAAAATGCTTATGGATAAGAACTCATTTGCACTTTGCGGTTCCTCTTTCCAATAAGATACTGCCAAAATGACATCTTTCCAAAAACTGTTTTTAATGAGCTTACTAAATTCTTCTAATTTCCTTCTCCCTAAGTTCCAAATATCCTTTTCATTTCTGTGTATAGTTGTATTGACTAAGTTCTGCCAAGCTCCATTTTCATTTTCCAACAATCTTTTTACCCATCTTATCTTAATATACCTAATAAATGAGAATATATGTATCATATTGAGTCCTCCCTCATTCTCTGGGGCTACTAATATATCGCGTTTAATTCTCTCTACCTTTACACTCCATACAAATTTAAATAATGTATGATTTAGTTCTGCTTCAACTTTGGCTGATGGATTTGGAAGTGCTGAGAAAAGATGTATAAATATGGGCAGAACATGGGTTTTTACAACAATTACCTTACCAACAACTGACAGATGTCTTTGACTCCAGCTTGCCAATATTCGTTTTGCCTTTGTTAGTTTCTTCATATAATTAATTTCCACCATTTGTTGAAGATCTGGTGAAAACTCTATGCCAAGGAGTGTAAAGTTTGAGGAGGACCAAATTAGGCCCATATTGGGACATATTCTTTCATTAGAAAATTTCTTGTTTCCAATCCAAATGGCTTTTGTTTTTGTTATGTTACATTTAAGTCCAGACAATCGAATAAAAACTTTGCAAGATATTCATAGCTGCTTTAAGAGAAAGTTGAACATACATACATACATACATACATACATGCATACATACATACATACATACATACATGCATGCATGCATACATACATACATACATACATACATACATACATACATACATACATACATACATACATACATACATACATACATACATACATACATACATACATACATACATACATACATACATACATACATACATACATGCATGCATGCATGCATACATACTTATACATGCATACATACATACATACATACATACATACATACATACATACATACATACATACATACATGCATGCATGCATGCATGCATGCATACATGCATGCATGCATGCATGCATACATACATACATACATACATACATACATACATACATACATACATACATACATACATACATACATACATACATACATGCATACATACTTATACATGCATACATACATACATACATACATACATACATACATACATACATACATACATACATACATACATACATACATACATACATACATACATACATACATACATGCATGCATACATACTTATACATACATACATACATACATACATACATACATACATACATACATACATACATACATGCATGCATGCATGCATGCATGCATGCATGCATACATACATACATACATACATACATACATACATACATACATACATACATACATACATACATAGTATACTGTGAAATTTGAAATAATTGAATAGAAAAAGATTTCATTAATGATAAGTGCATATAAAAACAAGGGCAATGTTGACTAATTCCATTTGCTTATGATTCAGTTTATTACATCATGATCCTGACTTAAAGTAGATATTTGTGATGTCTTGAATGTTGCATGTATAATCAGTATGATATACTTCAAAACTAAATTTTCACCCAAAACAGTTCATACATCTATGCAGAAAAGCAAAATACATATGTACCATATATGTTTATTTATAAGTCATCCAACTGCAGGTGTAAATCTGACATTGCATAATGCACAGGCAGACTGGGTCTGTAAAATTTCATAAGGAGTATTCAGTAGAACAAACAACATAGACCCTGATCTGTGATGCATTGTATTATGGCAGATTGGGTCTGTAAAATTTCATAAGGAGTATTCAGTAGAACAAACAACATAGACCTTGATCTGTGATGCATTTTATTATGGCAGATCTGGGTCTGTAAAATTTCATAAGGAGTATTCAGTAGAACAAACAACATAGACCCTGATCTGTGATGCATTGTATTATGGCAGATCTGGGTCTGTAAAATTTCATAAGGAGTATTCAGTAGAACAAACAACATAGACCCTGATCTGTGATGCATTGTATTATGGCAGATTGGGTCTGTAGTTTTCAGTTGGTCTTGAGTTATAAGCATGTATGTACAGTAATTTGGTTACTGTTAAAAATTTTGGGACCTGATTTTGGATACATTGTAAACATACACCAAAGGCAGCTGTCATGCAGTGATGTGGGTCAACTAGTTAGGAGTAAATATTGCTAGTGCATGATATGATGTAAGTGTTGTTATGCATGAAGGCTGCTTTACTTGGCTACAATGTGATGGTTTGTAAGAAGGGGAACCATGGTTTTAATATTACTCAATTTACATAGTTTGTTTCAGTGATATGAGAACTGCTTGATTATTAAAAACTGTAAAATCAGACATATTTTTGGAGATCATGAAAATTATATCATGCAGTTACCATCAATAATCATGACAATTATTTAATGTAATTACCATCAGTAATCATAAAAATTATATAATGCATTTACCATCATTAATCATGTATTATTCGGATTATCGTAGATTAGGATCCTTTTTGTTTGCAGTTTGATTTGATTTATTAACAAGTATATATGGTGTTGTCTATTAACTTGTTGACTCAAATTAAATCTTATCCCATTATTGTAATGGAAACAGTGACCTAAAATGTTTCAGTTTCTATGCATCTTTTGATATTTCCTTCTTTATAGATCATTATTATTGGTATGCTCAAAAACATCATTACGTCATTTTTACAGACCAATGATATCTATCATGAGATAATGAAGAAATCTGGGAGATGGAGAAAAGACAAATCATATACACGTCAACCAACTGTGACACATCTACTTTACAAAGTGTGTATTATGTTTTTATTTATTTTGCATTTTTGTTTTAAACTGCCCTTTTATAATTGCTTAAATTTTCTTGAAGTCATAAGCTGTGTAATTTTTTACTCTGAGTACAGTTATTGAATTTTAGACAATATAGATTGCAGTACAAGGTCTGTTGTTAAATACATTTTAACAAAACAATTATCTTCAGAATGCAGCTTGTATGAATGTCGTTGCTTGAATATTGTCAGTAGAATGGTGTGCAGGGCTAACTCAGTCACTGACCATTAAGTTTTGCATAAAATCCATTGGCTGATTTTCTTGGCATTCCCAATATTGTAAGTTCAAAGTGCCTGTGTCACTTGAAAAATACAGCACATGTCATAATCATTATTAACTTTTCATTGAGTTAAGTCATTTAAAGCTGGTGATGTCTAAAATATGAATATTAATTTTCAGAGGCAGATAGGCTTACCATATCAGAAGAAATTTACCCCTGGGGACTGTTGTGTCATGTCCATTCCGTAAGTACATGTATACATAAGGTGTTAGATAGCCTCAACAAAACTACTTATCCTCATTCTGAAAAGTTAGCCGTCAGGAAAGCTTTGTCTCAGGGTTGAGTAGATGCAGACCTGCATATTAAGAATAAATCTGTGCAGTTTTTACCCATAATAAAACTGCTAAGTTCAACATTGCTTAACATTATCCTGTGTCAAATATTTCTTTCTTTTATGTATATTCACCACTTGTTTTCAGCCCAGAACATGTTGCAAATAAAGATGACGTAAATAAAGATGACATAAACAAAGATGATATATTATTACACAGGTGCTTGATGCGAGCTTGATGATAAAATGGGTCCATATAGTGAAGACATTATGTTAGGCAATATAACAAGAGTTTAAAACCCTCTTTTATACAGCCCCTTATATAAATTTATGATAAGAAACAAGTTATGTATTCCAATTAAAGTAGTTGTAATTTCACACAGACATCAATTTCTTAATGGTATACCATTTACAGTGATGCTTTCAGGCAATGTGGAGAAATCCTTCTTTACAGAATATTAGCATTATCATTATGAATTAGAGCTTTTATAAAACCCAGAGAAAATCTTATGATCTTTTTTCTTCATGTTTGAGTGTTATGCTCACCCAAGGTCACCTACATTTACAAAACTAGTTTTTTTGATATATTATCATGTTGAGTCAAATCAGAAACATAAGCATATGTTAAACATGTATGTACCAGTAATTATTTTTTGAATGAAAATTGTTGCCTGTCTCCACCAGCTTTTTAAAGCACATATATTGATCACAATTTTATCGAGGCTTTAATGTAAGAAACAGACATCTCTTTTGGTCAGTCAGGTGTTTTCCTGTTAACAGGTGCCCTTGCATATTGCTGTATGGTTGACTGAATTTACTTATAAAAGTTATTGATACTTAGTATTTCTCTTTAGTGACATTTTACATTTGAAAAGTAATTACATGCTGATATCATCTTCATATTGGTGTGACAAAGTATTACTAATTTACTATTCATATTGGTGTGACAAAGTATTACTAATGATGGACAGTTTTGATTATACTCGTGACCTGGGGCAAGCATAAAATTTTGATAAGACAGAATATAAAAAAAAATGACATTTTCTGAGTCTTGACATTCCACATGTCGATTCATGATGATTCATAGCTGATTGAAAGCAAACTAAAACTGTGGTCCAAAATGTGATGTTTTTCTCTCTTTATGTTGTAGTGCAACTAGAACATCCATATTATTTGGTATCATTGTAAAGCTACATCTATCTACCTTTCAATAATACCACCCACTTTATTGTGTCGCACATGACCTTAACGCTACAGAGCTCAGAAGTAGGCTACTACCTCCTGCCCCATAAATGCAGTGCTAGGGGTTGATGAGTTAATGTTTAAATTACTTATGATTTATACTTTGCAGATTTATTTGCGGGGTGTTTTTGAAAAATTAATGTTTAAGTTACAATCGACTAAAACCAACCTCATTGCTTTTTATACCTACCTGGTATTGGATATTGTTTCACACAAATCGGTCCCAGTTCTAGTATTTTCGCCCAGAATTCAGTATTATTTCACAGTGTTTTAGTGTTTGCTGTATATTTTCAAGATATTAGTCCTTAAGGGGGTATGTATAATATGTCATTTACATATAATACAATCGAACCTCATTCTTCTTAAATGAATTTATTTCATTGTGGTCAACTTTTAAATTTTTACATTGGGCACCATCACTTAATCCTTATCAAATTTTTAGCACTGCCCACAGTGTATAAGTATTTATTATAAAATTACATTGCTTTTTTAAAATTCCAAAATATGAAATATGAGTACCTTCTTACTGTTGTATTTTTCAGTTTTAAGGTCTTAAACACATTATTAACACACAATTCAACAGATATAGATTTGAGCATGTCATCAAAGCAGATTCAGCATTTGAATATGCAACCAAATCAGGTCTCCTCCTGTCTGTCCTGCTCGCCATGTTTTTGTTTGTATTCAAGGACTGGCTAGTATTGCGTCAAGGGACCAATGATATTTAATTTATAAACATTACAGTCAAATTAAAATTTGAAGAGAATTACATATATAAAGTGAAAAGTTTTATTTCTGGTCTCCTTTAAGAATGTAAGTGGTGTAGTTAGTAAATCTGACAGAAAACTTTAAGCTGGGAACTATTATATCATCACCATTCTGTAAGTACCTGTTACATCTCCATGTTTTGTTTAAAAAGCATTGGAGGTATTGTGGTAACTTCCATAAGTCTGGTCATCCATCTGTCTGTCCATTTATTCATCTGTCTCTCTATCAATTCATGTGTTGGTGATATTGCCTGTCCTATACCATCTTGTAGAAATACACCAAATGCTATATGTAATATACTTGCCTGCATTGGGTGCAATAAAGGTATTATGTGTATTACCTAGCTACCTTTTGAAGAAAATTAGGATAACTTACATGTGCACACACATAAGTGTGTGATGTCACTTAAGTCCTTCACTATAAAACTCTGTATTGGTGTATCAGTTTGAAGAGTCTTGGCCTTAATCCAAGTAGTTTTGGTTTGATACTGACCAATGCCAGCCTGGGTTGATTGTCTTCGTGGGTCCTTTTGAAAGGCACTTAGCTCAGCATGTATTGCCATTACTATGCTCTTTAAAATCAAACCAACCAACTAACTCAGCATGTATTGCCATGTGCTTATTAAAATCAAACCAACCAACTAGCTCAGCATGTATTGCCATTAATGTGCTCAATAAAATCAAACCAACTAGTTCATCTTGTATTGCCATTAATGTGCTCATTAAAATCAAACCAACGAAGTAACTCAGCATGTATTGCCATTAATGTGCTCATTAAAATCAAACCAACCAACTAGCTCAGCATGTATTGCCATTAATGTGCTCATTAAAATCAAACCAACAAAGTAACTCAGCATGTATTGCCATTAATGTGCTCATTAAAATCAAACCAACCAACTAGTTTAGCATGTATTGCCATTAATGTGCTCATTAAAATCAAACCAACCAACTAGCTCAGCATGTATTGCCATTAATGTGCTTATTAAAATCAAACCAACCAACTAGTTCAGCATGCATTGCCATTAATGTGCTCATTAAAATCAAACCAACCAACTAGCTCAGCATGTATTGCCATTAATGTGCTCATTAAAATCAAACCAACCAACTAGCTCAGCATGTATTGCCATTAATGTGCTCATTAAAATCAAACCAACCAACTAGCTCAGCATGTATTGCCATTAATGTGCTCATTAAAATCAAACCAACCAACTAGTTCAGCATGTATTGCCATTAATGTGCTCATTAAAAGCAAACCAACCAACTAGTTCAGCATGTATTGCCATTAATGTGCTCATTAAAATCAAACCAACCAACTAGTTCATCATGTATTGCCATTAATGTGCTTATTAAAATCAAACCAACCAACTAGTTCAGCATGTATTGCCATTAATGTGCTCATTAAAATCAAACCAACCAACTAGTTCAGCATGTATTGCCATTAATGTGCTCATTAAAATCAAACCAACCAACTAGTTCAGCATGTATTGCCATTAATGTGCTCATTAAAATCAAACCAACCAACTAGTTTAGCATGTATTGCCATTAATGTGCTCATTAAAATCAAACCAACCAACTAGCTCAGCATGTATTGCCATTAATGTGCTCATTAAAATCAAACCAACCATCTAGCTCAGCATGTATTGCCATTAATGTGCTCATTAAAATCAAACCAACCAACTAGTTCAGCATGTATTGCCATTAATGTGCTCATTAAAATCAAACCAACCAACTAGCTTTTATGTATTGCCATTACTATGCTCATTAAAATCAAACCAACCAACTAGCTCAGCATGTATTGCCATTAATGTGCTCATTAAAATCAAACCAACAAAGTAACTCAGCATGTATTGCCATTAATGTGCTCATTAAAATCAAACCAACTAGTTCATCATGTATTGCCATTAATGTGCTCATTAAAATCAAACCAACCAACTAGCTTTTGTGTATTGCCATTACTATGCTCATTAAAATCAAACCAACCAACTAGCTCAGCATGTATTGCCATTAATGTGCTCATTAAAATCAAACCAACAAAGTAACTCAGCATGTATTGCCATTAATGTGCTCATTAAAATCAAACCAACTAGTTCATCATGTATTGCCATTAATGTGCTCATTAAAATCAAACCAACCAACTAGTTCAGCATGTATTGCCATTAATGTGCTCATTAAAATCAAACCAACGAAGTAACTCAGCATGTATTGCCATTAATGTGCTCATTAAAATCAAACCAACTAGTTCATCATGTATTGCCATTAATGTGCTCATTAAAATCAAACCAACCAACTAGCTTTTATGTATTGCCATTACTATGCTCATTAAAATCAAACCAACCAACTAGCTCAGCATGTATTGCCATTAATGTGCTCATTAAAATCAAACCAACAAAGTAACTCAGCATGTATTGCCATTAATGTGCTCATTAAAATCAAACCAACTAGCTCAGCATGTATTGCCATTAATGTGCTCATTAAAATCAAACCAACCAACTAGCTCAGCATGTATTGCCATTAATGTGCTCATTAAAATCAAACCAACAAAGTAACTCAGCATGTATTGCCATTAATGTGCTCATTAAAATCAAACCAACCAACTAGCTCAGCATGTATTGCCATTAATGTGCTCATTAAAATCAAACCAACCAACTAGCTCAGCATGTATTGCCATTAATGTGCTCATTAAAATCAAACCAACAAAGTAACTCAGCATGTATTGCCATTAATGTGCTCATTAAAATCAAACCAACCAACTAGTTCAGCATGTATTGCCATTAATGTGCTCATTAAAATCAAACCAACAAAGTAACTCAGCATGTATTGCCATTAATGTGCTCATTAAAATCAAACCAACAAAGTAACTCAGCATGTATTGCCATTAATGTGCTCATTAAAATCAAACCAACCAACTAGCTCAGCATGTATTGCCATTAATGTGCTCATTAAAATCAAACCAACAAAGTAACTCAGCATGTATTGCCATTAATGTGCTCATTAAAATCAAACCAACCAACTAGTTCAGCATGTATTGCCATTAATGTGCTCAATAAAATCAAACCAACCAACTAGCTCAGCATGTATTGCCATTAATGTGCTCATTAAAATCAAACCAACCAACTAGCTCAGCATGTATTGCCATTAATGTGCTCATTAAAATCAAACCAACCAACTAGCTCAGCATGTATTGCCATTAATGTGCTCATTAAAATCAAACCAACCAACTAGCTCAGCATGTATTGCCATTAATGTGCTCATTAAAATCAAACCAACCAACTAGCTCAGCATGTATTGCCATTAATGTGCTCATTAAAATCAAACCAACCAACTAGTTCAGCATGTATTGCCATTAATGTGCTCATTAAAATCAAACCAACCAACTAGCTCAGCATGTATTGCCATTAATGTGCTCATTAAAATCAAACCAACCAACTAGTTCAGCATGTATTGCCATTAATGTGCTCATTAAAATCAAACCAACCAACTAAAGAATTATATATTACATTAAAAGGAATGAACTGAAAGGGTGAATCCAGCAAGAGACGATCACTTTTACTTACTGATTTTCATATCACATGTAATAATGATAAGATAGATTTTAAAAAAGTTACAATTATAATAGCAGCATTTTCAGCTCATTCATGGACAGCAAAGTTAATACATGCAGCTAAGCATAACTTAAAACATTGTACTTTTTGGATGCAAATATGATGTAGTTACTTTTTATCTTGATCTATAGTTACTGATGCCACACATTCATCCTGAAATCTGGTTGCAAATGTTTCTTCTCTTTGACATTTAATGGACATTCTTAGATATATCCACAATGATACAAAATAAAATATTTAGAAATTCCTCTTGGAGACATAAATATTCACCAGCAAAGTTAATATTTATTAATTTGATAATATTTTACAGATTCCTTCCAAATCGACTCACGCGTGTAGCTAACTTTCGCAATAAAGCTTTCTGTGGAATTTATTCTAAAGATGGAAAGATTTTTCTGTCTTCCTCACAAGACCAATTCATCAGGATCTATGATACATCAGGGGAAACATTTGATTTAACAAAGGAGATAAGGGCCAGGGATATAGGCTGGAGTGTGTTGGATACTGCTTTCAGGTAACAACTTGTATATAAATTAAATAAGTAAAAATACTTATGTGAAATAATGTCTCTGTTTATTTTGATAAATTTTAATAAACTGACCTAGGTCTACATAACTTGTCCAGTGTTGCAATTGTTATGTATATGTAATTTAATTATTTGTTTGTTAGTTTTAATTTTTTTTATTCCATTACTTGTTATTGTATTGATAATTTTGTATACTGAATTTGATATTTGTTCAGAAATTCAATTCAGTACTGTTTGACCTGATAAACAGCCAGTAGTAGAAACACTGTATCTATTTGCTGACCTTGATTGAGAACCAGTGTCAGGTTTGAGTAAATAACTTTTTAAAATATTTCTTAAAATTTTTTTTTTTTAGAGTAAGAACCATTGATTTTAGCCATACTAGAGTATGTGATAATTATCATGTAACAAATTTTTTTCTTGAAAGATTACCATGTGACCCTCATTCGGGAATCTGTTTTGCATTTTAGATAGTCTCATAACTCATGTTATAAGAAGAATTAGCTAGTTTGTCTTTACACCTTTGATGCTCAAAGGGATTTTGTTGTGACCAGTTTGAGTTAATTTTTATTTTTGTGAATTAGTGAATTATTTTCCTGGAAATATATATATATATATATATATATATATATATATATATATATATATATATATATATATATATATATATATAAGTGTTCCTTACAAAATTCTTGAATAAAGACATTTATTGAGAATTATTCAGAATTCAAAACTAGAATGTTGTTTTATGTGATTCAACAAAGAACTGTTGACATATCAGTACAAAGATGATTATTGAAGATGTCATTGCCTTCCATCTTGAATTTAATTGGGATTTGAACTGTGATTCACTTATGGCTTTTTATTGATAGGACTTGTATTTTTTAATTCTTGGATTAATTTTGGATTCCATTTGTAAACCATAATTACTTTTTCTGTTTTACTTTGTTTTTGTAGGGAAATAAATTATTTTAAAATTATTTTGTTTAATTTTACACAGCTTGTTGTCTTCACTCTTTTCTTGTTACTTTTGTACGCTGACCATTACAGATCACTGCCATCATACCTTTGTTAGTGTGAGTTCGAGTCCAGACTTGGTTAACGTGGGTAAGTGAGAAAGCCTGCCAGTAGCTTCTCGTGGGTCTGCAGTTCTTCCCAGGGTTTTCCAGTGTTCTTCCTCCACCATTAATACTGGCCGCCATGTATAGCCTTCTTGTGCTGAAAAATGGCGTTAAACCCTATAACAACAATAACAACTTTTGTATGCATCTAAACACACAACAATACAACACATGATGTGTTGTTCTGGTTAATTAATTCGGTTGAGGGTTGGACACTTGCAGTTTTTGATTTATATATAAATTTCATCAAAATCAATTATTGTACATCATTCCTTTAGGATTGATCTTTAACAGTATGGGGAGATATCATTACCATTTGGAATATGATATTGTGAGTGTAATAGTATGGGGATATCATTACTTTATGGAGAAAAAATTTATGATTTTAACCATGTAGTGGATATCATAATACTCTATGGAGTACAATATTTTAACAGTATGGTGTATTACTACAGTGTGACCCAGCTATAGTACACTTCATTATAACAAATTTGGATGTGGCTCCCAAAATTTCATATACATGTATTTTTCTCTTACACAAATAAAACAATTCTTTCTTAAAAGTACAACCCACCCCCAAAGTTTATAATTTTAGAGAAGAGATCATATATGAATAATACAAGACTATCATGGCATGGGTAATGAAATTTTATATGCATTTTTCTCATTACATGAAATAATAGTGTTTTCTTCTTAAAAGTACAAAAAATAGCATGTACAAATTTATTCAGGAATCATGTAGAGCTTCAGCAGTGCTTCAAATTGCACATTTTTTTCCTTATTGGCAGCAAAATATACCATCTGGCGATTTTTTTTATTGGTGACATTGGATTTTTTTTATTGGTGACATTGTTGGCTGTTTAAACTTGTATACACAACCATTGGTTTGGAGTGGAGGAATTCAGAGGTCCCATGAAAGAAAGCCATAAAGTTGATATAAAATGCACTGAAATTTATCTATTGTTACATAAACAAATTCTTTGTCCATGTTGACAAACCATCTTAACAGCGCATTGTTATAACATAATCCACTTATGAAGACATCTGGCATGAGTACTGTATGTTTTGTGATATATTTCTGGTAGTGGAGATCAAACATATGTGGCATTATCTCATAATCTATCTTTTGATGGATTTTTGGCCACTCGCTAATAATTAATATATTTACATAGACTTTATTATATTTACATAGACTGACATCTGTATGTGAATTGTAAGTAAGGTTCCTCTTCTTTTCAGTCAGAATTAAATCTTCAAAACATTCACATTTTCTGTAGTAATCCCTGTCATGAGACACCTTCATCGCTATCATCGATTGACCCTTTCTTTACATTTCCGATGCATGTATGAAAGGCAGCATTACTCCACTACTATGATTGTAAAAAACAAAGCAAAAAACCAAAGAGAAAACAAAGCTCTCACATGTCTATTCAGTAGACATGGAGGAACAGTTGATCATACAACAGCCAATTCATTTTTAAAAAACAAATGTACCCAGATAAAATAGCAGTTGAAATTTTAAAGAAAACATTATCTTTGAAGCACCAATTGTTATGAAAATGTACTAAGCAATTGGAAAAAAAAATCAATCTCAATCATGCAGTACAATTTTTTGTTGTTGCCACCACAATAAGAAATGGGCATTTGTTTTGGTGTCCAAAGCTGTCATATAGCGGTGACATTAATAACACATGCACCCATCACCAAAGAAAGCTGTCATATAGTGGTGACATTAATAATACATGCACCCATCACCAAAGAAAGCTGACTACAAACTTCAATAAAAACAAAGAAACTTTCTTCAAAGGAAGTCATTACCGAAATTAAATAAAAACAATGGAATTTGATGGATTGTTTCATTTTCCAACATAACTGGAACATTTTTACCATGCCGTGAAAAGTTCCTTGTCACAGGAAAAAAGTTTATGCTTACGAAGTCCACCAATGGCTCTTAAAACACAATCTTTTACTGACTTTTTACATACTGAAAAGTAAATGTGCTTCATCATTCGTTATGTGATTTTGTTTTTCACCGAATTCGTGATTTTGTTTTTCACCGAATTCAGATCAATATGACAAAATTAAACTCTGTGTGTGTGAATATTTTCGATGGAATTACTTGTCATGTGGATTCAATGTATGTGACGTGATTCACAGGTGAGTACATTGTGTTGATACATTATTCATTGCTATGCATTAGACATTTTTATATAAACAGTATACACATATATGTACCGATACATGGTTCTCTGAATAAAGTAAAATATTATATATGCCTTCTCTGTTTTCACTACAGGTGTATTTCTCATTTAATATGCATCAATTTAAGATGATATCTGTGCCAATGAAGCATGTATTTTTGCACTTGCATTTATTACCCCTCCCCTAATTTTTGGGAGGTACATGTATTATTTTTTTCAGTGAAATGAATTTGTTTTAACTGAATTGATTCTGATTAATGCACTATATATGTAATTCAATAAAAACAAAGAAACTTTCTTTCAAAGTAAGTCATTACTGAACTTAAATAAAAACAATGGAATTTGATGGATTATTTCATTTTCCAATGTGACTGGAACATTTTTACAGTGTTTCCTTTCTACAAGAAAAAAGTTTATGCTTACGAACTCTACCGACGGCACTCAAAATGTAATCTTTTACTGACTTGTAATGTACTGAAAAGTAAATGTGCTTCATCATTTGTTTCATGATTGTGCTATTTTTTTTCCCCACTAAATTCAGATCTATATGACCTGCGACTAAATTATTTAATATTTTAAATCTGTATGTGTGCATAGTTTTTTTAGAATTACTTGTTCTGTGGATTCAATGTATGTGACATGATTCATGGTGTTGATACGTTATTCATTGCTATGCATTAGACATTTTTATATAAACAGTATACACATATATGTACCGATACATGGTTCTTTGAATAAAGTAAAATATTATATATGCCTTCTGTTTTCACTGCAGGTGTATTTCGAATTTAATATGCATAAATTTAAGATGATATCTGTGCCAATGAAGCATGTATTTTTGCACCCGCATTTGTGACCTACCCTAGCAATTCCACCCCATTCCAACTACACATTTTTTTGGGCACATGCATCAGTTTCTTCTGTTAACTGACATGGTTACTTTTAACACAGTTCAGTCTATAACTTGGTTGGGTTCTATGGCTCCCAACTGCCAATGTTATTGTGGGGTCACACTGCATATGGAGTATGATACTATGTCTGTAATAATATGGGTGGATATATTAATATATGGAGTATGAGATGGTGAGTGTAACAGTATGGGGGATATTAATGTTTTAAGTATGATTTTGCTGGTACAATCATGAATATGACAAATTAAAGGTTTTGATAAAATGAATACCCATTAAACTCTGGAGTAGCACAGGACACAGTTTTGGGCAGATAAG
Source organism: Potamilus streckersoni (assembly GCA_016746295.1). Classification (NCBI taxonomy): domain Eukaryota; kingdom Metazoa; phylum Mollusca; class Bivalvia; order Unionida; family Unionidae; genus Potamilus; species Potamilus streckersoni. The sequence goes on from JAEAOA010001156.1 coordinate 975,398, forward strand.
TTTTGCCTCTCATCAGAATAAGGTTGTGTGGTCAGAAAAAAAATAGAAGTGAGTAGAGAAATGAAATTTTCAATGACAAAATAAATCAGTCAGCGATTGGTGTTTTACTGGTTTGCAAGTTAAATACTACTGAAATTGTATAAAAAAACCCCACATCTTTCTTTACAAAAATAACAAAAGCTTACTGTCTTCAAACTGAAAAACTGCATCATAACTTAAATAATTGCATTGTATGGGAAAATAGGTGACTAAGTTTGTTAAAGACAAATCATCATATCTCACTTTTTTGCCACACATTTTGGATAAATTAACTAATTTCATCATGTTTTTAGTTTCAAAACTTTTTTTAATGATGCAGTATTTGGTTGGGTTTGAAAAGCTTGGAATTTCACTCACTTCAAGGAGTCTCATCTTTGATAGCAAAAGCAAACTCAGAAAATATTTATTTATTATGTTACCAAATTAGTTTAGCACAAAAGTTGATTTGAAAGAATATTGCTATGTAACTAAAAGCCAAGGAAGATTTAATGTTTTGTGTAGAATATCAATTAGTGGGGATGATTCGTGAGAATATTCCCTCCTAACATGAGCTCAGAAAGTGATAATAAAATATGGATATTATGAAGTAATGTTAGGGGAACCCAATAGGTTTGCTCAAAATATGTTTTACTGTGTCACATTTCTTTTAAAATATCAGTAATCCTGGTAAGTCTTGATGTAACATTGCAACTGTACACACACTCCACATCCACCTCACTAATGTGGCATCTGTTTACAGTACAATGCTAGTAACTTCAAGGTTTTTCGATGACTTAAAATTAGATGGTATCTGTAGCCTTTGTTTTCTCATGGACAGCTGGTGAGTTGTAGATTTCACTCTTTTTTTCATGAACAGGTGTTAAATGAGTTATTCATTTCACCTTTGTCACAGCCAGGTTTAACTGAGTTGTACATTTCATTCTTCTCTTTCAGCCCCGATGGTAACTACCTGGCATACTCCAGCTGGTCTGATTGCAGTAAGCATTATAAAATATGTACAGTCAAACCTGTCTATAGTGGCCATTACTGGAAAATGACAAAACTGGCCTTTGTACACAGGTGACCACTGTACACAGGTTTAGGTTTAGATTTTCAAATTGGTTTTTGAATAAATACCATGCAATTAATAATAATAATAATAATAATAATAATAATAATAATAATAATAATAATAATAATAATAATAATAATAATAATAATAATAATAATAATAATAATTATTATTATTATTATTATTATTATTATTATTATTATTATTATTATTATTATTATTGCATATCAGGGTGTTTTATGCACAATTCATCAAAATCATAAACTATGTGTATATGTTGTTCTGACCTAATTTATGTTCCATATAAGGTTTCTGGATCCAGCTTACTTAAATCCATCCTATAAATTAATTCATCATTGACTTGAAATAACCACCAGTTGTACTTTCTTTTGTGCACCATGTCAAAACAATAACTTCACTACTGATTGACAGCTTACATGTGACTGTTAAACAGAGGAGACTGATTCACTTTTTGGCCAGCTTGTATAAGTTACAGATGGAAAAAAATTGTTCATGCTTTAAAAATAATAGCTGAATTAACCATTGCTCAAATCACAAAGATCAAAAGACATACAACTTATGCAAGGAGCCTATGATGAATAGAAAATCTAAAGAAGGTAAATATGGTTATTCTTTGTGACCCATGAACACAAATTGTGCCTGCCTTTACAGACAGGTTTGAAATAATGTATTAACCCTAATGAAGGGATCTAATTGTATCTCTTTTTAAAGAGAACGTTTTTTTTTTATTCAGAGATATATTTAAATCACAGACAAATAGATGAAGATATGAAACTGTCATACTGGCACAGAAAGTGACTTCCATTTCTGCTGCAGTAGCATTGCTTTTTCCACCATCTAGCAAATGATAGGACTTGACCCACTACTCAAGTGATAAAAACTGGCTTGCTTTCGAATTTGACAAGTGACACTTTTAAGTTACACTGCCAGCATTATAGAGCTCAAGATAGATGAGAAATATATGCACATTGATTCTCATAATATTTTTTCATTGACTGTAGGGCATTTGTGTATAAAATTTGGATGGGGGAAATTGAAATGGCCATTGTGAAGAGGTGACCACTGAGTAAAGGTGACCATTAAAACATGTTTTATTGTATTTATCAAGTTGCCTTCACTAAGCAGTTCAATTATTGGTATACCGCAAATTTTAGCTTTTTATGAAATCTCAGTTTTTGTGTACTTGAGAATTTATTTTAAGATGTGCTGATAATAAAATGTGCAGTGAAGGATAGTGTTGAAAACCTGCATCACATGCATATATTATTCCAAACCTAGCAACGGGCAATTATATTCCCCTATTTGTAAAGATAGTTGACAAGGTCATTTGCTTGTGAGGATAGTTGACCAGGTCACTTGCTTGTGAGGATGGTTGACCAGGTCACCTACTTGTAAGGATAGTTGACTAGGTCAGTTGCTTGTGAGTATAGTTGACCAATTTACATGCTTGTATGGAGAGTTGACCAGTTCAGTTGCTTGTGAGTATAGTTGACCAGTTTACATGCTTGTATGGAAAGTTGACCAGGTCAGTTGCTTCTGAGTATAGTTGACCAGTTAACATGCTTGTATGGAGAGTTGACCAGGTCAGTTGCTTGTGAGTATAGTTGACCAATTTACATGCTTGTATGGAGAGTTGACCAGGTCACTTGCTTATGAGGATGGTTGACCAGGTCACCTACTTGTATGGATAGTTGACTAGGTCAGTTGCTTGTGAGTATAGTTGACCAGTTTACATGCTTGTATGGAGAGTTGACCAGGTCAGTTGCTTGTGAGTATAGTTGACCAGTTTACATGCTTGTATGGAGAGTTGACCAGGTCAGTTGATTGTGAGTATAGTTGACCAGTTTACATGCTTGTATGGAGAGTTGACCAGGTCAGTTGCTTGTGAGTATAGTTGACTAGTTTACACGCTTGTATGGAGAGTTGACCAGGTCACTTGCTTATGAGGATGGTTGACCAGGTCACCTACTTGTATGGATAGTTGACTAGGTCAGTTGCTTGTGAGTATAGTTGACCAGTTTACATGCTTGTATGGAGAGTTGACCAGGTCAGTTGCTTGTGAGTATAGTTGACCAGTTTACATGCTTGTATGGAGAGTTGACCAGGTCACTTGCTTATGAGGATGGTTGACCAGGTCACCTACTTGTATGGATAGTTGACTAGGTCATTTGCTTGTGAGTATAGTTGACTACTTTACATGCTTGTAAGGATGTTTTACCAAGTAACCAGCTTGTGAGGATAATTGACATCTCACTTGCTTGTGAGGATAATTGACATCTCACTTGCTTGTGAGGATAATTGACATCTCACTTGCTTGTGAGGATAATTGACATCTCACTTGCTTGTGAGGATAATTGACATCTCACTTGCTTGTGAGGATAATTGACATCTCACTTGCTTGTGAGGACAGTTAACCAATGAGACCTCACAGCTGTTATTTTCCTATTAGTGGCAATTTTAGTATAGCCATTCCAATCAATATGTATCAGTCAGTCATTTGAAATGTTTTGTCTCAGGGAAATAATACCTTGCAATTTATGATTCATTATGTCTATGTATTATTTATCTTCAATTACAACTCGTGTCATTAAGCTGCAGATTGTGAATGGCATATCGTTTTATAGTCATATACACTAGCATGAATTATACTCCACTCATTTTGGCTTGAGTTTAATGGCAGTACTAATTGTAAATTCGATTTTTAAATGTGTCTTTTTTAGTTCATATATGCAATGTGTTTGGAGACTCGGAGATTCACCATGCCTTGCCTTTGTTTCCTACTGAGAGCAGTTTCTGTATATTCTCATTGATCTTTTCCATGGATAACAGGGACATCCTTGGAGGGTAAGAATAATATATTAGAATTTCCTGCAAAAAAACCCCAACCTATACTAAATATAAATAACTGACATGGATAACAGGGACATCCTTGGAGGATAAGAATAATATATTAGAATTTTCTGCAAAAAAACCCAACCCATACTAAATATAAATCACTGACATGTAGATATCCCAGTATGAAGCATATGATGTGGCATTGATTTGTGATGGATTCTAAAGTGTTTGCAAGGTGTTAGTATTATCACATTTGAAATTCACATCTTTATTTGTGATGGATTCTAAAGTGTTTGCAAGGTGTTAGTATTATCACATTTGAAATTCACATCTTTATTTGTGATGGATTCTAAAGTGTTTGCAAGGTGTTAGTATTATCACATTTGAAATTCACATCTTTATTTGTGATGGATTCTAAAGTGTTTGCATGGTGTTAGTATTATCACATTTGAAATTCACATCTTTATTTGTGATGGATTCTAAAGTGTTTGCAAGGTGTTAGTATTATCACATTTGAAATTCACATCTTTATTTGTGATGGATTCTAAAGTGTTTGCAAGGTGTTATTATTATCACATTTGAAATTCACATCTTTATTTGTGATGGATTCTAAAGTGTTTGCAAGGTGTTAGTATTATCACATTTGAAATTCACATC